>VWZV01012748.1:837727-853570 GCA_013397155.1 Irena cyanogastra | reverse complement strand
CCCCCACCACCCCCTCCCCCCAAATTTAAGAAAATTACTGAAAAGGAAGAAAAACTTCTTCCTTTTTTCTTCCTTTTTCCAAGTACTCATTTTGTTAGAGTGACCAGTGAGGTACTGTTGCCAAGATTAGAAGGGCAGGACAAAACCCAAACAAGTCAATAGATGAGAATTGAACTCTGGCTCTGATGCCCCAGGACTGCCCAGTTAAATTTACTCTCTTGGATAAGCTGAAGGAAGCAACTTGGGCTGTGCAAATGCCCTCGGGCTTTGATATCCTGGCCTGAGCACAAGCCCCCATGTGTCTTTGCAGGTCCTTCAAGAGCTACTAAGTGGTTTTGGTTTTGTTTTTATGCATTCCCAGCAGCAGTTCTGCCCCTTATCCCTGTGCTGCATTTTCCTGTTTGCTTGGAGCTGATGGAGACCAGAATGCGCCTCACAGCTTGTAATGAGCATGGATAATACAGATCAGAAGTGCTCTGGGAAATTATGTTTTCCTTCAATTATATGTGCTTGTTACTTGTGGCAAGGGCAGGAAGTGTCCCTGAAGGTGAAGGGTGGGTAGAGTTCATGCAAAACCAAAACAGCCTTTTTTGGCTGGTTCTTCTAGTCTCCCCTGCCTCCTCACGGAGGTTTCTTTGCCTTGGTGCCTGGAAACCAGGCTCGTGCTCCAGCCTCCACCAGGCAGGCAGGAATGGTTGCAGACAAGCACCTCGGGCAGTGGAGAGGGAGCAAAAAGCTGCCTTCCTCATTCCAGACCTGGTTTTGTTTTGGTTTGTTTTTTCCTTCCCCACTCCTGCTGTATCTGCACAGGCTCTATCTAAATCTTTCCAGGCAGGGCCTCTTGCTGTGTGAGTGGTGCTGGAGCTGCTGTCCAGCTGAAGGCCCTGGGAATGCTGCAGAGACACAGCTGCAAATGGTCAGTGGGGACAAGGCGGCTCAGCACTGACCCCGCTGATGATGTGTGCCAGCACTGCAAGCACACAGAAGTCTGGTGACCAAAGAACTGGTATGCGTTGTAGCTGCCTGCAGGAGAAGGTGATGGGAAAGCTGTGATGCAACAGTGAAGGACTCTTGTGGGATAAAAAATGCCTGGGACAGGATTCTTGCTGTGAGGTTGTAAGAAGGTTTATATCCCCAGAATACCTTGCCTGGTTGCATTTTTAGGTTAATAATTCTGTACCTGGGGAAATTGAAGTAGAAAGTGGATTTTAAAATGGGAGGCTCTCAGGGGTGTGAAATGGCCCTGGAGAACTGCATCAGGAAGAGAACCAGGAAGGGAAAAAATTGTGAGAAGACATGCAGGAGTAAGGGATGTAAAATGAAGAAGTGCGCTCACATGTGGATTTCTGCGGGCCTGGGAAGAGCAGTCAGACTATTAAAAACTCATCTGCAAGGACGCTGCTAGGTGCCAGAGAGGAGTGTGGATGCTCTTGGGCTCACGACGGGATGAATCTCTAAGTTACAGTGTCAAAGTGTCTGTGGTGTATGATCTCAGCCTTCCCAGCTGGTGATGGAAGGAAGGAGAAAGGCTTTTTCACAGTACTGCCAGGGAGAAGAAAATAGAAGAGAGACAATAGGTCCATTAAATAAAGTTGTTTTCTCACCAATTTCTTTTCCTCTCTCGAATGATTGAGATTCTTGCCATCTCTTTATACCTGTCTTTAGCAAGACTAAAAAAGCCCAAAGAGATGTGTGGGAGATTGGGAACAAAACATGACTATACAGAAATAGCTATTAAGGAAAGCTTGAGGGTACTTTGAAAGCATCTCAAATGCTTGGCTAACCTCAGCAAATACTCTTCAGGGCATTAGGGGAATTAATGACAGAATGTAAATAACTGTGTCCCTTTGCTTTAAAAAAAGAAGGTAGTCTGGTGCCAGGGGTGTTGACAGTGCAAAGGATGACCCAGTCTGAGGGGCAAGAAGGGCTCCCAGTGAGTTGTTCCTGTCCCCACATGAAGTGGTGTAATGTTTCTGCACTCTTACATGCAAGTTCAGCTCCAGGATGCACCTCTGAAATGGGATTACAGCCCCAGCGTGAAAGATCTGTGCCATTTATTACTCAGCTCCAAGAGGCATCCCAGGCAGCCTTGCCTCAAAGGTAAAGTGAGCTGCAGCTGGAGGGAGGAGTGAAGATCAGGCTTTGGTGTTGCAGATGAGTTGTAGACTAGCAGAGCTTCCCTGACAACATTGGTTTCAATATGGAAGGAGGATTGGAAAAACGGTGAGACTTCAAAGTGATGGTGAAACACAGGGAATGCCTGTTCTGACCTCTTGAGGTTGCTGGTCTGTCCAAAGTGATCTTCCCCTTGATCCAGTGAGGATAGCTGACTTGCATTTTAAAAGCAATATAATCTGCCTTCTCTTTTTCCTTTGGCCTGACTCTGAGAACATGGGCTTCTCTGGCAAGTCTCACACGTGAAATTAAGAGATAAAGGAAGGTACAGAGGGATATCTCAGGGTGGGCTCTCAGTTGATGCCCTTGGTGTTGTGGTACAGGTTGGCTTCTGGTTCGTCTTTTTAGCTAGTCCAGAGAAGGGGACCAGGGCATCTCCAGCACCCATCTGCCCCCCTCTGTTACTTCTCAGGCCCTAATGGGTATGGTGGCTTTCAGTTGCCACTGACACCTGGGCATAATACTTGCCTCCCCAGCCTAGTTTGCCCTCTTAAAGTGACCCACAAGCTGAGTGGTCTCCTCTGCCTTTGCTGTGTGGAATCTGGGCAGCCCTGGACGAGAGTTTCACTGCCGGCAGAAATCTTCTCCCAGCACTTTTGCAGGGGGTGATTAAGTCCTCTCCTGATCATCTCTTGGCTTAGTTGAACCAATCGAGCGCTCAAGCCTGTGTCTGCACAGCAGGCTTTCCAGTTCCCAATTCATTCCCCTAATTATTTTTGGAAGCTGTTCCACTTCCACAACCTCTTTTTTTCACAAGTGTGGACACCAGCACTGGAGGCAGTAGCCAGGAATAGTCTCACTGTGCTCTAGCAAGAGCTAATACTAAGCTCATGCTGTTAAGGATACTCCCTGGTGTATGCAGGGCATTTTTTTCCCTTAATTATATTACTGCGCTTGAACAGCCTGACTTGTGTGTAGGAGCCACAGAGGAGATTTGGAACTGCATTTTAGGATATGGGAGGCTCGTTTAGGTTAACAAGTGGACTGCAGTACTTGATTGTGCTGGCATAGATGGTGCTCAGCCTGGAAGGGGAGCTTCAGCAGAGGGGACACGGCAAGGAGAGCCAGTTGCCCTTGTGACACTGGGCGTGCAGCTGATGCAGCGTGGCAGGGTTTTGCTTATGCCATGGCCTCGGGTCCGAGGGCAGGGATGAAATAGTGATGATTACTTGGGAGGATCGGTTTTCCGCTGAGCAAGTAGGTGGAAAGTCAGGCAACAAAATTAGCTGAGTACACAAACAGTCTGGGCTGGACGAGGTTCTCTCCCCTGGGAGAGATTAAGGCATGTGGTGTCTTACGTAGCAGCGATGGCCCGCGTGCGCTCGCCGTGCCTTGGCGCTCTGAGCTGACAGTTGTTGAGCTGTTGGCTTTGTGCTCTGTCCTCATCACTCCCAGCCCCTTTCCGGTGACCAGCTGGGGTAGAATATCTCCTGACACATGCTCAGTCCTTCTTGCTGCTCTTTTCCCACCGGTGGTTGAGCGCCCTGCCCTCCATCCCTGGGGCACTTGAGCTCAGTTTTGCATCTTGCCTGGATCTGTATGTGACTGTCAGGGTGTGAATGCTGCTGTGGGACAGGCAGGACTCTGTAAACCCTGTGCCCTCTGGTTTGTGCCAACTGAGCTTTTAACAGCAGAGGCTGTACCTGTGGACATCATATGAGACTTCAGAAATAACTGAGATTGCACTCAGACTGTGTCCCTGGGCTGCTGGGTGCAAATGTCAGCACACCCATGAGCATGGAGCAAGTGGCATCTCTCTCAGCCTCTTCCCTGACACACAGGATCACAGAGGGGAGGTGATAGGTGCAGCTGAACATAGCAATGAAAGTCTTCAGATCCTCAGCTGTTTGTCGCCTGGAAGTGTAGAAATCAACAGCATGCTCCTGGTCCTGGCAGCAGGCTGGTGTGCAGTGATTTTCCTTGGATCACTGTCGCCGTGGTCTTTGTGGGAGGCTGTGGCTGACCAGGACCCTGCAGGCAGTAGCTGTTTCCAGTACAGGTCTGGTAACATCCTACTCAAACTCCATGAAACAAACAAACAAAAAAAAAATCATTTGTTGCATGTTTGTTTGTGGTTTTTTTTTTTTTTTTAATTTCCTGTAAGTCATATCTGCTACTTAGTGCCAAAACACCTTAGCTGGTGGTAACTTCTTTCCAACAAAACTTCATGCAGGAATGGGAAGCTTCCAGCAAAATCTTAATCTGACTTTATTTCTGAGAAGGATGGGAGCTCTTTCCCCAAACCTATCTAACAGGATGTAGATAAACATTTGGCAAGGTCTGAATGTAAAGTCCCTTGGTGGGTCAGAATTCACAGTACTTGGTAAAGCAGTAAGAGGCTTGAAGGTGTCTCATTGGCATTGCAAGTAATCTCTTTAATTCTGCTTTTAATTTATGTCTGCTAATGAGCAGGGAGGAGTGGCAGAAGTCTTAAATTCATCTTGTGTAACTTGGAAAAGAGAATGAAACTTGAGGAGCCGCCAAAAAAAAGAAAAAAAAAAAAAAAAGGCAAGGATGTGAAAAGCCTGTGAGGAAACCAAAACAAGAGAGGATGAGAAATGAAAACTCCAGGCTACTGCAGGAGGGAAATTAAATCCTAAAGTGTAAGGAGTTTGGATGTTTCCTGTGCTGAAAGCATCAGACTTCAAGCATTTTGCAAATGGAGTCCAGGGGCCAGGTTTCCTTCTGCATAGTTTGGTGTGCACCATGCTGGGTTCCCGTCAGCTGCCTGGCTCCAGATGTACAACTGCCCTGCTTAGGCAGGAATGGGGATGGGAGGAGAGCTCTCTGGTGGTCTCCCTTCTCGGTGTGCATCCCTGGGCACTCTCCCCTGCTCTGAGGCTGCTGGTGCCTGGGCAGAAGTTAACACTGTGGGTCTTCCAGGTGCTTGCAGATAGCAGCTTGACCTGGTTCTCTGGCTGGTTTTGGGTCAAAGGGTCACTCTGACTCACGTGGTGCTTCTTTGGCAGCATTTATCACAGGGCCAATAACATTGGTGTCTTGTAGCTCCTTGTCATGGGTGTGTGCCACCAGAAAAGCAATAAGGAAGGAGCAGGGAACATGGGAGGAACAGGTCTGGGTTTTCTCTTCTCCCTCTCTTGCCTCAAATTCAGTCTGAGTAACCCTAAGGAATTGCCTCAAGGTGGAAAACACGTATTGGAGAGGACTGGAATTGTGTTTTCCTACATCCAAAGATGGCTTGTGGCTCTGGCACCAAAAAAAAACTCCCTGTGCAAGCTGGGGGAGATTTTGCTCTGCCTCCCACACACCCACCGAGTGGGGCTTTGGAGCCAGGCACCTTAAACCACAATTTGATCCCTGTCTGTTCACGGCTGCCTCTGGACAAGGCAGATGCTGAATTGCATCGCTTCCCCCTTGTGTTCACCTGCAGACCCCCACAGTCTTGGCTAGTAAATTACCAGCCTAAACTTCACAGGAAACTGCAAGGTAAGTAAATATTCTCTTTTAGAAACTTCTTTCCCGGTTGAATTGACTCTCTTGGTACTTCCATGCATTTTAAGAAGTCAGAACAGTTCACAGTTGAAAACAAGCAATGTTTAGCTCCTGTGAAGGGAAATAGTCAGGTACCAGAAAGACTGTCATTTTCACCATGCTCTTACAAAAGAGGGTGTTACAGTCAGCTTGCTTATTTCACTGGAGGAGAATTCAGCAGGCTTGATGCAAACCGGATGAGACAGGCAGGGTAAATGGATTTTGCTGGGCGAATTGAAAGCAAAGAAACAGGCACGTGTGGTGGCTGGTCAAGAATTAACTGCGCCTTGCAGAAGCCAGGAATTAATTAAGGACAGAGAACTAGGAAGCCCTGAAACAACATCTGTCCAGCTGTATTTAAGATCTCTTCACCTGTGGTATGGCTCCCATGGCAATTGGGCGCAGTGAGCCAGGTGGCTGGGTTGAACTGTCTCGCTGCATTTTGGCTCTCCGTGGGCTGGAGGGGTTGGGAGTGTGGAGATCCAGCACGCTGCCATGCTGGTGTAAGGTAAGTCGAGGGGGCTTTCTCCAGATGCAGCATCCCATGGGGTCAGCATCGCCTGCTGGAGGTGGCCAGGAGCTTGTGAGAACTGCTGGGGTAGAGCAAAGGAAAAGGTCGGACGTCTCCTGGTCCCTGACGCCCAGGGGAGGAGTGATACACAGTCTTGCTCATGGGGCAGGAGGTTCTGCAGTGTTTTCCCACTTTTAGAGGGTGATGCCCAGTGAGCACAGTGTGGGGATCCCTGTTTCCCTTACTGGCAGAAAGCACTTATTCCCTGTTCCTGATGCAGCATCAGCAAGGACCCTTCTGTTGGAGTGGGACCTCTGTCCAGTCTTGCTCACAGCTGTGTGGAGGGCTGGGGAGATGAGGCACTGGAGAGTACAGCATCTTATCTGTGCCCTCTTCTGCCACAGCTCCCTGCCATAACATGAGAACAAGGCTCCCATCCTGCAGCCCTGCAGGCTCTGAGCAAAATTGCTTGTTTGCACCATTATAGCTACAAAAAGCAGTCTTCCAGGGGCAGGGGTATGGGGATGTATTGGGTTTGTGTGCCAGGTTTTGGTGGTGGGAGCTGCAGAGGTGCTTTCTGTGAGAAGAGCTGCCAGAAGCTTCCCCTGTGTCTGACAGAGCCAATAACAGCTGGCTCCAAAACAGACCTGCCACTGGCCATGGCCACCAGCAACTATGGTAGACACTCTGGCATAACAGATTTAAGAAACGGGGGAAAAATTGCTGTTGCAGACAGAGAAGAGAGGAGTGAGGGTATGTGAGAATGGCAGCTCTGCCGGGAGGGAAGGCCTGGAGAGAAGAGGTGCTGCAGATGTCAGAGTGGAGATTCCCCTGCAGCCCTTGGTGAAGACCATGGTGAGGCAGCTGTGTCCCTGCAGCCCCTGCAGGTCCGAGCTGGGGTAGACATCCACGTGCTTTCTGTGGAAGACCTCACACCAGAGCAGGTGGATGCCCAAAGGAGGCCGTGCCTGTGCTGGAGCAGGCTCCTGGCAGGACCTGTGACCTGTAGAGAGGAGCCCAAGCTGGAGCAGGTTTGCTGGCAGGACTTGAGACCCTGTGGGGGACCCATGTTGGAACATGCTCTTCCTGGCCCATGGAGGGGACTTACGCTGGAGAAGTTAATGAACTGCAGCTGATGAGACAGACTCACACTGGAGAAGTTTGTGTAGGACTGATTCCTGTGGTAGGGAACCCACTGTGGAGCATGGGAAGAGGGTGAGGCCTCCAGCCTCTGAGGAAGGAGCAGCAGAGACAATGTGTGATGAACTGACTGCATCCTCTAATCCCCATTCCACTGAGCCTCTCTGAGAGAGCAGGTAGAGAAAATTGGGGGTGAAGTTGAGCCCAGGAAGAAGGAAAGGGTGGGGGAAGGTGTTTTAAGATTTGGTTTAATTTCTCATTACCCTACTCTGATTTGATTGATAATAAAACACATTAATTTCCCCAAGCTGAGTCTGGTTTGCCAGTGACTGTAATTGGTGAGTGATTTCTCTCTGCCCTAATCTTCGCTGAGGAGCTTTTGCTGTATTTTCTATCTTCCCTGCTCAGCTGAGGAAGGCAATGGAAGATTAGCTTTGGTGGGCATCCAGCCCGGGTCAGCCCCCCCACAGGGAACTCTGAGCTTTATGAAACCCTGAGGATAACCAGGTGGGAGTCCAGCAGAGGGGAGGGCAGCATGGTTGGGCGTGCTGTGCTTCTCCCAGCCTGATGAAGGAGCCTCAAAACTGCTGGGAGCTCTGTTTAGTGTGTGAGGACAGCTACAGCAAAACAGCCTTCCTGGTGTCATCCTAAGGTAAACCACCTTGGCAGGGAAAAGTCTGAGTGCCAGAATAAAACATCCTCCTTAATCATACCCCAAGATACTCCTCCAGCAGAGACTTCTTTCCTAAACAGGAGTGACATTTCCCAGGTATAATGCACAACAGCAGGCTCATTGTGTAGCAAATGTGACCCAGAGTGTTGGGAAGAGGGTTTTTAGTTCTTCCATGTTGACTGTCTTGCCTCCCCGGTGAGCACTGAGGCAGAAATATGCTCATTAATAAAAAAATATTGTGCTCTGCCTCTTGGTAGTGACTCTATTTACTTTAGTAAAGGGAAGTTATATTCTCCATCAGTATAAATCAGGAATAGTTGCCAGTGCTCTGTCCCTTGGCAGGCTTATGAGCTGCAGCCAGAGATGAGGAGCAGAGGCACTCGAATAGGGGGCAAATAATAAGCAAATTGTAAAGCTTATCATTTATAAGCTTATAAAAAATAAGCAAAACCAGGTAAAAACTGAAGAAAGGTAGGGCATCTCAAGATGAGGGAGGCTGCTTGAGAAGAGGTGGCCTGGGAAATGCTTCAGAGGTGCCTGTTTAACCTTAGAGCACTACATCCTGCATTTAACCCATTGTTGGTTAAATTGTTGAGTGCATTTGGGTCTTGGGGCTGATGATTCATGCATGGCTCTTGGACTATTTGTTTATGTTTCTGTGCATTTGAAGCCAAAACACCTGCAGTCCCTCTTCATCACTGACCTGTATAAGGTGCAAGGTGGAGATGTGCTTGGGCTCAAAGCCTTGACTGCAGATTCACAGAGTCACCTGGATCTTGCATTCTGTGTGGGAGATGGCTGGATCTGGGAGCCCCTGCTGTTCAGCAGACAGATGCTGGCCATCTCTGTGTGTTGGCTAGTGGCACAGACCAGTTCAGCATCGTGGCTGGTGTCAAGGCTGAATGGAAGCCCAATACTCCAGGATGAGAGGGATGGGGAATCAATCTTACACGGGCCCTGATGACAAGGGTAAGCTAAGTTTATTTCCTCTTTGCCAAAAATTAAGTCCTTCAGCTTGTGAGGTGTACCAGCAGCCCTCAGTTTTGCAGGGACATCAGTGTCCCTCCTGTTTCCAGCACTGATTGGTGCTGCAGCGTTCTGTGTGGCCCCACTACTGCTTTCCTGGACCTGTTCCACATCAGCCTCTCCCTTGCTCTGCAGCTGGCATAGCCACTGCCTGGATTTCCCCTTCCCTGCCAAGGTGCTGCCTGCATCTCCCTGCGTGGCAGCAGGCACCTGGCTGCCCTTTGGAGGGAAAGGGAACTTGCTTGCCTGGAGCTCCCACTGGACTTGGAGGCAGATGGTGCCCTAGGGAGGTGTGGAGCAATCGCTTTCCAGTTGCTGTCATGTCAACAGAGGCTTGCTATGGAGCCACAGCTGCTGTGGGACAGGCTCTCTGTCTTGCTGGAGGGTTTGTTTTCTCTCACCAGCCTTCTTTGCTGGGTTAAAGCCTTTGACCTGATGAAGTCTGGCAAGCTGGACTCCTTGTGAAGTGTGCTTTGGGAAGGGCATTGCTTAGCATTGGGTTGTAGCTGCCCATTGCAAAGTAGCAGCAGGATTTTTACCTGGGGACAGCATTCCTGAGTTCAGCAGCCCGGCAGGAGGCTGGCTGGACCCAGAGCTGTGTTTATGCAGCTGCTCCAGTGCTTTTGCAGCCACAGAGCCCTGTGCCACTGCCATTGCTGGAGGGTGTGGCATGCGCTGGAAGTGCCTTCAGGTGTGGTGGTGTCCAGCTGTCAGGTTGTGTCCCCACCAAGTGTCTGCATCCTGGTCTCTCCCACTACACCAGAAGTGCAGGCAGGGTCCTACCTCTCCCAGATCCTGCAAGCACAGAGCATTTTCAGTGTGAACTACCTCTGTGCCTTTCACTGGCGTAGAAATGTCCTAATCCTTATGCTAATGCACTTCCCATTCTCCTCTAGCAGGGCTGGGCCCCACTGCCCCACACCTCTGGATTTGTCTTCCTTACCTCTCCATCCTTTTGGGCCCCCACCGCAGCCTGGCAGTGCTCTGGGGAGAAGCATCCCTTGGGCAATGGAAGCTGGGGAGCCAGACAGCAGCAGGATGAGCAGAGAGAGCACGTTGGTGCCTCCTAGTCAGCAGTGCCACCTGTGACTGTCACATCTCCAGATGCTGCCCGTGGATCCCATCTCCCACGGGCAGGCACGGGGAGCCCACCGAGCGCCTTTTAGCAGGAGGCCAAGGCTGCTTCTCGGAGCTGGGAGGACAATGAAGGCGCTGAAGCAGCCAGAGCACGGCCGGGGGCAGAGGGGGACAGGCAGGCAAGGGGAAGCCATGCAAATGGGGACTTTGATGTGGCTGCAACGACCGGGGCTGGAGCATTGTTCCTATCACATCACATCAGTTTCACATTCCTCATGCAGGAGTGATCAACGCTTTCAGGGCCAGACAAAAGAGCGGGGAGATGAACAAAAGCGAGAGGGGGGGCTTTACCTACTGCAGAATAGAGGCAGAGGATGAATTGCTCTCTTGGCAAGCCATGGAGATGGGCTGGCGGTTGCTGTGCTTTAGAGCACCAGCTTAAAATTTTTCTCTTTTATTTAGAGGAGGGGGGAAAAAAGAAAAAAGGTAGGAGAAAGGGTTTCCTGTGTGTAAAAGGGGGTATAAATAAGATAGCGTGACAAGTATCTGTGGTCCTCTTACATTCCCTTGCCTGGTCTCCCCAAGTAATGACTCTCATCCTATTGCAGAAGTGTCCTCTTGAGAAGAGCAGCTGCAAAACATGGGTTTGACCCAGACTGCAAGGAGAGGATACTTTGAAGGGAACCTTCTCCCAAAATTAGCAAGGTGAATGGGCTTGGAAGGGTCTGACCATGTACTGTGGGAGACTGGGCTCTGCAGACCCACAAAGTTTGCTGGTATCAGCCCTGGAACAGGGGGAAGAGCCGTGTTGGAGGCAGCTGACCATTGTGCCTGCCTCCTAAGCTGAAGTGAGAGGAGTAGAAGGATGCAGGAGGTGAAGAAGCACGTCATCTTTGCTACTGGTTGTTCTGGAGTCCTGCCTGTTGCTGCAGGGATGACTTGGTCAAGGATTTTCACTGGGCTGAGTTTTGCTAGAGCTGGAGAGCAGAGATAGGGCCCAAGGCAGAATATGGCACAAATCCACATGTGTGTGTGTGTGTGTGTGTGTGTGCTTTTGTGCTGCCATCTCAGCCTTTGCTGCAGCCTCAGTGGCTGAGCCCAGGGTCACTGAATTCTGGCTTTGCTCACTTGTTTTTCCATCCCTGATGTCTCCTGGCTCTTGCCTGTCACTGACTTCTCTCTTCTCTGTGAGCCTGGGGTGCCCGTTTTGCCTTGCCCTCAGCTTCCTGCTTTCTCTGGTGTGTGCTGCCATGCCCTTACCTCGGGAAAGAGAGCATTGTACCAAATCTCTGTTTTGCCCTTGCGTCTGCTATCTGCAATTTGGATTCTGCCTGTATTAAGAGGAACTTAATAGCTCCTCAAGGATACTCTAGCCTCTCAGCCTTTCCCAAAAACCTTTCTCCTGTGGAAGCACAAACCTTGAGCACTGTCCCCACTGCACAGCCGTCCCCTGCTCTCCCAGCCCCATGCACTGCTCTGGCTGCCCCCCCTCAGCCCTGACCCACAGCCCCCTCCCCTCCCTCAGCTCCGGGCCCCTCTGCCTGAAAGGCTGTCAGTCAGGCTGAATTGTCTGGTGGTTTTGTGATGTGGAAAGACTCCCACCAAGGAGTCAAGGGCCAGGCTGAGACCTTTAAACTCGATCCCATTTGTGTCTTAAATCAAACAGGAATCCAGGTCCTGGGATGGAGGGGGAGGTTTAAGGGGATGCAGGGGCTCAAAAGCCTCCACTGCCCCCCCTGAGTTTTGCTGTAGTCCTTTCCCCACCTGCACTGTGTGGAGCAGGGAATGTGCCCGTGGCCCTGGAGTTTAAGGCTTTGTTTCTCTCTGTAGTCCTCTGCTCTGGGGTTGGCAGCACTGCTTCCTTTAGTGCTGGCCCTTTGAACCACCCTCTGCCTTGGGGTACATGGCAGAGGTGGTCCTCTAAGCTAGGGCTGAGGAAAGTGCTGGGAAGTGGAGACGTCCCTAGGGAAGTGAAGGTTTCTGGGATCTGCTGTTGGGAGCATATGGGGCTGGGGAAGTGGGCAGAGCTCAGCAGCATCTCTGGTCTCACCAGTTTGAGGTGGCTGCTGCTGCATGGGAGGATGTGGGTGCAGGGGACAGATCAGTGGCTGATGTCCTGCAGATGGCTGCAAGGTTAAAAGTGATGTTTTAGCCTCCTCCCAAGACTCTACAGGTAAGCTTGACCTTACTGGACTGTTGTCATTGCAAAGAGGAGGGTGGTCTGGCTGCTGTCCCTGGTGTGCCCATGCCTCAGTGGCTTGAATCACACAGTGCCTGGTGTTGAAATTCATCTGCTGGTGCCCATAGAGAGGGGATGAAACCAAAATGAGATGTCCCAAATTCCCAATCTACTGCCAGAACAGGGCATCAGGGCAGGCAAGGAGTGTTAAACACTCTCTGCTTGTCCTTATTGCATATAAAGATGGGCTCAGTCTGCAGAAGGAAGATCATCTTAAATGGCAGGTTGAAGTTTCTGCTTTTTTCTCTAGGAAGGGGTTTGACAGCAGCAGAGCTAGTGCTGCCCTGGGGTTGAGCCCCATTCCATCTCACCCATCTCATGGGGTTTTCTGGGGGCTCTTGACCTAGGGCTGCTGCAAAGAGGAGGGAGAGCAGGGCTGGGTGAGGAACCAGCTTTTTCAGCTCAGTTCATGTCTTCCTCTGCCTGCTTCTGAGCAAAGGGTTTGCTATTCTTTTTTTTTTTTTTCTTCCAACTTCTTTCCAAAGTCCGCATAGGTCAGAGATTTCATTTTGTCTTCCCAAGGGTAAGTTGCAAATCTCTCTTCCCCTGACAGAGCCATGTTTTCAGGAGAAGCCTGGAGCTGCCTTAAGACATGTACAAGCTCAGAAATGCAGTGGCTGTGTTTATTTTTTGTGTTCTGGGCAAAGTCAGAGCTGCTGCCGGTGCTAAGTAAATACAGAACTGCCCTCATGAGTGACTGCATTAGCCAGGGCCATACTTGCTGCCTGCATGAAACCAGATGGATCTATCTGGGGACTGAACAGCAGCTTTCTTGTGACTAGCAAAGGCAGAGCCACTGGCATTTGGATTACCAGCTCTCCTGTGCTTTTAAAAGAGTGCCAATGTTTGACAAAACCATTAAGTTAAATTAAGCCCTACGTGTTTCAAGTGGATTCTGAGACTTCTGGCTGACTCATTAGCAGAGCTGTCTCTTCTCCCTTTCGTCTTTCTCTCCTTTTTTTCTCCCCCTCCCCCTCCTCCATTTATTTCTCTCTCTGTAGCTGGTTTTACTGCTGACATTTAAAAGCAACATGTGGAGACTCAAGGAGAGACCTGGCATTGGGGTGGCGCTGCTGTCAGCCCAGAGATGCCCGGTCCCGCTGTGGTGGGCAGGGAGGATGTTTGGAAGGTGCTTGCTTGAGGGAAGCGCTGGGTCCCGCAGAGCCTGCGTATGGATTAGCCAGGGACGCTCCGGTCCCTGCAGAGCCCACGGCTGCTCTGCTTTTACCCATTGCCAGTGTTATTTATGGCCGGGGTTGCTGCTTTGCTGGGCCGTTTCCAGAGGGCAGAGAAGGATGCCCTGAGTAAGGGCAAGGATAGCAGGGAACATCGGCGGGAGCAGCGGCAGCACGATCTGTCCGAGTCACCTTGACTTGCCTCTGGCGAAAGTGAAGTACTTTAAAGAGGCACAGGGCGATGACCTTGTAAATGGATGCGTGACCCAAGTGCTTCCCTGTGGCGTCGGCTTCTTTGTGTCCCCGATACTGCTCTTCACGCCTGTGGGGAATCGCTGGGGCTGGGGGTGGTTGCTGGGGTCTCATTTGCACAGCTGCGTCCCAACTGTGCAAGCTCTGCTAGTCACTGGTGTGAGAAATGCTGTCAGCCTTTCCCTGTCCCTCTAACACAGCTTTTCCTGGGGCAGCAGAGCCCCTGTGGGACCTCGCTCTGGCTGCTGGTGGAGCTGTTGCTGCCCTGGAGTGCATTTTTGGGGGTGGAGTTGGAGAGGATGAGCACGACAGGGGCACCTACGCCGCTGGGATTTGGAGAGATGGATGAGCTCTGCATGAGGACCAAAGGCAGCTGCTTCACCGGAGCTGTGCTGGTGTCTGAGGAGGTGTCAGGAAAGAGGGAGAGCGGTGGCATGCAGTGATGTTAAAGGCCTGGGATAGAAAAGCACTGAGTAGTATCGGAGTGGAGGTTTTGCAGGCAGTAAATGTGCTGAGGGGGATCTGATGGAGCTTGTGGACTAAGGAGAAGGTACTGCAGTTGGATGGTGGAACAGAGCTGGGAAGGGCTTTCCGCTGGTGTCTGAGGCTTTGCAGTACTCTGATGTGCTGCTCTGTAGTCCTGGCCCATGGAAGCACACCGTGCCAAGTGCTGTGCCTGTCCTGTTCCTCTGCCCAAAAACTTCAAAATATCAGTTGCAGATGATGTGGGGACTGCAAGCTTTGGAGAATCTGGTCTGCACTGCTGGAACAGCCTTCCCACTGAGCAGGTCACTGCTCTTTGCACCGAAATGCCCTCAAACCCCTCTGCTCCTGCGCACCTCTTGCCCCTGGGTCTTTGCTGCCTTGGCCCCGTGTTTATCAGGTCATTCTGAGATGTGGCCTCTTGAGGCACACGATCTCTCCTCTTGCTCCTCCTGTCACAGACTGTCTGGAGAGGAGCCAGGAGCCGCACAAGGGGAGCTTTCAGCAGATCAACACGATTTGGTCTCGGGCGTGCAAAGCTGGAGAGTTAACCTATGGAAAGCACATCTGGGTGAAGCCTTGAGAGAAAGTCAGCGCTGTGGAATCTGCTTCCACTGACAGCCAGAACATGGTGCCCGTCACCATCTCTCCCTGCTGTGGGCACAGCCCCCGCCCCCATCAGTGTCTTGTTTCTCTGGGTGCTCTCTCGTTATTTCCATGTTCATTAATGCTGATACGCTCAATTGCATCAGCTCGTTTTGAGGGACCAAGTGCAATCCCGTGCCTTCATTTGCATCCCCGCTGCCTAGCTGTTGCCCAGGCAATGCCAGGTGCTTTGACATCATTACCCAGCCAACTGGCATCCTCTCTGCCCCATTAACCTTCCTGTAATTGACTTCAAATTGAACGGGGAAGGGAAGGGGAGGGGAGGAGGGAAACTGTCTTGAAACCGCAACTGTTTGTGCCACTATGGAGCAGGGCTCTTTGTTTTTTGAAGGGAGAACTGTGGCAGTTGTTTACAGCTGGATACAACTAGGTTTGGAAGGGGTTTCTTAGATCTGTTAGAAACCTGTGCAGTCTGTCTTGGTTTGTAGATTTCCCCACCATCATCTGCTGGGGGAATGAGATGTCAGAACTCCTTGGGGTGGTTTTGGGCAGGGGAATTTGGAGGGTTTGTGGAGAAGAATGATGTTGGAGATGCTAGGAGCAGCGGGTCTGTGCAGCCCAGAGAAGGGAAGGTGAAGCAGGGTGTTTAGGGGTGTCATGGCAATCTTGAACTCCTTGGTGGGTAGGGAGAGGCGGGAGGTGGACTGGTTTTTGTAAGCACCAAGGGGCAGGACAGCAGACCACAGCCCAGTTTGGGGTCAGCCAGTCAGACATTGAGAACTATCTTATCCCCATGTCAAACACTGCAACAGGAACAGGAGATGGGAAAAAGTTTCATCTTTGAGATGCTCAGCCCTGACCTGCAGAGCCTCTGTACCTGAAGTGGCTGGTCCTGTGTCCCCTGCATGGCATTAAGTTGAGATCTGAGTCAGGCCACAATATGCTATAGCTCTGATCCTAAATCCATTCTGGTAACTACAAATACTCTTTTTTT
>VWZV01012748.1:819637-837712 GCA_013397155.1 Irena cyanogastra | reverse complement strand
TTTTTTTTTTTCTTTTGAAGTCTAAAATGTTGAAATAGTACAAAACTTCTCTGGAGTTTTTCCCATTTAAAGGTAGAACTTGTTTTTTGTGTCATTTTTGTTTTGTCCCCTTTTGGGCCAAAGTCACCCAAACAGATGCTTCACTACAGATTCTCTGCAGATTCTACCACTGAATTGGCATCTTCTATCAACTTGAGTCAAGTTTATTTATTCACCTTCTGCTTGCACAGCACTGCAGTCGCCAAGTCTTCCTGTGTTTGCTCATGACTTGTGCTGGATGCAATTCGTTAGGCTTAATTGAGCTGCCAGAGGAGAAGGGCAGCGTGAGAGTGGATGGATGGATGGAAACCTTGGCATCAGCTGCTTGACTGCCAAACCCAGCAGAACTGGTCCTGCTCCAGCAGAGCCCCTGGACAAGGCAGGTCTGTCCAAAGCGGGCAAGTGCTGAGCTTCTTTTGCAAGAGAAGAACTTCCCATGTGCTTCAAAGTGGGGGCAAAGGGGTGAAATACTTTAGAACTTTACAGCTTCTTATTCATTGTTTACTAATATTATTGCTTTATTACTTATTACCTGTTACCTAGTAAGAATGGAGGTAATTCTGCACTGTGCTCTTAACTTTTCAGAAGGCACAGCTGAGGAATTTTGGAAGGAGGGATTTCTTAAGATCTAGGATTTTAGATGGCATGATCCTTTCTGCCTGGCATGGGCTGTTTCTTGCACTGCTTCATCTCCTTATTCCCGGCAAGATGCAGGAGTCCACACAGGACCAGAAAAAGCTGGGGCTTTTTGTACAGACCTTGAATTGCTGCTGGGTTGTGGTGAGAGGAAAACTGCTCATCCCCTCCGAGAGAGGAAATCTTTATTTGAGGTGAGCCCTGGGGCTGTCACTACTAACTGCTGTGTTTAGAAAAAGTCTGATGGAGACAATCACTGGCACTTGTGGGTGGTGGTCTGGCGTCTGACTGTCAGCTGGGAGAGGGTGTTCAAACCTTTGGTGGTCACAGTGCTTGGAGGCAGGTCATGGATGGAGGAAGTGCAGTATTAAGAGATCCTGGGCTGAGGCATGCAGCCCAAGCTGGAAGCGGTATGACTGTGCCCTCAGCAGCTCTCATGAAGAGCTCAGGCCCCTCATACTGCACTTGCAGTCAGTGAACCGTGGTGTGAGGGGCACAGCTCTGCCTCTGTTTCCCCTAGAGCTAACAGAGCTTAGTATCAATTAGCAGCTTAATTTGTAATTAATAACTTGCTGTGTCTTTTCTAAATGGCTTGCAGAGGGGGCTGACACAAGAGGCTCACCCAGCCTGCAAGGTGCTGTCATCAACTGCCGAGGAGCATCCTGAGATTTGGAGGGTGGGTTTGGACATGGGTGTTGTCAGAAAGCCCTGGCAGGGGTTTGGGATGCAGGCTGTCCTGGGGTTCAGGTCCCAGATGAGTCTGGGACCTCAGAACGCTAATGCTTTCCTGTATTTGCATCTATGAGTGCTGGCTGATAATCCTGGGGCAAATGTTGGTCACTGAGCAAGGATCAGTCCAGGCACTTCCACCCTTGCAATCCTTCTGTGACAGCCACCTCAGCAGTGCTGGGGGCTGCCCGTGTGTCTGGCGGGTGCTGCGAGGGGCTGGCAGGGCCGTCGCTCCCCTCTGCCAGTGGGAGCTCCTCCAGCAGCACGGGTTGTGTGGGTCCCAGTCCAGCTCGGGATCTTCCTTTCCGGGGCTGACATATGTCATCCTCCTTGCAGGTCTTTGTGGGTTTCCCCTCCTGTCCATATGGACTGCTGCTTTGCTGGCTGTACTGTCCTGTGGGGGTGTGGGGGGACTCCAGCCTGCCCAGTGCCCTTGGCACAGGTCCCTGCCCTGTAGGAATTGGAGCTGCCTCGCCAAAAGTGGCAGCGAGTGAAGAGACAGCAGGGATACAATCAACCCAGGGCCACCCAGCAGGAGGAACTTGCCCTTCCTTGTACCCTGGGGAGATCTGCTAGCTTTAACTCTGTAGTATGTTGCTCTCCAAATAGTCTTCCTGGTACTGTCCTACAAGGAAGAGGTGGATGTAATGATGATGATCTCATTTCTTCCCAATCCCCATTCTGCTCCATCCTTCTCTGGCATGCATGCTCCATGTGAGTGGTACAGAGGACTCCTGCCTTTGTGCCTTGCTCCCAGGCCTTGCACCATCTGTCCCTCCCACTTTTCTTGGAGCCTGTACTCATTTTAGGACAGAAGTGCTGTCTTCCTTTGTCTTCAGTGATTATTCCTGAATGACAGGTTGCTGTTCCATTCTCTGACAAATCAAAAGAAGCGTCTGTGTACAGGGAGAAAAAAAAAATCTTCTATGCTTCACCTGGCAGAGGAGAGACGGCACAGAAAATGCAAAGTGGATGTGTGCAGCTGTGGGAACCACTGGAAAACGATGGCGGGATGTCAGCACTGAGGGAATGCTCTGTGTGTCCCAGGTGGAGTGGGAGACACCGTGTGTGAGGGATAGATGTTCTTATGTCACTCCAGCCTAGCCTTCCCTGTGAGTGATGTAACTGGGTTTAAGTTGTTTGTGTTTTTCCATTTCAAGGCTTTTCAGTGCCCAGCTATTTGAGCCAACCCTTCCCTTAGCATTTGAGGCTTTCTGTGCAGGGAGAGATTTGCATCTGAGTTGTTTGGCATTCATTTGCTGTCCAGTGGGTCTTCTGACTGGAAAGGTCTGCAGTGGGGTCAGAAGCTGAGTTAATTTGCGCTGGGAGGCAGGCATACTTCGTTTTGCATGCTGGTTTCTTGCAGAAATCCCATTTGAGGTATTTGTTCTCTTACTGAAGCCGTGTTAGAAGCCATGGCAGCCTCCCTGCAAGGCTGAAAAAGAGAGAGCTAGCCTGAAAGGTGCAAATTAAACCTGTGCTCAGATAAGAACTGCTATTGCACTGTTAATGTGGGCCTTTCTTCAGAGTTTTGAGGCTTTTTGCTTGCAACTGAGGAAGAAATACTTAGTGAGAGTCATGTGGGAAGTAAAGTGGGCTCCAGAGTTCAGTTTGCAGCTACCTTGGATGAAATACTTTGAAAATTCAGGGGGAAAGTGCCAGAGGGTCCTTAACTCTCATTTGGATCAGCTCATGAAATGATCAGACAGGGCAGGCATTTTGGCACAGCTTGCCTACGAGGAAGGAGACTTGGGAAGAGCAGCTGTGTGGGGCTGTGGTGCTGCTGAGGATGGGGGATGTGGCCACTGTTCAAACACAGGAGGTGTTCGGTTTGAAACTTGATTATCCAAAACCTTTGTTCTTCCCTGCCTGGGTGCCAGACTTGAGACATGTGTGGCTCATCTCCTGTGTGTCCCCAGGACCATGTCTTTCAGGGATTGCTCCAAAGCCCACTTCCAGCTCCCAGCAGTGAGTGTTTGGATCCCAGGTGGTTGTCATCACTGACAGCCCAAGGACCAGGGGCGCTGCAGTAAGGGTCCCAATGGGCTGGGGTAGAGATACCCCAAAAACATATGTATGGGGAAGGTAGATCCAGCTGCAAGTCTGGAGGGGATTAAAACCAGGAGAGGCCCTAAACCCTCTTTGCTGTAAGAGGCTCTCAGTGACTTGTTACAACTCTGTGTGTTGGAGATGCTGTTTGCACAGTCCCCAACTCATCCCAGCCTGGGGGTGCTCCTGAGGCCTCAAATACACCTTTTTCATGCCCTGCAGCAAGATTGTCAGGGCTTTGACAGGTAAAAAGTGATCCCTACTGAGTGATATCAGCACCTGAGCTTTCCTTCACTTCCCCGACCAGCCCAGGACGGAGCTGGGAGAAACACCCATCAGATGCCAGGGCTGTGCCATCTCTGATGGGTCTGGTGCCAGTGCAGAGCCAGCTGTGGACTGCGAAGGGTTAAAGAGACATTGACAGTAAACAGAAAGAGAGGACAAAGCAAGTCTGCTGTAATTATGTAGCATTTATTATTAATACGCTGGAATTGCTGGAAGCAGGCTCTGTAATGTGAATACTGATACAGAGGTTCAGAAGACAATTTAGCTCATCTGTCTGTTTATTAGTTCCCTCAGCTCTGGCAGGCGGGGAACTAAAGCCTTGTTTCCACTGCCTTGTTGCAGTTCCTCCCTCTGCCCCTGAACCCTTTGCTGTTACCATAAAGAAACCTGGTTTTGTTCATCCTCCGGCCAGGCACTGCAGCAGTGTGTGGCATGATCCTGGATAGCCAGGCAAGGCTTTAATCCTTGACCTGAGCCTGCCTGTTTGCCAGGCATGGCCCAAAGCGTGGTGCTGGGCGGGGCAGAGCCATTGCCCTTCTGAGAGCAGCACAGCCACAGCTGATGCTGGAGTGGGATGTCCCAGCTCCCGGGGCACAGGGCTGCACACCCTTGGGGCAGCAGCAAACCCACATGGCACGGGCTGCTGCAGGCTGGGGCCCACAGTTCAGCATGGGGTTGTAATGAAGGGAAAGGACAGAAGAGCTTTAGGAAGCTGCCTGGGAAGTAATTGGGAAGCTGGCTAGGAAATAATTAAAGGCTGCTGGGGTGGAGAGAGCAAGAAGAAGTTAAACCATCTGTCAGAGGTTTCAACAAGTTTCCTTTTCCTTCTGTGGCTTGGTAGGATTTGTCATTCTCACTTCTGTCCAAGTTTCTAAGCTTCAGCCTGGGTTTTTTCTGCATATCCTGAGCATATAGGACATCCATTCCCTTATGTATTATACAGTAGTTTAAAGAGGATTAAGACAATAGCTAATCTAAGTGATGAATGATGTAGATTGCTCAGCCTCTGAGCCACCGCGGTTTTTCTTGCACACAGATTAGTCAGCTCAGTAGCTAAATATTGGGGCAAACAGCATAAATCCATACACATAAGCCTCGCTGGCTTGAATAGGATAGAAGGATTTTGAAATGGGCTCCGACACTGCTCTGTGTCTTGTCACGGCGTCTGTGGCCGCCTCGCTGACACGACGGATGGGGAAGGCGGCCGGTGCGCAGCGCAGGTGGCCGAGGAAATGCAGCATCCAGGGCTGCTCGGTCGATGCTGCTATCAGATACGGATGGTGGCAGGAGAGGGAAGGGATCGATGCTGCTCACCTCCCTGCTGCTGGAGCCGGCTGTGTGCTGCTTGAGCCAGGGGAGGCTGATCCAGTCTCTGAGAGAGCAGCCTGCAGACGGGTAGCACGGGCTGGTGCGGTTTTACTTGCACGAGAAAGCTGGTGTACCTGCCCTCTATCCCAGCAGCAGTGCCAGGATGGTGATGGCAACCCCCAGGGAGTGTGACCTGTAGGAGAGAGCTTGTACTAGCACTGGACTGACAGCAGGTTTTTCTTAAGCTCTGAAGCAGAAGGATTTAAATCTTTTATTTATATGTCTGGTCGAGTCTGTCAGAGCTGTGTCAAATATTTTTGACACGCAAAAATGCCATTTGCTTCAGCTTAATGAAAAATGATTTTTATTTTCTCCTCCCTCCAGGAACTAAAGGAATTGTAGTTTCAATTGCAGACCCAAAGCTCCTCAGGAAAAAAAAAAAAAACAAACCAACACTTCACAAAACAAAACCTAAAACCTGATTGTAGTGAGATCTGGCTGTTAAAAGAGGCTCTGGGCTGATGTTTTGGGTCTGTGTAAAATGAGGGTCTGGAGAGCATTCAATCATATGGTATCTCCTTTTTATGAAGCTTCCTGGGCATATTATTCTAATGACGTTTAATAGCACTGATTTCTTGATCTTAACCAAGTGGGTCTTTTCCCAGTCCCACATAATTTTAATTTGTTCTCCTTCTGAGAAGCATGAAAGCTGGGACTGGCTTGACTTGGCACAGAAGAAGAGCTGTGCTGGTGGTTGTCTCATCCCTCCTGGTGGGGATGCAGCTGGCTGTCTAAGGCTGAGGGTTGCATGGGGGCAAGGCTTGCATCAGGACCAGCACTTTCAGACGACCTGTTCTCGAATATTCTCTGCCCCTCTGGAAATAATTTGTTTTCTGATGTTTAATAGGGAGCAGTGTGGACATTATGGTTTGGCCAACACAGTGTGTCTAGTCTAATGTCCTGTGGCTAAGTAAGGCCTGCCTCCTCCTTCTTCCCTGTCTGAAAAATCTTAGTGTGCCTGGAATGCCCCGATGTTTTGTTCCCCTTCCCCTGTGCTTCTTGTTGTCTCACTAGTCCCCTTCTGTGAGGACCAGAATTGTGTGTGGTGACCAAGAGGCAGTCACATAGTGGACTTGTACAGTGACAACGCAGTCTGGTTTGGGGCACGGGAGTGCTGGACTCTGTGGCACAGGTCATCTACACCTCAGGACATGGGTACAAGTTCCTGCTCAGGAACGCAGGATGGATCTGCGTCTGGATTTTACCTGGTCTCCTCACAGAGTGAGATCTGGGTTAAGATTCAGTCTGGGTCATGGCTGACTGTGGAGAAGGTCTGGTTGCCACAGCTGGAACTGCACACTGATCCCTTCAGCTGGCTGGGTAGTGTGGGCAGAGACACAGATACTGCAGGCTTGGGAAAAAGATCATGTGTCCCCCACATTTACTTTTCCCTTCCTTCCAGAGTTTCAGGCAAGGCTTGTTTTGCCTATGCCCTCCTCTTTGGACACAGATCTCCTTTCTCCATAACTAGTGCTTGGTAAGAGAAACCCTTTCTTGGGTGCCAGGGGGGAGGAGGGTAAGGCAGTGGGACAAGCTGACAAACACTCACTGCTCATCCTGAGCTGTTTGTCTGTGCATCCTGACTCAGGATCAAGCTGTCACAGCCCAGTTCCCTGCCTTGTGTTGCTTCCCCTGGGAGCTGTCAGGAGGCTGCTGGAGCCATGCGGTAACACGGGTCCCGGGGAGGCAAGCAAGGTCAGATGTCTGCTCAGAAATGAGATTGGCAATGATGCCACCAGTGCTGACAAATGGCCTGTCATTAATCTCTGACTCATGGCAGCGGAGAGGGCAGCAGTGGAAGAAACCCATGAGGTCACTGGCAGCCTCCCTCCCATGGGACCTGCACACAACTTCCACCCTAAACCTTTCTGCATAGGGTGGGCTCATCCCCAGGATGGGAGGGGGTTCTTTTCCTACACACTTGCCCTGACTTTTTGTGTTTGTGTGCAAGTCCATGGCACAGCTCCAGATGAGCTGCAGTCAAGCCCCTAAGCAGCTGGGAACTGGCATAATCATACAGTCTCTGTGGGAACTGGATTTTGGCTTGTGGCATAACTGTGGCTCAGCACTGGTGCAAGCAGGATGAAGGTTGAAACAAAGCTTGTGTTAGCAGCGTGTTGCAGTACCGTCGTGAGACACGAGGTGCTGTGCTGCTGGGAGATGCTGCAGGGAGCTGGAGGAGACCAGACTGGGATGCTCAAAGCCTGGCTGTGCGCCTTCATGCTGGGCCATTGCTGAGGCTGGGTCTGCAGGGTGCTAAGCCCTCTTGCAGAGCAGCCTTCCCTCCTCTCCTGCTCTTTGAGTCTCTTGTCATGCTTTTTCTGGAAAGGGAGTCTTTCCTCAGTTGCAAAATACTCCTTGGAGGTTATGGCCAAACAGACAGGACTTTCTGTGGTAGTGGATGCTGGTGGAGATGCTGCACTCCCTGCTCAGCCATGCCAGTGAGCTGCACAGGGCTGAGCTGCCTTTTTGGGCAGCTGTTGGCGCTACATGTACAACCTGTGCATGCATGCAAGGAAGAGGTGACTTTCTACTCTAGATTATTTTGGGGTTGTTTCAGTCTCTTTTAGGACATAAGGAGACATGGTTATTCCACCTCAACTCACTCCAGATGCTTGAATCTCTCAGCTTGCACTGGGGGGGTGGATGGGCAGGAGAAGGCAGAGGCTGCAGTGTGGGACTGGGATTGGGATTTCTGTGCCTGGAATGGCAGGGGAGAGGGGTGCCCTGATGGGGATGAGGAGGTGCTGATTTTGGAGAGTGAGGGCTGCCACCACCCCCGGCTGCTGCAGCAGTCGCACAGCCTGAGCTGTGCCTCCAGGACCTTCCCCCTCTGCCTCTGCTGAGCTACGATTTAATTTTTTCACTTTTCTTCCATCCCCTCTTAACTGGAAGAAGTCCTAAATAAAGTTGCTGTCACTTTTATTTATGGGCCCAGAGGAAGACACGGACAAAAAGCCTGTGTGCTCCTGACAGCTACAAAGCATCCGGCTGTTTTTCCTTGCTTGCCTTGGCGAGGCAATCGATCTGGGCACAGGCAAGCACCCTCCCCGGGTGCATGGGGCTCCCACGTGCCCCTACCCAGGGCACTCCATGAGGATGGATGGGAAGGGGCTCTGTATCCTGGGTCCTGGCTCTCAGCTGTTGCAAAGCCAGGCTTGTCTGGGAACACCTGTCCTAAAATCCTGGACCCCTGAAAATACAGATGCATGAACACGCCTGACTTAAGAATCCATCACAGGCTTCTTGTCTCCATCTTGATTGGTTCCAGTGAGGTCAACTTTTTTTAATAACTCCTGGACTTCAGCAGGGAAAACTATTTCCTTCAGGAAATAATATAATTAAGGCTGCCTGACACTTCTGATTATAAGCCCCTGTCTTCAGTTGCTTGAAACTACGCCAGCCTTTAACCATTTGGACTGAAACTTCACATGTCTCTGCCTCCGGCTGAATTTTTTTGGAAAATTTTAGCAAAGAGAGTTTTAAGCNAAAAAAAAAAAAAGAGCAGAAAAATTTTTGCAGTTGTGCTGAAGAAATTCCAGTATCTTTGTGCTGTGAGACTGGGCCTGACAGTTCTGGGGAAGGTTTTGAGCCAGGCATCAGGGTTCTGCTTGTTGCTGACGCCACAAAAATCCGCCTTGCGCGCGCCAAGTCTGGAGGCTCTGAACCGCGCGGCTGCGTGGGTGTGTGACCCACAGCATCACAGCATGTGTGGGGAGCTTCCCGCAGCAGGAACTGCTCTGCCTCCAGCACACAGCTCTGCAAAACCTGTGCCCCCAGCTCCTGCACGGGATGCCTTGCTGCTGGGAAATGTTGGGCCCCTTCTGTTGGTGCAAGTAAAATTTGTGGGTCCCTGATCAGCGTAGCTCCAGCTTGTGGTGGAGAGGGAGATTTTTGGCAAATGCTGTGTTGTTTGGATTTTATTTTTGTTTTTCATTCAGCAAGTGGTTCAGCTGTCCATTAGCCCTTGCTGTGCCATGCAGATGGATCATGTGGGACATGCAGCATGCCATGAGTGCTGGCCTTCCTGCAGCATTTTGCAAGGACCTGTTAAAAAAGTTAGTGTTTTTGCAGGTTTCTCTTAAGTCAGCTTGCTGCTACAGAAATGGACAAAGCAGGAGTATTTCTGTGGGGCAGCCCAGACAGGCCCTGTAAAACAGGTGTCACATTGATGAAGTGCCCTGACCATGGCATTGCTGAGACCTCAAGTCCTGGTGATGCAGGGTGAGCTCAGCAGTGATGCAAGCCCTCCTGCAGGGACCTGACCCAGGACTTGTCCCTGCTCTGTGGCTGATGATATTTGCTCCTTATGTGACCCATCTGAGCTGTGATCAAGGCTGTCCCTTGATTACGGGGAAGCACAGCTCACAGATCTTCCCTCTGGCTCAGCAGTAACTCATATCCCAAATGAGGTCCTTCAGCTGGCGACCTGTTTTGGACACGCTGAATTCCTCCAAAATCCAGTTTGACCTCAGTGTGAAGCCCCTAAAAAGCAAGTCATGCTTTGATTTCCATGTAGAAAGCTGGGCTGCTGGACCTGTGGCAGGGCTGGCTCATCTGGCTCAGCACAGGGCACAGAGGTGGGAGGGAATGTCAGTCCTTTCCAAGGGTTTCAGAGATGTCTCACAGAAAAGGCACTGGGATTTGCACTTTGTACCCATAATGATGCACTGTCTCCCTGAGGGTACCCACTGCTAAGCTCAGTCTCTCTGCTCAGGTCCCTGCCAAGCTGGAATTAGAGCCCAAGAGGGTCTCCGGCAGGTAATGATAAATGAACCTCATCTCTTGCTGTAGCCTGGTCTGCTTTCGTGTTCCGCTTCATCTGTGGGTAGGGAAAAAACTCAACATCCAGTACCAAAAATGTTTCCAAAAAATAATCAAAGAGTTACATTGACATTGCAGAGTGAGAGGAGGCTTGGTGGGGAGCAGCCCTCTCTCCTTCTTGCCAGTTACTCCTCAGCTCCGAGATACCTGGCAGAGCAGCTTTTGAATGATGGGGCATTGTGGGTGCTGAGCTTGGGGCAGCTGGAGTTAAATTTCTCGGTGGCTGACACCTGACAAGTGTGATAAATTGCGGCACACCGTGGCTGCCGGCATGACAAACAGTCCGCTTCCCTCCTTGTAAACTCTGGGAAGATTTTGTAATTATTTCCAAGCACTTTGCAAATGAGGGTTTCGCCATCAGGCGCTCAGTGTAGTTTCAGGGGGTGGTCATTTATTGATTTAGGTTTTGTAGGCAGGCGGGAGGCAGATGGGGGTTGTAGTTTGGGTTTCTGCGGCATCCTCCCATTGGCTTGTCAAGGCTTTGCATGAGGTCCTGGGAGGAGCTCTGGCAAAGCTCATCAGCCGAGGGTTGGGTGCTAATTAAAGCCTGTGGTGTTCCAGGCTTGGAGTCACTGTCACCCTTGGGAAAGAATCTCTGCAGGACTGAGTCCCAGACTTTCCTCTTGCCAGTGGGTTTTGGCTCATATTTTTCATTTTTAATAATGCAGAGCCATAAGACTTTTTTTCTTTCTTTTCAAAGCATTTAAAAAAAAAAGTGGGGGGAGCAACACAACCTCAGCCACAAGAGCTGGATAATGAGCACAGATCTCGACTGATAATTTGTTTATCTAGCATAAAAAGCGTATTTCCTGCTGTAAGGGAGGGCACCGCTGGTTACACTAATGCCTCTGACTCCATCTCACCGGGCAGCGTGTCGGACGTGGCACACAAAGTCCTCCTCCCGTTCCCACTCCTCGGTGTCTGTGCTGCAAAGCCATACAGGCATGTTTTCCTCTTCACACTCCTGGGTTCAGTCGGACTGGCCTCTCCCCGCACCTTAACACGTGTGCGTGTGTGAGGCTTTTCAGGATCAGGGCTCAGGCAGCACAAGACCTCACGGGCGAATGCCGTGGTGCTGGGCTGACGGCGCGGTGCTGCTGTGCTGTTCTGTCTCGGCAGCACTGCTGTCTGTCTTTAAAGAAGATCAGAGATGCCCCAAGCTGCAGGGGTCTTTTTTCCCCTCTCCCATTTCAAGTCTCCGAATCGAAATAATTAAGCAAATTCGTGCTTTGGGGCTGGCCTGTGACGCTCTTGTGGGAGGGCTCTTATTCTAACTAGGTTCGTGTTTGCCCCGGTTACCCCCAGCTGTCAGGGCTGGAAGACAGATGCCCCCTGCCTTGGTTGTTTGCTGAACCTGAAGCAATGGGAGAGCTTCACCTGGTCACCTGACAGGTTGTCTTTTCTGTTTTGTTGAAGAAAATCCCAGATCTGAGCAGCGAGGGTTGGACAAGCAGCCAGAAGAATCGCCCAGAGGTTTATGAGAAATTCGGGACGCCCCAAGGACTCTGGACTGGTGGAGAGGTAAGAGGTGGGTTAAAACCTTGCTCACCCAGCTCATCCCGAGTTGGTGTCCTTTGTGGGAGTGCAGGACACGTGTCTTCTGTTGAGGATCATGGTGTTTGTTAAAGTGCGACAAAAGGCTGCTCCTGGCTCTGGTGTGTGAGCAGCCTTTTAGCTGGTGTGCAAAGAGGGCAGATGCTGAGAGTGGTTATTCAGAATGTGGAGGGACAAGGATGGATGAACAGCCTGGAAAATCCCATGTTATGGTCTGCCCATGGACAGCTTCTCCATAAAGAGCTGTTTGCTTGCAAAGCCCTTTGGGCAGCTCAGGGGTGCACAGTCCAACCACAGTCACAGAGGCCTCATGTTGTGGCTGAACCACTCTGGAGCAGGTAAGTGTCACCCCGACCAGCTATGTGCTGGAAGGTGAGGTGCCACCTCTTGCAGCACCTGAAGCTCTCGGGTCTGCTGGGTGGATTTTTTTTGGTTTGTTTTCCTGCCCTGGCAGGCTGCAGCATCAGGGATGAGGTGCATGGGCTTTGCTTGGAAAAGAATGCATCCCCTTAGGAGACCACCCCCACCAGCAGCCATGGGCAAGAGGTTGCCCTACCTCTGAGGCCTGTTACATGTGTGCTGATTATGGGGCTGTGGTGACACGGTGCTGTTTGAGGAGAGTTTTGGGATCATGTTCTGTGAGCCATGGTGGAGCAGGAAAGGAGCCTGGGAGTGGAGCTGCCTCACCTGGGGATGCAGACCCTGCAGAGCTGTGATGGGGAAACCCGGTGCTTGCTGGTGCTGTGCCTGAGAGAGGAAAATGATGAATTAAAATTTAACAAGTCTCTAAATGCCAGACAAGGATGTCTTAAGTGGGAATTGTCACCGTTTGACTAGTGCAGCCTCTCACTTAGCTAAAACTGCATGGCTTTAATTACGTTGATCCTGGAAAGCAACAGCTTACACTGAAGAGGAGAAACTGTTGACCAAAATAGCATGAACGATGAATTTTCACTGTGCAGCTTCCCTGCTGTCTACCCCTATGTCATGCTTCCCAGAGTTGTTTTGCAGCCCCTTTAACCCTGGATAAGTAGAGTCCTTTATCCTTTAAGCCACAAGCAAGGACAGAAATGCTCCCTGTGTGCACACTTGATTGTTTGCTGTGGAGTTAAAAGGTCGAGGTGAAGGAACCCAGGGGTGGGAAAGACTTGATGAAGCCACAGTGGGGAGTGGGCTGGGGTCTGGGCACGCAGAGATGCTCTACAGGAGCAAACCCCTGCCCTTGGCATTGCTCCTCGGTGGCATCCATGGAGCAGCGTGGAACAAGGACTCCTTCCCTCCCCATCCTGGAGGCAGATCAGCCCACCCACGGGACTCCTTGCAGCTCTGCAAATAGAGCAGCTCGAGCAGGGTACGTCGCTAATAATACCAATTACTGTTACATGCTGGCTACAAGGTACACTGGCAGTAATGGGATCCTGGGGGGATGAAATGAAAGCGATATAATATGGTGAGATAAATTAGCGTTGTAAAATTAGCCATGGGTCTAGTCAGGGATCTGACAAATGTGTTGCAGCTTTGGTACAAGCTCTGAGCACTGCTGAATTGGATTTAGTGGCCCAGAGCGGAGCAGATGGGAGCAAGGGAAAAAAGAGTTTGAGGGGTCTCCATACACACGTGCTCCCAGTTAATGCTGCTTGTTTCTTGCTTGGATTTGTGGAATGATACGTCCCCTGACGCCTGCTCGTGCGTGGCAGCGGAGGAGTAAGAGCCCAGCCCAGATGATGTGCTGCTGGAGGAGCTTGAGCCTGGCAGAGAGATGGGAAGGGGGATGGAGAAGCATCAGCAGGCTGGTACTCCTGCCAGCTGTGGTGTGTCAGCTGCCGATCCCTGCCCTGCATCACTGGCTTCCTCTCCCAGGTTTGCTCCCAAAGGATTTGGTGGGATGTGTGGCAGGCATTTGCACGTGTTTTAGCTGTGTAGGAAGGGTAGAAAGCTGGTTTCTGCTTCCTCTGTTGCGGGTTGACTTGTTTTCCCAAACTGGACAGGCTCTGGGGCAGAAGGATGTCTGGAGCTGGGCATCCCACAGCCCAGGGACTTCTTCCTGTTGACCAAGGGTGTACAAACAACTCTTTCCCATCCGGATTCACACTTTATTCTTCACCTTCTGAGGCAGAGAGTGGAAGCCAGGCAGTGGGGTTTTGTGCCTCATGGAGGCTGGGAAATGTGTGGTCAGTTCCAGTGGGATCCACTTCCTGCTGGCTCCTTAGGACAGGCTCCACCGCAGGGATGTGAGCACTCCTGCCCAGAGGGGACGAGAGCCTCTCATGGATTTGTAAATGCAGGATAATTACATGTTTAGTGGCTGACATACTACACAGGATCTGGGGAGAGGCAGACGTGATTTAGGTCTGGTGCGATAAGGCATGTTACGTGACTCACTGTAATAAAATAGGGAGGGAAAAATTCTGAATATGCTTTGTAGTGCCCTGCAGTGGAGCTGAGGGGGGCAGAGGGGTGGCAAGGCGATCTGTGTGAGGCCTCTCCCAAGTCATGCCATGATGGTGCAGGAGGAATGGTGGGCACGTAGCAGACGTGTCTGTGGGAGGGAACCGGCTTGTCGCATCCCTGGGGATGAGTTTGTAGAGGTCAGGCCACTGCAGTTCTGCAGCAGCACCAGCTCGAGAAACAAATGCCGGGGGATTGTCTCAGTCCTGCCCAGAGAATCCCCAGAGAGCTGAGCCAATTTGTGTGCTGAGCCTGTGCAGACAGAGGGCTAAGGAGACAAGCTGCACTTTGTGGGAGGTCAGCCTGGCCACTGCCGCTAGTCCCTGTGTCCTCCTGTTGCCCTCCTGCTGCAAACAGGGCACGAGGTGTGGTGGTGACACACTTCAGGTACATCAGACCCCAGCCAGCGCCAGGGCTGAGTTGTCTTGGCAGAACCAGTGGGATGATGGACTGCAGCAGTGGAAGGAGCCCCTTCCCTCAACTTTCCTGCTGGAGAAGTAGTGGTGTGGGACTGCAGCAGGACATTGAGCCAGCAGTTGGAGTGCCAGTATCAGCGTAAATAGAAATACAGCTTCTTGGCTTCTTGTGCAGCTATGATATATCTTGTTTATATTGGCTTTCTTAAACCTCTAAAATACATTGTAGATTGATCTACAAATCTGCAAAAAGCACCTTTTTTTTTTTTTTTAAGCCTAAAGCAATTTTCTGCCTGCTTCTTGTGGTTGGCTCGGAACAGACACATGTTCTCTTGTCCTATTTGAGGCTGGCATGCTGCCACAGTGGTAGGAAGTTTAGCAATACTTGAGCTGGATCGATTCAAGCCCATTATCTGTGCTGCCTGGGACTTGGTGGTGAAGGGGAAGAAAATATTCTCCCCAAAGACATCAAAGCCCTGTGATAAGGACACACAGTTAAGCTCTATTTATAGATGGACAGATGTCTTGCCAAAGCTCTGCTGCTGTCACTTGATTATGCAGTTTTTGAGTGCTTAGCAGTGTTTGGATCTGAGGGTGGCTGAGGTGTGTCCCTTCCAGGCACAGCCCCAAGCAGTACAGCTTCTAGGTGGTCTTTGTCCTTCTTTCAAGAAGGGACCTGATGTTTAGATAGTAAGGATGAAGTGTCTCAGAGGTCTTTTCTTGGGTTTGGTGACCAAGATAAGTTCAACAATCCCTCATCTTGTTCTTGAATCTGCACAGACCTCCCTTGGAGCTCCAGAGCAGAGCTGCCATGGATGTTACATCAGAACGGTGTGGCTGTTGAGCTCAGGGTTTGTGGCCTAAGCATGGGCATCCTCCATCTCCTGAGATACCTGGCTCTCAGCTGTGCCACCCTCCCAGTGAAGAGGTTTTCCCCACTGTTCACCCTGACCCTCCCAAGCACCAAGGTGTAGCCACTGACATGTTGTATCTCGTTAATTTTCCTTCTTTATGAAAAGCTATCGAGGATATTTGAATCAGGAGCAGTCACACAAGCTGCATGTTTGGAGTGGTTCCCCAGGCCAAGTTGTCTCAGGTCTTGCAGTGTATGTGTACAGAGCTGTTACATGACTGATTTTTGAGGGGATGGTGGAAAGGGTGATGTGGAATGGGTTAGCTAATCCAGGTTCTGCTCCTGGTGTGAAGGAGTGCTGGTGCTCATTTCACAGAGCTGTCCTTAATTTCCTTCCATACGTTGCTCTGTCACAGTAGTCATGAATTTGGCAATGGGAGAAGGGAGAAGGCTTCATTCGGCTTAGCTTTGAGTGTTGTTGTTAAAGGTGCTGTGCTGGTTTTCTCTTGGTTCTGACCCTAGATAAAGGAGGGAAAATCTTCTAGCATCCAGTGGGAGCCTTTTTGTTTCAGACATGCCCACCGTCACGTACCTTCTTGCTATGGGTTGCCGTGAAGAGCCTGGCTCGGTGTCCTCAACAGCTTCCCTGAATATTTCAGTGGTCCTGGCTGAATTTCCTGTAGTTAATTAACACTGGGACTTCTCCTGGGGCTCCCAAAACTGTGGCAGTGTCTTGATGTGGTTTGAGTGCTGTGTGACGTGCTGGCTGTGCCTCTGCTCCCACAGCCCATCCAGCTGTTGATCCCTTTGCTGCCTGGGCAGGCTGCTGCAGGACCATGCTGGCACAGAGCAGATGTTCCTATGCCCAAGCCCAGCACCAAACCACTGCAAAGAGCTGGAGAATTTCACAGTGAGTGCTCTTTTTTAGGCCTCAGTGAATTGTGGCTCCAGGAGGGAAGTTGTCGTATGCGGCCAGGTTTAGGGACCAGGACCTGACTTCTTTCATTTATTTAACACATCGTCTCGATCAGGTGCAGGATAGGTGATGGATCCTGGCTGCGTGCCATTCCCAAGGCTGGGAGAAGGGAGGTTTCTCTTCCCTGGGGTGTCCATAATGTGTTCTCCTGCACGGCTCCTGCAGAGCCCTGGGAGCACTGTTTGGTTTCAGTCTGTCTCCAGGGTGCTGCTCGGCTCTGCTCGTATATTCCTCTGATGAGTGGGCAAGACAGGAAGCAAATACCTTTGTTACAAAACCACATATGGGCTTTCAGTGGGTGATGATACTTCCCCAAGCTATCTGTCTAGTGAATGCACTTTCCCTCCTGCTTGTTTATATTCACAGGAGTGTTGCTTAGCTGCTCAGGTGAGCTATAGATGTCAAGAAATATGTCAGTTTCAGGAGAAGGCTTTAATGCAAGTCTTCCTGCTGTTCTGTGTGATGGATGGTGGATGACAGCCCAACGTGCCAAGAACCAGGGGAGAAGGGTGGGACATTCTCCTGGCTCTGGCACACATGGCTGGGAGAGTGGCTGCAGCACTGCTAGGGGTGACATTTTACAGCTGGCCCAGGATGCTCATCTACAGGGTGACCAAGCTGATAATTCAGTGGATGAGGGGTCTGATGGAGGCGAGCTGTGTATTCCAATTCAAAGAAATAACCATCAGCAAGAAGGGCTGAACTCCTCTACAGCTATCTCAGAGGGTGTCACAGATGCTGTGGGTCTCATGGCTCCTGCAGGGCCTTGGTGGTGGATGCCTGGTACTCAGCCCAGACCCAGTAAAGCTGGAAACCCTGGGGCCACAAACATGAGATGCATTTGCCTGAGGTGGTAGCTGCCCCACTGAATCCTGGCTCTGAGACATGGGGAACTCTTATCAGCCTAGTGGAGGGCCTGTGTGTGCAAAGTGGGCACCTGCAGCACCAGATGGAAGGGAAAAGTGCAGACCTGCCTCCTTGTAGTCCCCCCTAAAGCCCAGAGAGAGTGGCTGGAGGTGAGGATCTCCTGGAGGAGCTGTTCAGCTGTGATGGAGATGGGCAGGATCCCACATCTAGGTGGGAAGAGGAGTGAGGGGCTCAGCTGCACACACCAGGATCCCTTCCATGGCTGTGGCACTTCCAGTGTTGTGTGCTCAGCACCAGTGAGGTTGTTCAGAGAGGATGGAGACAGCAGCACTGATTGCTCTCTTTAGCAATGTTTAATTTCTTATTTCCTCCTTTAAGATTACTCTTTTTAAGCTCTGGACAGCTCCAGGAAGCCTGGACTGAGGCCCATGTCTCCAGGGCAATTTACAGCACACACCAGTCCCTCAGCACTCATTATAGCCCCCAGTGAGGACACCTCAGTGCTGCCCTTCAGTAAGATCACATATTACTGGCTCTTTTTTCTTTCTCTTGCCCCAAATCATTGCACTTTATATCTAAAAGGAGGGGCCTGCAGGTGGGGAGCAGCACAATTTATGGATCAGAGATTTATATGCTGCTGCGACGCTGTATTTTTTCCCCACAGTGACACTTTATTGCCACAAATTACCAAACAGGCAAGGTTATGCGAGTGACAGCAGGCAGAGCTGTAAAGGACAGGAACAAATGGCAGCAGGAAAAGTACCCAGAGGAGAGGGGGAGGTCTGGCAGAAATAAAAGAAGGCGGGACAAGCATCAGAAATCAGTTTGCCTTACAGTGGGATGTATGGGTGAAACTTGGGAATAATCAGTATGCCATCTCTGGTACATGGGCATGGCATGGGGATGGGAGAGCAGCTGGTGGTTTGGGCTGGGATTCTGTAAATCCTTTGTTTGTAACTTTCTTCTTCTCACCCCTCTCCCTAAATTGCCAGGTCCTTCCCTTCTGCAGGCTGCCTTTTTTTTTTTTTTTT
>VWZV01012748.1:705765-819625 GCA_013397155.1 Irena cyanogastra | reverse complement strand
TTTTTTTCTTTTTTTTTTTTTTCCTGTAGAAATGACAGGTTTGTAGTTGTTGAAGGGGCTTTGTTTCCTGTCTTCAGAGTGGTGTCTGCAGGGAGAAGTAGGGGTACCTGGGAGGTGGTGGCGTTCAGAGTGTTATTAAGAGGTGATTTTGCTATGCAAATGGTTGCTGTATTTTCTTACTTTGTGGTTGTGGAGGGTGCAGATATCCCATTCTTGCCGTTTTTGGGGGACAGGATGGTCACTTATCTCCATATGTATTAATACATTCAATATCTTTGATGGTGTGTGGAGGACAAGCACCAGCCCTTGGGCAGAGGAGTGTCCAAGACATTCTTTGGCTTTGGTTGAGTGACTCTGTCTGCATCCACTCACCCAACTTAGATCAGCTTAACTTCAAACAAATGTAAAAACTGACAGGCTGGAGTTTGGCAGAGGTATTAAGGGTGCCTTTGAGCTGGAGATGCTACTCAAAGCTGCCTGGGAGCTGTCACTCTATTATTCTTGCAACAAAACACTACCAGAGGAGCTGAGAGCCTCAAAGGCTCTGGAGCCACAGACAAAATTGCATTTAACTTGCAGAAATGTGCTACAGCCATGGGGCTCACCATGCCAGCCCCAGGGAGAGTCAGCACTGACATGTTTCCCCCTTGCTGGCAGCACATTCAGGGGCACCTTTGCACCCCAGTGGACCATTGCACAGGGCAATTTGACTTGTCTGTTCCCGTGCTTGTAAAAGATAATTTCCATTGAATCCCAATGCCATAAGCCAGGTATTTAATCTTGCTTGAAGGGAGCATGTCTGAAGCATGCAGGGCATCACAAACAATAGTAAGCAATCAATAGGCTAAGTCCTGAGGTCTCTTACCCAGACTTTGCTGGAGTAAAGGTTGACAAAGTGCTGAGTAGTTACTCCAGACTTCAGCCTTGAGCTGAGGGCAGGAGTGATTGACTGATTTATTGATGATGCATTTTACTATGAATCTAGCCTGTCTGTTAGTCACAAATGCTCATTTAAGCATAAATCGTGGTCTGCCATGAGCAGATAGCTTCTCCTGCAGCAGAGCTGGGCAGAAAGATTTTAGATGAATGGCTTATTTGGTGAAAAATAGTTTTGGATCAACGCAAATAGCTTGTGTTTCTGTGTTGTGCTTGGCAAATAGCCTCACAGAAGAAAGTGAAAGCCCCCTTGCAAAAAAGATGAAGAGCTGGATTCTGACACAATGTTTAGATCTCCTTTCCAACTGGTTTTAGGTTTTCTTCCCAAATCAAAAAGCCAGACAAGTTTCAGAAGATTCCTCTGAAACACTTTTTCCTTGCCTTCTGAAACCCTTTTTCCTTATCCTCTGTTCCTGGCTTCTGCAGCAAAACCAGCGACACACAGCACTTCTAAAACCTGACGCTGACTCTCTGTGAACCCACACCTCATTTATTTTTAGTTGGCCCAGCAGCATGAGGACTCAGGCTCTGGCAGGCATTCATTCAGTGCTGCTGAGCTGTGGTCTAGGATGTGCAAGGCTGCTGGATCTGCTGCCCTGATGGGGGACAGGGCGTATCCTGGCTTGATGGAGCCTTGGAAGGTTTGGAAGCAGGGTATAGCAGCCAAGAACACCTCAGGCCCAATGTAAGGCTAAGCAAAACATTAGCTTTTCCTGCTGCAGAAGAACTGTGCAAGCCCTTTGGAGGTGCCTATGATGTCACCTTCACCCCAAACTTTCAGCAGCTGGGGTGTGGCTTGCTTGCTTGCTCCCCTGTTCTCAAATCGCCACCCTTATTTAGATTCCTTAAGATGAGTAGTTTCTTACTATTCAAAAATAAAGCCATGCTACTCAATCACCTCCATAGCTGGTTTTCTTCCTCATAATGTTGCTTTTTCTTGGTTTTGAGCCTGGCTGCTGCTGGCTACATCTGCCGTGGTTCCCAGAGCCTGTGCTTACTGTGGCAGCACGTGGGTGCATCCGCAGTGGATGCTGTAGGAAGCCTCTCAGACAGATTTGTGCATGTGTATATGCCTCTCTCAGTATTTCCTGTTAATTAATGGACACTGGAGTCTGTCGCCTGTAACAGCACTCACTGGCGGGTGATAAATTGTTTGTATGACAAGATGGCAGTGAAAGCCGGGCGAGCTGCGGCTGCCGGCGCTGGGTTTGGGAGCCAGGGGTGAACGTCAGTCAATAACTGGATAGGAAGAGGGATGGTGGAAAGCCCAGCAGCTGATTGCAAGATCCCCAAGGAATCCTGCCTGCTTCTGCTGGAGGAATCCTTGCTGTGGGCTCCAGCAAAAGGGCAGCAGTGCTGCACCAGACCCCATGATTAACCCCAGCCCTGTTGGTGCTTTTTCCTGTGGAGGGAGGAGGAGGAAGGGTCTTACGCCAGCCCTACTCCACAGGGATGGATGCTGGGTAGAGCTTGTAAGGATACACTTGGAGCAACCTCTCCTGACCCACACTGGGTTTTGCTGTCTCTCATACCACAGAAAAGGCACTGTGCCAGGGACTGAGTTCTGTTCTCCTGCAGTGCTACAGCTTCCAGCAAACCCTGCTTGGCTGGAGAGCCCTGCAATGCTGTCAGCACCAGAAATCCCTGACATGCTTTACCTGCTGATGCCAGCATGCCAGCGGTGGCACGAGGCTTGGCTAGGCGTCTCTGTGTGGGACCAGTGCTTTTGGTCACCTTGATGCGCAGCCTCCATGGCAGTAACTGTGTCTACACCACCAGTAAGTGGGTTTAAACCCCCGGCAGGTGGTGGTTGAGGTGCTGTGTTGCAGAACTTACAAGGATGTGCTGGATGTGATGAGGGGCTGGATGTGATGGATCTGGGCTGCTGGTGTTCACAGAGTTTTCAGCCTGGTCAGTTGTGGTTCTGGGCCCAAATTGAGCCCACACTGCGAGCCCTGCATAGGGGACTCATCCTAGGGAAACAGCGCTGGCACCAGAGTCCAGCCTCCTGGGGAGCAGACGTGGACTGGCATGGCTTCTTGCTGCATTCCCAGTGGGACTGGTCCCTGCTGCAGCCCTCAGTGTGCTGTGTGCTGTAAATCCATCTCCATTCTGGCTGGCACGCTGAAGCTGGGGTTTAATCACCCACTGTGCTCATTGGGACTCCAGCAGTCAGAGCAGGGATCCCGCTCGGGAGGGCACTGTGGGATCCGTGCTGCCCTGGGACCTGTTGTGCTTCCCACAGTGCAGGAGGGGCACTCTGCGTTTACTGGGAAACAGAATTATCTGCTTCCCCAAGTGGGAAAAATAATAATAATAAAAAAAGTGCCTTCCACTAGGTCATGAGCCATTACCTCGAGGGGCCCTTCATCAGCTGATGAATTCTACTTAATAAAATAAATACTGAGAGAAAATGTAATTGGATTTCATTTATTACCCAGTTCCGCCTAGCAGCCCCAGATTATACAAAAGCAATTAGAGAAAGCTCTCCATTAATAGCTATCTTCAAGCCGCCCAATGGGTTCATTCCATCAAACCTTCTGGCTTGTGTAATTTCCTTTCTTGGAGCTCGCTCCTGGCCGGGGGAGGATGTGGGGTGCGCAGCGCCATTGCCAGCAGCCTGTAAACAAAAGCAGCCCTGTCTCTAACATTTGCACAGGCATCATCTTCCCAAGCATGTGGCTCAGCCAAAGGGTATCCTGGTTTAGGGCGAGCAGCCAGAGCACCTGGGCAGTTTGGCTGCCGACTAGGGCTTGGTTGTGCCTTCCCTGGGATGAGCGCATCCTTCCTCCGGTTGGCATTGCCGCATGGTGAATCTGTGCTGCTTGGCAGTGGGTGGGTGTCAGAGCCCACGGGGCCATCAGATACAGAGCTGTCCACCTGAGGGCCTGGCTGCTTCTCTGATGCTAATTTTTCCTGTAATGCCAGCAGGTTGCATCTCAGCTTCTGTCTCTGGCACTTTGCAGGGACACACAGTACAATAATTCCGCTTCCTTGTTTTTTTGCTAGGAGCACAAGGAAAGCTTGGTAAAGCTTGCTGAAGCTGGGTGGAGGAGGATGTCTCATACTATCTCCCTCAAAGTCTTATGGCAACACAGGGAAGCATGTTTGAGGACCCTCACAGGGCACAGATGTCTGGCACCTGTTGTCAGTGAGGACAATGGCAGGTTAATCTGCAGCAGGGGCTTAATCTCCTATCTTTTTTTATAATCCCTGTTTACAATGGTGGATGAGGGAAGACAAATACCGTGGAGAAGGCAACTGGGGGGAGAGATGCTGAATGATCCCGGAGGATGGTTAGTGAGGAGTGGTCCGTGGTGGAAGCAGAAGGGGGATGTGCAGCATGTGTTTGTGCAGCCGTGAGAGGGTGCAGCCCTCTCCCTCACTCTTCCAGCACTTGAAACCCTGGAGGAAAATTGTCTGGCCATGCTGCCTGCTTTCAGGCCAGTCTCATTTATGAAGGGACCACATTTTTGTTCCACCACAGCAGATGCAGGGCAGGAGGGACAGAAGGGATTTTAAAGGTTCGTCTCCTTGCAGTGTGGAGGAGGAGAGAGGGCTTTAGGAGCTGGAGGTTCTTAGCTTCTGCCTGAGGGTTACATTGTCTTCGCATCCTACTTGTCACTCTGGGTAGAAGCCAGCACCCTTTCTCAGCTCAGACAGCCAGATCTGTTCCAGCTGATGCTTTGATGGAGCCAGAGTTGCTCATCAGGGATGTGCCAGTGCCCATCATGCTTGGGAACCTGCACTTGGCTCTGGCATCTTTGGTCACCCCTGCTGTAAATACATTCTCTCCCCCACTGCCTCTTGCTGTCCCCTTTCTTGTCTTGCTTTTCATCCCCTCCCTTTCATGCCGTAACCTCCCTGGCACGAGGTTGGGGTGAGAGTAACAGCACAGCCAGGAAGGAGCTGATGTTTAGTTTCAGACAAGAAACAACATAAGGCGTAATGCAACCGGAAAGGTGAGGGCAGATGGAGAGGGCCAGCAAGGCTGTGTGGCTCTTCATCTTCATTACAAGGCTGATGTCTGTGGTCTTGCTTCCGTGCTGCTTGCCAGCAAGGCAGGGATGGCTAGCAAGCAGAGATGTGCAGGAAGAGCTTTGAGTGCAGGAGGCGAGACTGGTCCTGCTGGATGGTGAGAAAATCAGAAGGGGATTTACTGGGGGAGGCAAGCATGGGAGCAGGGGAGTGCACAAAGTGGTGTGATGGAAGACCCAAAAGGGACAAAGAGGGATGCTCTTCTTGATGGGAGATGGCAAATGCCTCGTAAATGCAAGCTGCCTGCTCACCCTGGGTACTCCTCTGGAGAAAGGAGAAGTGGAGTGTTTGAGAGCATGGGACAGGAGTGGTTGATGCTGGTATCATCAGCAGGGAAGGCAGGGGATTAATTTTGGCTGGTGAGATGGAAGGTGCTCAGAGGAGGAAGAATTAGGGCATGAGATGGTGAAACTGTGGGTCTGAGAAGAGGGCTGAGGCATGGAAGAAGGCGGAGACCTTTCCAGCATGGATCAAAGGATGTGCAAAGCTCAGACACTGACTGCTGGGCTGCTGCTGACATTCCCTCCTTCCCAGAGCAACATCTTGTCTTTGGCCTGAGGGTTAACCTTGGGCACAGTTGTGTGATGACAGAGAAAACTCCAAAAGAAGTGAATTCAGCCTCCAAAGAAGAGTGGGGACTTGGAAACTGCTTTTTCCAAGCAACCCAACAGCAGTGACCACATGAAACCTTCCTTTTTTACCTCACTGTTTATTTTTTTACAGGGGTCTTTTATTTATACCCCTTAACATCCTTGCTGTTAAAGCAGCCTTATTAGGATGCTGCTCTTCACCAAGGAACTCTGCTATCGAAAAAGAGCATTAAAGATTCAACAAATAGCTGAGAATTGGGATTGATCCTAACCTCCCATAAATGGGAGTACCTTCCCCCATTAATCAGCCTTGGTTTTCACTTACAGGATGATGGCCTCAGTGCTACACTTCTTCAGGACTAAAAGCACGTTAAATATTTATCACAGCTGAGTATTCACTTCCCCCACTATTGCCAACTAAGATCCACTGCTTAAGCCTGCGTTGGCTTGACAGGTTGTGTAGTGAGGTGGCATGCCATTAGGAAACCTCTTGTGCCAACGTGCTCTACTCATTTGCTGTGCTAAGCACAAAGAGATGGTGGCATCTCTCATCTGAAAGCATGGTCAGCATGGGACTCTATGATAAAGTCCCTCTGCTGGCATTTTGCACTATTAAATTAAACATGCTAGGGACAAGATACATGGATCTGCTCTTTAGCAGAGGGCTGGATCGTGCACACTCCTCCATGTCTCTTTTAACCTCAAAAATAGGATTATTGCAGCCAAACTTCTCTGTAGGAGCAGCCCTCTATCTGTTCTGAGGCTTTGCCCCATGCCAGGGTCTTCATTCACCATTCAATGTGGGGCTGTTTACATTGCTGTGCCTGGAAACATTTCCCAGTTTGTGAGGCAGTGCTCCCTGCCATTCGTTAGGGTGCTGGGAGGCTTGAAATGATGACAGGGTGTTCAGTGATCCAATTATTGAGCTATACATATGTAGATACATTCTTGCTAATTGTGCCAGGTGTGCCCATAGTGTTTCAGAGAGCAGCTATTTTCAGAGCATCTCTGGAAGCTGCCTTTCCATTTTGCTCTCTGATCGTGTGCTGGCATTTCTTAAAAGATGGCGCTTGACTTTGAAAGTTGCTGATGAACCTCAGAGGCTGGAAAAAGCATGGGCTGCTCCGTGCCTGAGGTGACCTGAGGTGCTGCTGAGAGCAAACGCTGAGCCACGATGGGAGCAGTTTATCTGCTCAGGAAAAGCTCCCTGTGATGTCGGGTGGAGTTTTACTTCTGCACCGGGGCTCAGCGCAGACTTCGCTTTGCTTGCCCAATTCCAAGAGCCGAGATTGAGCTGTCGTTGCTGGGTTAGTGCCTTTTTTTTTTTTCATTTTCAGCTTGTTGGTTTGGCATCATCATGATGCATGTCCCTGTCTTGGCACCCACCTCCTGCCGCCCCCACCTCCAGTTGGAGCTGCTGATGTGCACAGCCCGGTTGTAGCCGCTTACATGTACGGGCGCACAATGTGTTTCATTATCCTTGTCTCAAACTTGTTTTGCTGCTGTCACGCACCAGAAAAGTTAAACACGTCTGATCAAAGGCATGTAAACACAGCTTCAAAACAAATGCCCTCGAGTCCTGCCAAAAGCACAGAGCTGTCTCCGAGCAAATCACGTCTCGTATTCCCCTGCCTGTGCCTCTTGCTTCTCCGAGCGGGTGTGCGATGCCGCCTGATCTCTGCGAGCCCTGTGGGCTGCTGTTTGCAGCAGGGAAGGGTTGCCCACTGGTTGAACAGACAGGATTTGCCCATTGGTTGAAGCAGAGAGGATTTGCACCAGCGAGGCAGCTGGGAGGAGAGCAGAGGCTCAGCCTCAGAGCAGGAGGGAGAACTTGCTGCATCCCTGCACGTGAGAGGCAGCAAACCCCAGTGGTCTGCAGCTCTGGTGGGTCAAGGGAGAGCAAAGCATGATATGAACTGCCTGGAAATAAAGGTGCCAAACGTGCTTTCTCCAGGTCTACCCTCGTGCTCCAGCTGGTGTGCTATCCTGATGCAGTAGCTGTAGGACTAGGAGCACCCAAGGCTACTGCTTCCTCTGCTGCCAAGGCATCCCCGGGTTTTGGGCTTGGCTTGAGGGAGAGTCAGCCAATTGCAGCATTTGTGAGATGAGAGGGGCCGGCCTAAGGATCTGGGGATGGTCCCAGACCAGGAGATGCTTCTACTCGGCTGGATTTCCGGCCCTTGGGGGTGGCACGGAAGGGTTAGGTGAGGTGAGACTTGCATCTCTGGCTCAGGGACTCTGATGTTACTTGATTTCCCATGAGAATGATAAAAATAGGGAATTCTCTATAGTGGCAGACAAGTCAGGTTTTCATTTTTCTACAGCTTTACAGAGGGCTGGATATGCATCTTAAATAGGAATGGAAATCTTTGGGCTTTTGCAGCCTCTGAGGGCAGGTGTTTTCAGAAAACACTGGCTCCTTTCAAATCTGCCAAAAATCTATTCACTGCTTGGCTACCAGCACGGCCAGCAAATAGTTTGGGAATTCATGAGCTTGTGAACTGACCCGGACTCTACAAATGAGTTGCCCAAGGTCTTTGCCAAATGCCTTTGAATAATGGACATGTCAGAACCAGATGGGGTTGCAAATGGCAGGTTATTAGTGCCCGGTGCCTGTGCCAAGCAGTGCTGCACGTGTGTGCAAGCACGCAGTACGTGCAAGGCTCGTCCCTGGAACGAACGGAGTGGCTGGGTTGCTGCAGGTAAGATGATCCAATGGGTCTCCTTCAAACCACCTAATTGCAATAACAGGGGAGATAAAATCTCAATCATGACCCACATTGCTGCTGGACAGTCGAAGGCAGGCTGTGAAATGCCCCGCAGGCAGTGGGGACATGGTCAGAGGTTAACGATGGTGTCAGCCTTCATAAATCATCCCTAATGAGACCTGGGAAAACGCTGGATTGCAGCTCTGATGCATGGCTCGGCTGCGTTGTTTTCCCTTTACTTTGGGCTTTGTCTGTCATTTGGTTTCCAGGATTATCTGTGTGAAACCTTTTGTGAGGCTGAAGGCACGGGAGGTTTTCCTGCGTGGCGAGGAGTCCTGGGCTCTGCCCCTGGCCCCGGCTGGCTGGTGTGCTGCAGAATAAATACGTTTCCCACCTTTTATGTTCCCTAAGGACAAGTTCACGTGTCCCTAGACTGGCAGAAATCTCATGCTGGAGGGTGCTGCCTGTGTCTTCGTGTGGAGGAGCAGCGTGCTCCGCGCTTGCTGATACTGCGTTTGGGATGCCTCCAGGTAGAACCTGAATCATAAAGTCTGGCTGGTCCAGTGCTGCCTCTGGGCATCATTCTGGTCAGACCAAGGGCTGCAGGGACCTCTCTCAAGCTGTCCTCCCAGCCCTTCTCACCTGCATTGGAACCACATGACAGGGATGTCACGAAGTCCAAATGCTTCGTCTGGGAGAATCCCGTGCAAGCAGCAGGACTCTAGATAAGTTGGGCAAGGTGGGAAGATGAAAAGAGGTCATTAATGTCCCCACCAAAGGCTGCCCCTGGGGCTGGCAGTGGTGGGCTGCTCTAGGCTGTGTGTGGTCCCTGCAAAAGCTGCCAGACACCGGCCAGGACACTGGGAGAAGTGAAGCAGGGTACAGTGAATACTCCCTCCGATTTATTATTTATAAAGTACTGTCACAGCCCTGGAAGTGTTGGGACTCTCAGAAAAGCTGTAGGAATGTACTAATTAAAGAACACAATGGGAATGTAAATTGGGAAAGCTCCCCAGGGGGAAGCAGCCCTGGGGGGAGCTAATTTGCCAGTCCCCACTCCTCCCCTGCAAACTGGCTGAGACACTGGAGCAATTAAGGAGGAATTTGAGTGTTAAATATAATCTGGAATTGTGTTTTTGTTTTTTTTTTCTTTTTTTTTGTAATTGGTTTATTTTTCTCTTGGGTAACTGTTACCAATTCTGTAATTGCAAGTTTAACCCTCTGTTCTGCTACAACAGGGGCTTTTTGTGGGATTTTTTTTGTGAGGGGTGGTGGTGGTGTTGGTCTTTGTTATTGGAAATAAATTCAGGTGAGTCTGCCAGCACCGAGGTGGCATGTCACCTCCTTGTGTGATGAAGGATATATGGCCCCAGGGCAGGGGTGACGTTAGCTGATCTGGTAAGGGACAGTCCCTGACCTTGGAGTCATGGAATCACAGAATGGTTTTGGTTGGAAAGGATCTTAGAGATCATCTCATTTCAACCCTGCCATGGGCAGGGTCACCTTCCGCTAGACCTCGTTGCTCACGGCCACATCCAGCCTGGCCTTGAAACACTTACAGAGGCGGAACATCCGAAACTTCAATGGACAGCGTATTCCGGGAATAAAGTACTGATTGTCAGAGTTGTCTCCTGAAATCCATCCTAAAAATACGGCTTTTTTGGTTGGTCTTTTTTCCTGCCCATTTCTCTTCTGTGTGGCCTGGCTTACTTATTGTGCAGTTCTCATTTACCTTGCCCTGCTCAGTAAATACATGTATTTGGTGTCATCTGAGCTGTGGCCAGTAGTGTGTAGCAGGGTAGTGGCTTGACTTACTTCTCTCTTCCCTGTCAACTTCTTTTATACAGTCCAGGGTGAGAAGACAAATGGAGAGACTGTCACAGAGGTGAGGTGAAGTAAAGACATGCTGAGGCTATGGTGGTCAGCAAGGGGTGGCCATCAGCTCATGTGCTGCTTGGTGTTGGGTTCACAGGTCAGCTGTCTCCCTGTGTCCAGGCATGCAGTTGAGCAAAGGGCTTGCATTCTTGGGTTTCAGGGTTTTTTTCTTTCCTTTATCTTTAGCACACACTTCAGTGTGCTGTTTACTGGAGAGTCTTGTAAAAGAGCTTTGAGGAGAAAAACTGGTGTGATTGTAGCTGGGGTTGTTTGTGATGGCTTGGTGTTGGATCATTTTAAGATGGTGTTCTTAGGCAGGCAGCAACTAGTGCATGGCAGGATACTCCTCCCTCTCATTTTTATCCTTCTGATTAGCTTGAATATTTATTACATTTTATCAATAGGCATTAGTTGCCTGAGATTCTCATCCATTGCTAGCTACCGTTTGCAAGGGTTTGAGGGCTCTCAAAGCCGAGACATCGGGAAACATCATAGATGTAGATTCATGTGATAATGAGAACCCTCAGAGCAGGAGGATTTTGTCTCCCTGTGGGGGCTGACGCACTCTGGATAAGGTAATGCTTTGTGATAGAACAGCATCCCTGGTCCTAACCCTGAAAAGCCTGAATTCAGCCTGCATGAGGGTTGCAGAGCATCCTCCTTTCTCCCAGGGATATTGGGAAGGGAAGCCCCCACCCACACAGCCCACTGCAGCTGGTGATTTCTGCTGCCTCCAGACCAGGCTCCATCCCCAGGGTCGAGCCACGGTACCCCATGACCTGCTTGCTGTGGCTGCTCCTTGGTGGCTCTTAATCTCCTCTGCCCACCTGGATCCAGTAGCTGTGTGTGGGGAGAAGTCACACCGAGCCCAGGAGCCTGGGGAGAGCCACCCCCTGGCTGGAGCTGGACAAGGGCAAGAGGATCGTCAGGTGGAGACCACTGTGGTGCACACACATCCCACCGTGGGCCACATGTGCCGCTGGGCAGAAAGGGGCCCGGGGGTTTCAGCATTGTTCAGAAGATCTCTGCCAGGATCCAGAGCAATCCCAGCCGTTTTTCTCTAAGCCTGCCTGTACTTATGGCCATTTGTTCTGGTTTGTTTTTCCAAAAATAAAATTTGGTTGAAGTAGTACAAAAGCTGGGGAGGAAACAGGCTGAAGGAGCCTGACGAAATAAAGATTTAGAGATTGTGCTGCCCCCCACCCCCTCCACCCCACCTTCTCACCCCCATCTCTGAAAAATCCTTGGATATATGGAATTTAAAACCCTTCCACCTTTTTTTTTTTTTTTTTTTAATTGTAGGGCCTACAGATTCCATCTATTACCCACAGTACTAGTCTGGTGAGGCAAAACAGCTGAAAAGTAGTATTTTCCCTATTGGAGGATGGGAAGGCAGGGCTGGGAACCTGTGGTGGAGCCAGGAGCCTGGCCCATACCTCTCTGATCACTGGCTGTCCCTTTCTCTTTCTCTCTCTCTTTCTCTACTGCCTGCAGCACCAGTGGTGGTCTGTTAGAGACCCTGCTGGGACCTGGTGACGCTCGGGATTGCATTCAGGTTCCAGAACGGCATTTTCCAATGTGACCTCTGACCAGCCCGTGCTGCCGGGGTATCCTGTTCTCCCCAGAGCTGATGCTGATCACTCTCCCTTCCTCCCTCTCTCACCATCTGAAGTTAGTTTCCTCTGGAAGACAGGGGTCAGGAATACTCGGGTGCTGACGGATCAGTATGTGCTTTCCTGGATCGGGGCCTTGCATTCCTCCTGCCCTTCCAACTGGATGCAGGATCCCTTCAGCGCTTGAAGTGCTGGGAGATGCTGCAGCAGGGCATGAGACCCGAGCAGTGCAGGAAAACCTCTCGCCTGCAGCCACTGCTGCTGCTGCTTTTCTGCTGGCAGAGGAGCTCACCTCTGTTGTGGGGATAAATTAAAATCAAGGAGCAACTGCTGTGCACTAGGCTGGGTCAGGCTGATGGTGGGTATCGGCTCTCAGTCCTAACCCTAGCCAGCTCATTTAACTTTCTGACCCGTGAGACAGCAGCTTCCCGCTGGGAAACAGCCCTGGGCTTTGCTCGTCCTGTCTTTGGGCAAGGGAAGAGGCGTCCTGCAAGCGGGCGGTGTGCGATCTCAGTCGGGGGACAAGGTAAGTCACCTTCTCTGCGGGCTTGTTTGCACAGCTGCGAGTGGCCGTGCCCGCTCCAAGAACCCCACATTCTCCCCTGCGCCGAATATCCGGGACAGGCATCCCCTCCGCGCTCCGCGCACTTTCATTTCCGTCGGCGAGCCTGGGGAGCCTCACCCGAGCATCCGAGCGCTGGGGCTGCCCCTCCGTCATCCCGCCGGTGTTCCTTGCCAGGCCGGTGGCAGCAGGGCGCAGCCAGCCGCGGGCTGCTCGGGAGCGCGGGGGAAAGCTGCCCCCGGGAATGCCGCCGTGGAGTGCCCACGCAGCTGCTGCCGCCCCGCTTGGCGAGGCTCGCCGGCAGCCGGGCTGTCGGAGCGGGAGGTTCTCTGCGCCCCCGGGGCGCTGACAGCCTCCCTGCGCAGAGCCTCCGCTGTCACCCGGCGCGTTGTTTTGTTTCTCACCAGCCCTGCCGCTGCCCAGCCAAGCCCTTCCCTGCGTGCGGATTTTATGGCGGTGCCTCCGGGACGCTGACAGCCTGCTGACATCCGTGGGTTGTGGGTTTTTTCCTTTGCTCGGCTGCCTCCATCACCCCGAAACCCCAGCATGAAGCACATCTTCATGCTGGCAGGCGCTGTGAGATTTTCATGGCTTCTCTCTGTTCTTTTCCTGCTTTGCAGAGAGCTCCAGTCCTGCCCCATTTGTCCCGAGACTCCACAAAGTGGCGAGCCCCGCGCAGACAGCACGCTGGGGCAGCCGCCCGTGCTGGCCCCGGGATTTACTACAGGCAGTTTGTTTTCCCGAGGAAGTTACTTTCCAAGATAGCATCTGGTCTTTTATGAGGTCTGATCAAATGAGGTGGTATGTGTGCAAGCAGGGGGTGGCGTTTTTATGTTTGTACATGTATTTTAAAAGTTTTATAAATAGCGGAGTGATGAGATGCTTTCTTAGTCCAAAACTCCATCTCTTGTTCCTGTGGTTTTGCTGAAATTATTACTCGATCCAGAAAGCAAGTTGCTTCTCTGAAACACCACAAGGGCAGTAAAATACTCATGTCTTGGAAGATACACATATTAGCAGTAGTATTCTGTAACATTGATGCAGAATTATGCTCTAGGAGCATTATTCACAGCACAAGAGGCAGTCAGCCACAAAGGTTATGGGGAGGAAAACAAAATACTTCTGCACGCAGCTTGCTGGCCCATTCAGTCTCTTCAGAAGATGGCAAGAGACATAACCTGTTCTTCGGGGCTAGGGCTCAGCTTGCAAATAATTCTCCTGGAATAAAAAACCAAACCAAAACAACAAACAAACCACAAAAAACCACCATCAACAAAAAAGTTTCATTGTGTGTTTGTGGGCAGGGCCAGAGAGAGAAGCTATATGGCTATATGCAAGTTTCCATAGAGGTTCTGGGGCTTCACTGTTGAAGACCAAGTCGTGCATAGAAAGAAGGCAAGACAAACTTGCTGTAGAGCTGCTTCTGCTTGTATTTTTTGCTTTCAAAGCTTTGGGTGAAGGGAAGGAAACGAGGAATGGAGGTGCAGCTCTCCGGTGTTAGCTTTTGGGGGAATTTCTTGCAATGAAATTGGAAGGAGGATTGGCTGAAAAGCATTGTAGTGATGGAAGAGGGAACTGTGCTATCTGCAGCCCCAACCATTAATGGGTGGTTAATAAGTGATGTGCTAATGGTGTGTGGGGACCTGGTTACTTGCGGCTTTCCATCTGGGAAGTTTTAAAAGTATCTACAGAGCTGTATCATCTCGTTTATATTTTAATGCTACCCCCTCACGTCTTCCCCTTCCCTTTTTTCCTCTGCGTGCATCCCTTTCACTCCTAGGCTGGCTGCAGCGGAGCAGGTAGGCGCCATCCCTTGGCAGGGACTTGTGTCCCCTGTGGGAAGCCTGGCTGCCGGGGAGGCCACCAACACGTGAACTCCTCCAGGTGCCTCGGGCAGCCATGGAGCCCACAGGGATACAGCCACCCCAGCGAGACCTGCCCTGCCCTCTTCTTGGTTTTCAGGGTATCTGCCCCTTTCCTCTGCCTTTACAGAGGCGCGTCTGGATGTGAGTGCTTAATCTCCTCTCCCGCGGTGACCCCCGCGGAGCCCACCCTGCCGGTAAGGATAACACCACGCCGAAGCCACCCCTCGGCACATCCCCGGCTCCGGGATTTGTTTTTCATTTCCTCTTGGTCTCCCCTCTCTCCCACTGTGAGATGTAAGGGTTTGGCAGCCGATCTCATTCACCCTGTTTGCTTTCCTGCAGAGAAAAATTTCTTCGGGGTGTTGTGTTAGCAGCAATGGGGGGCTGAGCCAAAGCCACTGATGTCTTCTTGAAGAAGATGTGAAAAGCAAATCTGTGCTGTGTGACCTAACCTCCCACATCCTCACCACTCCCCAGGGGACCACCACCAGCTTCCCCAGCTCCTTCCTTTTTGTGCTGTTCTGTACACTTTATTTTTTCTGGAAAGTTTTTAAGCTATTCCTATAAACTTGTTCAGAAAGGGGAGGCAAAATGTCACCCCCGTGAGATAGAATGACAATAGAGCTGGTATTTTGGTATTTCCACTACTTTAAAGCAAGCCATCATCAGATGGAACCAGGGTTGTCTTTGCTGTGTCAGAAAAGCATAACCTAGAAGCAAAAAAAAATTAAAAAAAAAAAAAATCCCAAACCAAGCAAATCCCACCTTCTCAGCAGGATATAGAATACCAGCTGATTTAGCATCTGCACCCAGGCTTTGCTGCTCAGCTAAACCTACACCAGGGTATCTCTGCAGTCATTTCCAGTTTGGTACCAGCTGTCCTACAGGCATCTGTGAAACAGTGCCCACATGATGAAGTGTGATGCTGTGTGAAGTGTGATGCAGGCTGGTTTTTATGAAGATCAGAGGTAGATGATACTTCATATGATGAGCTTCTCCTCTTTTTGCTGTAGGAATGGCCATTAAGCCATTCATGTAGAGGGGAAGGATTTTGGGGACAAGAAGCTAGGTCTGTGTGTGTGCATGTTTATAAGGGGGATGGGAGAGGTAAATCCTTTTGATGGATCCTTTTACTTTGGCCTGGTAAAGGGCCAAAGAAGAAATAGCCCTGAGCTTTGATTGAAACCCTGGGTGCTGCTTTACCAGGAAAATGCTACTTGCTGTTGTTTGCACTGCTGTGTGAGATATTTACTCAGTGCCTCCTGCCAGCAAGTGTTTACATCTCCCAGGAGCAGCTTGCACAGCAGGAACTTGCCTCACATGCCAGTTTCTGGCTGCTGGTGGGGCACCCAGCCCTGTGGGTATGAGGACACTCGGATCAAGGTACTGGACTACCTGAGCTCCGTGGAGGACAGTTGATATGCCAGTAGCTCCTGCTTTAGCTTCTTCTGGAGACTCAGTGCTCTCCCCAGAACTTTTGGGAGATCTTTCCAGGGCTCAGTGGAAGCAGGAGGAAAATGCCTCCTCCTGGTTTTGTCCTTTGTTTCTGTCTCCACCTTTGCTTGCTCAGCTGCTGTCCTGCTCTCTGCAGAGGGCAAGTCTGGTGCCAAGACCAAACAGCACCGGGGACTTTCTGCCCCCAATGCATGCTCATGTCTGAGTTCAAAGCCATCTTTCCATGAGGGCTTCATAAACCATGCTGCTCCCAGGCACATTTCTCACCTTTAGCTGAAGTTTTTCTGGGAAACAGACACAAACTGTTCATGGGAAATTACTGCGAGGTATTTGCTCAGTTCTGGGTGTGCATTGAGGAGGAGCAGGCAGTGCATCACCATGACCCAGGAGCCCCTGCTCAGTCCTCTGCCCTTGCAGAGCAGCAGAGCAGGTAAGAGATAGCTGCCTCACGTTGTACACTTTTTTCCCCCCCCAGCTTCTCATTTGGGATGAGGTGAGCATAAGCAGGGATTAGTTTGCTAAGCTGTGACAGTTCATTAAACTTCTTGGACTTTTTCTCTGCGTTTCCTCTCCAGACACTGATGATGGCTGAGCTGGTGTGGGGGTGTGTGTGCAGATACTATGGGACAGGGCAGGCAGTGGAAATTTTTGAGATTTTAGTTTCCAGACACCCTTATCTATTGGCAAAGCCTGGCAAGTAACTGCAAGAGCTTTCGCATTTTAGATATTTCTATTTCAAAAAGCCTCTGGAAGTAAAGTTCATTTTCCTTGGCTGTTTTTTGCCTCCAAGCAAGCCTCTTTTTTTGTTAGGAACTGATGGCTAAGGCTTAGATGTGTAAAACTTGGTGAAATTAATGGGAGCCATGGCCTGAATCTCTTGCATGGCTCTTAAATCCTCTGTCACGTAAACAAGGAGCCTAGTTTGCAGCTGGCTTTCAAAGTCTGCCAGAGGAAAACCCAGAAGGCTGAAGGTAAAACTAGAGGGATGCTCACAGGGAAGGAGAAGGGAGCGATGTTGTGTGCCATGATTAATACCTTGTTAATTGCTGCACAAATAGCGGGGTTTGAAGCTTGTGGTGGTGAAGTGTCAGGGCTGTGCCGTTGGTTATCACCATCACACCAGTCCTTTTTGGCTCTGAAGCCTGCCTAACCCCATCTGTCAGGCTTTGCAAGGAAACCCCAGCACTCAGGACTCCCTGGGCTCTTGCAGTGAATTTGGCTGCCCTGTTGGGTTACTGTGCATGGGAATGTGCTGCTGGCTGTATTTTTCCCAGTGTGAAAAAGTCATCTTGGAAGGGAAGTTAATTGCATGCAAAGCCGTGCCACCCCACAGTGAGTTTCACCCCGCACATAGCACAGAAGGGGCAGCTGAAGGTAGACACGTGAGAGCATCTCTTGTGTAGCCACAGAAATCTCATTTGATCCTCAGTGGTGGGAAAGGAAACGAAGCAATAACCCAGGACAGTTTAATAGAGTTTGGGTGAAATACAGTTGTTTTTGTAAGCTGGTCTCTGTGCAGTGAGGGCTCTTTAGCCCGTTTGTTGTGCTTGGCTCTGCTCTGGATGTTGGCATCAGCTGCTCTGCAGGTGCACGTGTCTTTGGCAGGAAGGAGCTGGGATTTGGGGATTCGCCTTTGTTGCGGGAGGGGGGAGAGCAGGGGGGTGGAGGGGGAAAAAGCAATGAGATGATGGTTGTGTCTTTCCAGTGAGTAGGATACACTGGGGAGGCGGAAGGACATGGCCCAGGGTTCTGTCCGCTCTCAGAGAGTCAGCTAGGGAATGGGGTCCTATCCTGGTGGCTCTTCCAGAGCAGGAGTGAATCCTGCAGGCTGTGGGGCTGCAGAATTAGGATGAGGCCAGCTCTGGTGAGCGGAAGTCTGCCCCAGAGATGAGCGCAGCTGAGACAGGGAGAATTTCCTGTCATGCCCCCAAAATCTTGAAAGTTTGGGTCAGCAGGAGGGTTGTGCATTTCCAGAGCAGAGCCCGTAGGGATGCAGAGAGATGACATTTGGGAAGGCTTTTTGCAATGTACCTTCCAATTGTTTTCACCTCCACCTTTGCTCCTTCTTTCCTGCCTTGTGCTGTACAGGGGACCAGCAGAGGTCAAGGAGGTCAAAGGCACACAAAAAAAAAGCTCAAGCCTCAGGTGCCCCTGAGGAAGTGGTCTCACCCTCCCAGCCAGTGGAGGGACAGAACTCGCAGGACACCTGTCCGAGGCCCTCAGATGCAGTTCTTGGGGGGCTTCACTGCTGTGAGCACTACTGTGCTTGCCAGCTGCTGCCCAGATTTGGAGCACAGGGATACTAGTGGGAGCAGGTTGAGGGCCCCTGCAGACCCCTGGACGGGGCTATTTGGCCCTGCAGACAGGGGAAGGGAAGAGGTTGATGTTTGCCCCAGCAGAACCCTGCGGATGAGCAGAGCTGCACACGCTGGCACGAGCCCAAGGCATCTTTGCTTCCTGCCACCCTTTCAAATTAAGCAAACGATTCATTTTATTTCTTTAATTTTCCAAATGGAAGTGAATTGGCTGTGCTGGCAGGTGCCTGATTGACGTTCCAGAGGGGATGGGAGCTGGGGGCTGGGGGGCTTTCTGATCCATGCAAGCCCCAGCAGGGACTCAGCCCTGCTGCTGGGGGCCACTTTCTCCTCTTAGGAACAGGAAAGGGAGAGTTGGGTTTCACGCCATGGGTAAAACAGCTGTAATACTGAGCTCCCTCGAGGTCTTTCCAGGGCAGAGGAGAGAGCCATGACACCCCTAGTGCCCCCTATTAACTCCTGGCATTTGCTGTTTTATGAGTGTGGCTTTTCCTCTTCGCTTTATGATGCTTTGCAGAGCCTTTCTCATGCATTCGTTCAGTCCCTGCCTGCTTCACAGGGATGCTATCAGTAAATGACACTAGCTTCACCAGTAAAGGGGACAGAGTCCCCTTTTGCAGGGAGGTTTTGGGGTGGGATGCTCCCACTGGGGCCCGACAGAGAGGGCCATGCACCCCTGCTCATCTGGGTGCTTGTAGCCACACCCCTAAACCTCCCTGGCCCTGCACACGGGTGCAGGGCTCTCTGCAGAGCTGGCTGCAACTCTCCCTGCAGTGAAGTGAGTGTCCAGAGATGGAGAGAGGAAGATTAGCCCCACTACATGACAGTGATTATCAAATCTATCTCTGCATCGGTGAAATGAGCGGCAGCTGGTGGCTCGCTGCCCGAGTGCGTGGCCTGTAATTAAGGTCTAGCTCACCAGTCTCTGTGAAGATCCCTTCCTAATCTCTGGCATCACGGTCTCGTTCTGGCTTTTTACTCCTGCTGCTGTCTTTCTGCACTGTTTTTTCCCCTCGGCTGCCCTCCCCTGTCTCTTGGTGAGCAGCAGTGGGGTAGGAATCCTCCTCTTGACCCAGTCTGGGCCACTGGAAATGCAATCCGTCAGGATCTGAAGGCACTGTTGGCTGTCCTGGAACTGAATCAATTCTACTCTGAGATGCTACTGAATGGCCAGAGCTTTTTCATCTTGCCTGCACCTCTCTGAAGCATCTTGGCTGCTCCATGGGATCTCTGGGAGGGTCCAGGAGAAGCAGCCTTGGCTGACTATGTAAACCCCTGAGCTGTTCTTCTGTGGAGCAAGAGAAACGTGGTTGTGTCATGGTGGTGATCCTAGTCTAAGTATTAAACCAGCAGTTTAATTGGCCATTTGAGGGAGGAAAAAGCAATTCTCACGTTCCCCTCACCTGCTGTCAGGGAGGAAATCCCCTCTGAGTTTCTAACCAGGACTGATGTTCTTAGGACCCATGCTGCTGCCTGCTGCTCTGCTTGGTAAAGATGTCACCAGCTCTCAGTCTGTTTGTGGCAGTGGGGAAACTGAGGCACAGCATGCTAATGCAATGCATTTGGGGCTGCTCAGCCTGTGTCCCAGGCCAGCAGGACTCCCAGCAGGCCAGGGACTGGCCATGGGACAGCAGAGCCCACAGCATCCCTGTGCCAGCCCTGTGGAGTGATGGGGTCCTACCAACCGCCCGCCGTCTCCGCAGCATGCCCTGCTGTTCCAGCAGCCAGAGATCAGCTGTGCAGAGGTTTTCAAGCCCACAGAAACAGAGTTTCTGCTTTCCCTAATGTCCTGCCTTTGGAGGACAAGACTCTTGACAGTTTGAAAGAGGAAAGGTAAAACATGAGCTGTCTGTGAGTTGCATGGCAGCCGGAGGGATACAGATAAAAGCTCTGCTGTCTACCACCGAGATAAATTTCATCTCTGGCTAATTCAGGAGTAAAAAGGAAACTCGGCAGCTGGGTTTTGTAATCCTGCACAGACGAGGTTTTCTGGGAGACACTGGAGCTGACTCATTTTTACGTGGGCATTACAGATGTGACAACTTAATTGCAGTGAGTTCTTTGGAAGGAGAGCAGGAATCAATAGGTGTTGGGTAAGAAGATCGTTTTAAGATAACGTCTATTTGTTAAATTATAGTAATTTGTCTCCGTGCAGCCTCAGAAGCTGTTAATTGCGAGCAGCCCCAAGGGTCGGCACGCTCTGTCCCAGCTTGAAACCCAAATAGTGTCCATGCCCTTTGGATGCCTGGGATGGACGTGCTGGCAGTGCTGCCGGCTAGTGGTGCCGCTGCCGCGGTTCAGGCAGGAGGGTCCCCAGCTCCGGGGGACTCTGAAGGTTATGAATTCAAGCCCTTAAGCGTGTCCTGTAATCCCTTTTCTGGCGCGCAGAAGAGGCAGCCTCTTCAATTTCCAGGGCATGAAGGGCCGGAGGGTATGCATTTCCCAAAGGCCAGCCCAAGGCTACAGGGAGAGCAGCCAAAAATACTCAGCTTATTTGGGCACGTTGGCGATTTGCCTTACAAGGCTGGAGAGTAGTTTGTTAAACTGAAAAAAAAAAAAACAAAAAAACCAACCAAAAAAAAACAAAAAAAAAAACAAACCAACAAAAAAACCACCCCAAACCAAAAACAACGCACCCTGGGACCAGATGCTGAGTTTTGTATACTGGAGCAGCAGGGAGGTCTCCACGGGCTCCCGGGGACTGGCTCTGCTCCAGATGTGCGTGCACAAAGCCCCCTGCTCCTGTCCTGGTCCCACTAGGACACGGCTCTCACGGGGCTTAGACTTTTCTCTCCGGGGCTTTGGGCTGATGTGGTTGCAAGCCGGAGAATTTTCAAGGGGATACTGCTGCTCCTCCTCGATGGGTTTGAGGAGGGGGCTCTCATAGATCACAGAATGCTGTGGGTTTGAAGGGACCTTAAAAATCATCTAGTTCCATCCCCCCTACCACGAGCAGGAGTGCCACCCGCTGGATCGTGGGGTTTTGGTGTGGCATGGTTGGACAGATGAATTCCCCCTGCTGGTGCGTGCTGCAGACCTGCTCTGTGCTCCCGGCAGCTCCTGGCTCCGTGTCTCTTTGAGCCACTTTGTCGGATGTGGGTCCAGTGGGGCACTGCACACCGGTGTGTGAAGATGCCACAGGAGCATGGGAGAGCGGGAGGTGATTGGTAACACCTGCAGGAACTGTGTCTTCCAGCTCCGTGCAAGCTACCTCTTAAAAAAACTTGCATTTGTGTGTATTTTCACGAGGAAAGTCTCGACGAGCACTGTGTGTTTTCTACTCAACGTTTTGCTTAAAGCATGCTTTATTTTTCTGATTTTCCCTCTGCTTTTTCCGGCTCTTCTTTCAGTTCCCCAGCCGTGTGAGCACAACCTACTGCCACCTGGTGAGAGCTGTCTGATGCTACACATCCCCCTGGGCAGGGAAACTTCTCGGGCTCCCTCCCTCCCTGCTCGGCTTTGCCCTGCCCAGCTCCTCACAGTTCAAACAGCTGGTACACAAAAGCAGCAAGGGACTGGGAAGAGCAACATCCAGACCAGAAGATTAAGCAGAAGAGGATCTTAATAGAGCAAGGGGTTGTGTATTCTCCCTGTCTGACACTGGGGATATCTGTTGTGCAGGGATCTGGTGAATGGTGCTTGAAGTATCCTTGAGAACTCTTGGGAAGAAGGAGCACCCAGAACTGGTTTAGTGCTGTGCTGTGCTGTGGCAGTCTAGCTGAGGAGCAGGACCAGGTGGGCCCTGCTTTTCCCTCCATACCCAAAATGTGGCTCAAAACCATGCAGAAAAGAAGCCAGGAGACAGTTCTTTGCGCATGTCAGCCTTTCAGCGCAGAACAGGGTGAGGACCTGTGTCAGCAGGCACAATTTTCTTTGCAGCCAGGAGGCTAGCACTGCTCACCCAGGGCTTTCAGCCTTTGGTAAAGGCCCCACTGTGCTCTGTCATCATCTTCCACTTACCCACTGGAGTGTTAGCCCCTGGATTTGGTACTGGAGGGTTAAAACTGAGTTCTGCCTTTGGCACTGGCTGAGCTTTGGGTGCTGGTGCTGGAGGGAGCAGAATTTGACCTTCCCCCTCCCATGGTCTCTCACTGTCTTCCTAACCAGCTGACATCCTAGCAAGAAGGGTTCCGCCCTTGTTCCCTGACCTGAAAGGGCAGGATGCTCCAGCACAGCCAAGCACGGAGCAATGTGGGTGTGCTGAGATCCAGGGCATTTGCAGGCAAGCTCCCGCCAGGGCAGCCAGGAAAGTCCTTTGGATGTGCGCTGGATGTGTGGGTCTGCCCCAGGCTTTGTGCTTGCGTGCTCGAAGGGACACGTGTGTTCATCCATGCATGTGCTCGGAGGGACGGGGAGGGTGCCCGCATCCCGCACGCCGGGGCTGCGGAGGTGGTTTCTGTGCTCGCAGGCTCCGGGAGGGTGGGATGGAGGCGTGCACGTGACAGTCTTCGTGCCTGCACACCGTCCGCGTTGATCTCATGCGCTGAGATTCTCGCAGGCACCCAAAGGAGTCATCGAGCTGCGTGCTGATCGCTGCACGCTGCCAAAATCCTCTGGAATCCTCTCCCCTGCGTCGCCCCTTCCCAGGTCAGCATCGGGCTTTGCCGCAGCAGGTGCTGAAACCCGTCCCTCCTCGCGACCTGCCTCCCTTGCTTTTCCAGCACATTTTCCAGAGGTCAGTCATCCCCTCCCCACCGCTGGATTGCTTTCCTGCCCCTTCCCACCTGCTCCATCCACCCAGCAGATTTTTGGAGCTGGAGAGCAGCTATGGAGGGATCTTGTTGGGGGAACATGAGTCCGAGGGCGATACCAATGCTATCATGACCTGGAGCTGAAATCTTGGAAACACCATGTTCTGATCCAGCAGCTCTCGAAGAACCAGGGCCGAATATGGCACTAGCTATTTCTGGCCGCTGGCAGCTATTCCTGGCCTTGTCCCCAAGGTCAGTCCTTTTTTCTCACCTCCTTCCCTGTGCGCTCGGGTGAGCTCAGTGCAGGGTGTGCACACTCAGCCGGCTATAAATAACAGCAGCTATGGATGACCCCTTGGAAGGGCTCTGGGCAGAAAGCATCCCCAGCTCTGCAGGCAGCCAAGATCCCCTGCCCCAGCCCAGCTGAGGCTGATGGGCTCTGCCTTCCCACCGGGGGTAATTGGATGTTTTCCACGGGATTTTGAGTCCCAGAGGCCCACTCTTCCCTGTAAGCAGCCATTCAGACTTTCAGGCTGTGAGTGCTCATGGATGAGGGTTTTTTTTAATATTTCTTGAAAGCCACTCAAGCTCGACTTGCTGTCCTGCAAGACACCTGGGTTGAGATATCTTTTTTCCTCCAGATCTCTTTTCCTCTGGGGAGTATTGAGCAACCCGGTGGATGTGGCAAGGGGAGTGTCCAGGCGGAGGCAGCTCCTCGGGAGCCTGCATGCCGCTACAGCCTGCCGTTTCCTCAGTGCTTTCCTCTTCACTCTCCCTCTTTCCTTCTCCGCACCCTCGCTTTCTCTGCACTCTTTCCCCCATTCTCCCCACTATCTGTCCCCCTTTTCCGTGCTCTCACCTTCCCTCTCCCTCGGTTTTCCTCTGTGCTTTTCATCCCTCCTCGCTTCACTCCGTAGCTGCCCTGCACTCGGATACACTCCCCTCCGTACTCCCACTGTTTTTAGCCCTCCTTCTACTCTATTCCCTTTCTCTCCCTGATGCTCCTTCAGCCCCTCTCTGCAGCTGGGTACCGTTTTGCTCTGCCAGCACCAGCTGCCTTGTTTTTCTTGTGGTGCAGCAATTGTTTCTGCAGTGTTGTGGAGATCCCCAAACAAAAGGGTCTTTTCATTTCAGCTGCGGGATAGAGAGGGACTGCACTGCTGGCCTGAGAGGTCGATGCTCAGGTGGCTCCCACGCCTACATCCAGCCACCTCGCCAGCCTGAGCACTGACCCCCCGTCTGTGGAGATGAAGGGAAAGCCTGGTGGTCTTGGGGTCGCTCGGGGTTTAGTTGAAAACACCCGGCTTGTTTTCACTTATTCCCCCCTCCTGCCTCTCCTGCTGCAAAACCAGTGTAATTGGAGCAGGAAATTAAACATTTGAAGCGTTAACGTGATAATCTGCTGGTTTAGGCTTTGTGGGGGCAGGGAGCTACGAGCTGAGCGCTCTGCTGCTGCCATGGTGTGCAGAGGGAGAAGGGACATGGTGCCAGCGGGGTCTCCCCAGCAGGTCCCACACTCTTGGCCCACCTGGGGAAACCACAGTTTTTCAGTTCACTCTACCTCAGGTGGTCAGTAGGCTCTTAGTTAGGATGGTTTTTTGTTTTTCCCTTGGTCCTGGTAGCTGTACCTCGTTGTCCTTGCTGATGAGATCAGGACACTGCTGGTGTGGGGCTGCAGCCATCACCTGTGATAAGTTTCTCAGTGTTCTGCTGATGCTGGTCGGGGACCTATGCATGTCCCACACCCTTAAGGCCATGGTTTGGAAGCATTCAGTCTGGAAAAGAGAAAGCCTAAAAAAGCTGTAAGCTTTCAGAGATACAAAAATCTTGTGGAGAAACCAGCCCTTGGGTCCCTGGGGCAATAAACTATAGGGATAAAACACAGTGTGGGAGGTTCAGGCTGGGAGCCAGGAGAAATGATCCTGATGGAAAAGATGGATAGATATCCAAACTGACTGCCAGGCAACTAAGTTGGATTTTCCATCTCTGGAGGCATTGAAGAGCTGATCAGGATGACTGCACCAGGATGGTCCTGAGTGCAGTGGAGGGTGCATTCCTCTCAAAGAGTTTGGGCACCAGGCAAGTGATGGAGAATGGATGTTCCCTTAGCTCCTCAGTGGTCTGTAAAGGTGACTGGCACGACCATATTATGTTTTTTAATTACTTTTTTCTTTTTTTGGTCAGGCTTGGATTGTCAAATAGACGCTTGCATTCTAATTTTTTACTTTAATAGGAATAATTTGTAGAGAGATCTGCTGAGCTCAGCATCCCGGCTAGAGCTTTTGCATTATGGAGAGTTGCTGTCGTTGCAGATGGATGAGTTTCAAGGATTTCTAAATACACAGGCCTATCTGTCTAAACAAAAGTTCAAATGTTGTGCAGTTCACTGGCTTGGAGCAAATGTCAAAGAGGCAGGGCTGGGCTGTCACCACTAAACAAACCTCTGTCCCATTTTCTTTTGCGCTTTCCACAAAATCCTGCACGAATTTGGTGTGATCAGCTCATTTCTATTTATGGGGTGAAAAAACAGTGTGGAGCAGAGCTGTGGAGTTTTTTGCTCTGCTTGAGCTTGTGAGAGTGTTGAAGGGAGGAACAGTGCCACAATTGCTATAACCCCCTTCCCTGTCCAAAAAGCCTTTCAGGGAAGAGACTGTGACCTTTCCTGAGAAGCATCAGTCTCTCTTGACCTGAGATGCTGAGTTGATGCCTTCTGCCAAGGATCTTAGGTGAAGATGAAGGTTGTCCAACATGCTCCCTTATACTGGAACATGACCAGCATTCTCATCCTCACCCATGTGGATGCTTGTCTCACTTCTCCTAAATAATACCCCAAAATACAGGCTCTGGAGCTGCTAGCTGCTGAAGTGGGACAAGGTCCTGCTTGTGTCTCCTGGGTTTTAACATGCTGCAGGCCATGTGACAAAACAAACAAACAAACAAAAAACCAGCTGGTTGCTGACAGGAATGTCACCAGGAGATGCCTTGGGGGTTAGTGTTTAACTCCTGCCCTGACCTTTGTCCCTTTCTTTGCTGCAGCTCCGACGGTAGGGAGAGGAGAATGTGCTTTCTCCGGTCACATTTGTAGTGGAATGGTGAGATAGTATTTGGGTAGAGGCTCATATTGCAGCTCTCTGTGTCAGCATGGATGTATTTGAAGGCTTCCAGAGTAGGTATCATCACCAGATACTCACTGGTGCCAATGGGCGTGGTGAATCCTCCCCTTTCTCCACCTAGTCCAGTTCACTGACAAGCCCGTGGAGGGAAAGGATCATCCTTGGCTATTAACCCCTGATGGGAAGGCTTTGTGGGATGGAGATAGCAGCCTGGCGTGGGAGACAGGAGACCTTTTTCCCTGACACCTGCATATGGTGCGACTTCGGCACAGCCTCTCACATCCGGTGTTTTTTCTGTGTTTTCCGAGGCGTTTTGTGTTTGTTCCTTGGCCGGTGCTGGGAGGACTGGATTGGAAAGGAAAGGGATTTTCATACTTCATCTTTTTCTCGCCGGGGCCTGAAACGTGAGCACCTCTGAGGCGTTGCCGAATGAGGTGGTAATGTGTTCATCAGCTGGGAAATCACCAGACCTCAGAAAACAAGGAGGGAAGAGATGGAGAGACACACAAAGATTTGTGTCTGCCCACCTGCCCCTGGGCAACTGTGGTTTTAGGATGCAGCTGGTGGATGTGAGGAGTGCAGTGTTGAGGCGCATCCCAATGGTGTTGGGAAAGCCAGGGATCCTACCTCCGTTTCCTCTGTGGGCAGCAGCTGCCCTGGAGAGCTGTGTGGATGTGGCATTTGTAGTGATGTGCTGGGAGTGGTGCTCCTCATCAAGGGCTCAGAGAGACATGAGAAGAGAGATGACCCAACTCATTGGATCCCTAAATATGCCAAAGAGGTGCCCAGGAGAGCCTGCCTGCTGCAGGCCATGGGTTGACCTTTGGCTGTGTTCAGCCAGGAGCAACTTGGCTGTGGGAAACAGGTCCCATTTTCCTGTCTGGATACAGGTCTCATCCATAAGACCTCATGCTGGCTGTGGTGGTGTTTCTCTAGACCTTGGTGTTGTTTTTTACAGCATGACTCTTCCATCACCCAGTCCCAGTGCCACCACACTCTTAAAAGTCTTTTTAGAAATGAAATCACCTAATTTTTGTTCTAAACTTCCCCTGGTTGTGGGTCTGCGGGGTCCTCGGTGGTGGCACAGACCTGGCTGTACACCAGGTGCTACTTGTGTTAATTCAGCAGCTTGAAGTCTCCTTTTTAGCTTGTGGACCCTCCTGCCCTTCCCATATTCAAGGAGCATTTGTCAGCTCCCTTTTTTTTGCTCTTTACATCTTTATTCTCTTCCTGTTTATCCACCTCCTTCATAAATTAAAAGTCTCAGGCTCCACTCTTCCTCTGCATCTCATTGCTTTTATTGCCTGTCTCTGAACAGATACTCTTTAGCCCTGACTTTTTTTTAATGCAGGGCGTCCAGGATTAATCAGAATGTTCCAGGTTAGGGTGTATCATTGATTTACAGCATCACATATGATCCCAGGTCTTTATATATCACCTAACATTTTGTTTGCCATTTTAGCTGTGGCCACAGAGCAAAGGCTGACATCATTTTGCTGCCTGTTTTCAGCTAATTTAGGCCACAGCAATGTATGTGATTAGTTCAAAATCTCCCTTTCAGCATGCCGTGCATTGCATTTATCATCACACCGTGCTTCCTCAGTGCCTGGCACTGCCGCTCACTTTGATGGTCTCCTCGATCCATCGTGTTCTTGATTAGCCTAAATAGTGTTATCATCTGCCAGTTTCTGCTCCTCATTGCTCAGCCCCTCTTCAAAGCACTAATAAACAGACTATAGCATGCTAAGCCTCATCCAAAACCACAAGGCACAGAGACCTGGCAGTGCCAAGCTCAGTCCAAGCTACTTTGGCTGGACTTTAATAAATTCAGGGTGTGAGACATGAAGAAGGTGACAGCAAAAAGCGACAGAGAAAATTCCCATTGTTTTGTTACAAGTAAAAGTGTTTCTATTTTCTGACATGCCCACATCGCTGCTCCATTCATTTTATGAATGGTTACTGCCAGTCTGCATAACCAAATATGCTCTTTGAAATGTAACCATTGTGCATTTAAATAACAAAGGTCTTTTTAGGGTAATACTTAGGACTTTGGTTTCATGGGAGTAGCACAGTTTAGTATGAAAAAAGTGTAGAGTATTATTGATGTGCGATATGGTAAAATTATGGATGTGGACATATGCTTGCAGTTAGATCAATAAATGTTATAAATGTGTAAAGATATTATTTTTATGTTTCTTTTTTTTTTTTCCAAAGGGTTTGTGGTTAGTTTGTATTTTGAGCTTATTGATGAAAGAATAGTATTTATTTTGAAAAGTCAATGATTCAAATCAGGGCAATTTTTTTAATGGGCTGTAACTTGTAAGCAGCATAATAAATTTTCTTTGTCATTTACAGAAGTATTTCCCTTTGTGCTTAAGATGAATGTGGCAGTCTTCAGGTCAATGGCTCCAGTTTTCCCTAAGGTAAATTCAGGAGGTGCTGAGCTGGCCTCTTCAGGGTGAAAGCAGCTTGCAAGCAAAATCCTTTAAAATTTGCATTATTTAGGCAAGAAAGCAAGGGAAGAGTGATCACAGCACAATTTTCCTACGTGTTGCCCAAATTGAAATAAATGTAATTCCTAAAGTACATAGGAAATGTGGCAGAAATAGCACGTCTGTGCTCTCGTTTGTAGCCTCACGGCTTCTTGGAAGCAGCTGCTGCTCTGGCGGCTGCGTCAGCGTTAGCAGACCTGCGCTTCGTGAGGGTCCCTTCCCATCTGCAGTCAGGACGGGTGGTTTTTTCATACACTATACCCTGGCAGTGACTTCTGGTGTTTCTTTCAGAATGAAAATACCATGAGAGTTGTGCCTTGTGCTTGCTGTAACCAGCTGCTTGATGGTCGTATTGAGCAGCCTGCAGTTGCTGTGCTGGGTGGAGGAGCAGCCTGTTGCTCCCTTTTCACTTCCCTGTTTATTTTGTTTGTTTTGCTCAGAACTTCACTATGGAGAGGTTGGGAACTGTATTGCAGCTTGCCTGCCTCCAAAAACCTCTACACAATCCGCTTTGAAATGCTGGTTGGGAAGTGGAAGAAGAGCTCCCACTTTTGGGAGGGTGGCCTATGGGTGCCATGCCTCCTCCACGGATTGTGGCTTTCCTCTTGTCTCAGGAAAGCTGTGCTCTTCTTAACCCCGAGCAAGAGCTGATCAGAGATGGGAGAAGGACTGTGTTGGCGTTACTTGTGTCTTTGCATTGATGGGACCAAACTTCTGCTCTGACTCTGAATTCAGCTTTGGTCCCTGCTCTCCAGACTCACACTGCACTCCAGAGCTGTTGGGAATACTGTTCCTCCAAAACCTCCATTTCCCCTTTTAGATGATGGTGGTAACTTTCTTCTGCTCCTATTTTACTCAGTAAGTAGGATGAAAATAGATGAGGTCACTGGTGTCTATACAGGCAGATTTGGCCTCCATTTTCTGTTTACTAGGACTGCATTAGTTATGAATAATGGTGCGTCAAACTGCTCGCTCCAAGCAATTTATTCATGGGATTTGGCCCCGCTTGCTGTCTGAGAGTTGCCTGCCAACAGAATCTGATTTTTAAAATACACTTACAAACATGCAGCCATTTGCCCAATCAGTTTGCAGATATATCTGGGCCTCTGGGTGCTCAGCCCTTCTCTCAGGATGGCACAGCTGAGCTCCAAAAATCACATCCCGATGTTGGAATCCGTGCATGGGCAGTGGCCATGTCCTTTGAACCGGTTAAAAGAGAGGGAAGACAATAAGTCGTGGGTGATTTTAAGGAGTCTTCTTTCTCTTTTTGCCCCAGGGAATGTCATTATGTGAAGCTGGCAGCACACACACAAGCCCAAGCCTTTGAGACAGGATTCCCTCCCTAACCCAGGAGAGACGGCAGCAATTTCTAGCTCATTTCTTGCCGTCTGGCAAATTTTACATCTGATTTTTTGCTCAGTCACGTCCCCACAGAATAACCATTGATTTATATAGCGTCCAAGTCCAAAACAAAAGCTGGATACCTGTATTCTCTCCAAGAAAGTGTCCTGCTCCCCAAACTTGGATTAGAAAGCCACAACCAAAGGGAAACCCCACTTGCTGTGGTGTTGGTGGAGAAGGGATACAATAGCCCGAGTGTGAGGGGAGGCAGCCACGGGCCTGCCCTGGTCTGCTGCTGGTAGGATGTGCCTCGTGTGCTGCTCTTTTCCCCAGCATTGCTTGCTTGATTGATTGCTTAATTCACGTGCCTCTGTGATAGCGACTGTCATGCAATGGCTCTTTTGTCAGGCTGGACTGAAGGATTTTATTCTTGGGAGACAGTTTAGGCTCCAAGATGCTTCCCAAGAATGCCTGGGCTGTTGTTCCCATGGGCCATATTTGGAAATCCCAACTGTTTCTGCTTGGCCAAAAGCTCCAGTTGATTTTAAGGATGTTTTGTTTGTGTTATTGTGCAAGTTTCTGGCCCCTGATGGTCTTGAAATAAAAAAAATAAACCAAAAAAAAAAAACCCAAAAAAACGTTCCCAGCTCACAAGACATTTGTACTAATTAAACAGCAGGGAATTTGCTTCACTTCACCACAGGTTTGGTTTTTAGGCTTCTGTCAGGCTTTTTGCACACAGATTTCTACGAACCTCATTAATATGGATGTTAGATGTCATACAAAGTTGGGAAGGTTTTTCCTCTCAAAGTTGGTGGGTTACAGAGTGAAGATTAGGGGTGTATTCCCACCACCCAGTCCCATTTCCTGCTGGTCCAGATCCCCTCCCTTGCCTCTACAGGAAGGAGGCTCCTCAGTTTATTAGGGGGTGATTTATGGCAGGAGCCTGTCCAAGGTCCTTGTGCTGCTGCCTCTGTCCCTGGATATAGAGGGATTTTGGGAGAACTGCATCTCAGCCAAGAGAGAGAGAAAGATGCACAGCCTCCCCTAGGTACCACACCACAACTGAAAGTCTTACTACATTCATTGATAAATTCTAGAGCTGCTGGTGAACTTGGGAATCCCCCTTTGTCCCAGGGAAGCAAAGCAGTCCCTGGAAAGCCACCAACAGATTGGTCTTTGGTGATTTACCTCTGCTGCCAGCAGAGCAGGCTGGGTGCCCTGATAAGGGAGCCCTCTGGACTGGTGTTACTTGCAGTATTGGGACCACAGGGGCAAAGCTCCTGCTCCCCTCAGTTTGGAGCAAGGGACTAAATCTCTAAGCCCACATCAGGGCAAGCCCCTGCTTCTTGCTCCAGCAAGGTCTCTGATTTCAACTGCAGATTCCCCTCCTTCATCCAAGAGATTCTCCCCGAAGCACCCACCCCTTCCAAGGAATATGAGGATCTTTTTCTCTCCCCCTCCTGTGCAAAACCACACAGTCAACAAAATCTTTTCCAGCGCTAATCCTCAGCTATGCAGGAGGACTCCTTCGGCCCCGCGATAGTAGGGGAGAGACAGATGTTCAGCAGATAATTAGTGCAGTTGTGCAGCGCCTTCCTGCTCGAAGCCTGGATGCCAGAGCCTCCAAGTAAGTTGCTGTGTGTCTGCCTGCCTTGCTTTGTGCTGCAAGACCTCTTTGGAACACCAGCACCAATGGGACTTGCTGCTTTAGGAGATACTGTGCTGCCCAGAAAAGTCCTCTCTCACTCCAGTTGCCAGAGCCCTTTCTCCTGTTACCCAATAAAGCATCACCGAGGCTCTCCAAAGTCTTTTTCCTATGGGTTGTCCCCAAAAGAGGTGCTTATTTTTCCCTTTTGGAAGTTTTCTGACATAAAAGGTTAAATTTTGGGACGGAACCAGCTCCTTCCCACCGAGGATAGCAGCACTGAATGCAAAAGTAAGTGACGATTTCAGCACAGGGCAGGGAAAACACTAACAGTTTCTAGAGGTTTCAATTCTTAATTACCATTTTTGAGTTGTTTTCAGAAGCAGCTAGAAAAGGCATAGGCTGATTTTGGTTGAAAGCCAGGGAAGAGGAGTCCTGACTCCTGTTTGACAAATGACGTGAAGTTGGGTTGCAAATCCCTTGGAGAAGCTGGGCTTTGTAGGAACAGGTGGCTCCTTTTTACATTTTTCCATGGTGGTCCTGAGGTCCATCATCAGCTTAATTGTTTCCTAGTAATCAGTTTGTGTGGGTGTGATGGCATCTTTTAAAAAGCCAGGTCATCCACAGGGCACTGGAGTGCAGCTGGGGGTGTGACACAAGCCTGTCCTCACAGTGGGACTCCTACACCAGCATCTGAGGATACCTGGAAGAAGCTGGTAGCCATGGGTCAGAGGTGCCCACGGTGTCAGAAGCATTGGATCCTCCTACGTGAGAGGTCCTAATGGTTAAACTCAATGAGATGAAAAGTCTTTCCCAACCTTAGCAGTTCTGTGATTCTTGGTTTATGTGGCTCGTTTCCCCATGGCTGTGAGGGAGTGGAAATGGGGAATGCTATTCCAGTTTCCCAGGGCAGCAGCATCACTCCCTGAGGATGACCACCTGCATCCCTTCTGGTGTCAAGAAGACCTGCCCAAATTTCCTCTGTGGCGTTCCCCAGCTGCCTCTCCCTCTTGGACTCCATTTGATCTCAGACTATATTGCAGAGCTCCTGCCCCTCTGATACCTGCCCTCCAGGCAAAGTGCCTGTGGCAGCTCATCATGGATCTCTTGAGAGCTGGCAGCTCATTGCATCCACATGAAGGCAGCCTGGCCTAGGGAAGACCTACACCAGAGCACACTCTTTAAACATGCTTTTCATCAAATTTAGTGTTGTCTTTTAAATCTTGGTTATTTTTACAGAAGCACTGCTTGCTTTCTGTGTGCTTATGGAGTGGGGATGACCTGAGAGGAGGCCTACCGTGTTTGGCCCTAGTGGTTGGAGCAATTTGCAGGTCGGTGAGTGGAATAGCAACTGGAGAGCCCAAAAGTGGAGCCAAATCATTTATCCTTCCTCTGCCCTCCTCTAGGCAGCTTTGTACCTTGCTCAGTAGTCACCATGCAGCATAAACTGACTGTTCACAGTGCTTAGAGCTGTAAGATTAGTCTTTTGGGGTTTTTCTTTGTTTAAAAAAAAGTAAATTCTCTTTCAATAAAAAAGGGCAACTTCTGATGCATGTCATTCCTCCCTTCTTGCATATGTTCATTTTTGATTCAAGCACACTGTTGAAACCTTTCCTCCCTCGCAGAGCAAAATCCCCTGGAAAAGAGCAGAGCCTGCTTGTGTGCATTTATTTTTACTGGATCTTGAAAAAATTTGCTACTTAAAAGGAGAGAGGGGGTAAAAAAGACTCTATTCCTGATTGAGACCACTGAGCATTACTGTGATAGGAGCAAAAATAATCAGGTAACAAGCAGCTCTAACCTCAGCTTAATTAACAAGTCGTTAAGATCAAGTGTGTGGAGAGGTAATGGCTCAGTGTCACTGTGCCTGGCACAATGTTCTTATGGGTGAACTGGGAGGTGTGGCGACCCAAGAAATGCATCATGATTTATTTCTTGTTTGAGTGTTTATTCTTTAACCCGGGTGTAACCTAAGTAATTTTTCCAGGGGAGACCCGCAACGCTCGTAGCAATTTTCAGGTACGAGTCGAAGAAATGAGTATTGTGAGAAAGGGCAGCATGTGACGAGGGAAGCTTTGCTCAGAAGTGCAGGCAGGCCCAGATCTGGATCCTCGGCTGCTGAGAGCAGTCAGGAAAATGGGAGATGACTGAAAGCTTTTAGTGCCAGAGCTATTTGTTGACGTCTGAAGCAGATCGCTTTCTGATCTCATCTCCCCTTGCGCTGGGCTTGGAACCAGAAGGAGAGGTAAATGGGTCAAGATTCCCAGGGGGGTGGTGAGAAGGGCCAAAAAGCAGGCGTCCGCAGGGGGAAAACAGTCGATTTGGCAGGTCTGGAGTTCATTGAGAAGTTATTGCTTTGGAAGGCACAGGAATATCTGTTGGGAGTCATAGAAGAGTTATTGGTGTTGGAAGTTATGATGTAGAATTATGGTGGAGGATATAGAGACCCTTATAGAAGCTCAGCAAACCTGTGAATCCATCTATCTAAGCACCCTCAATTCCCACTGAAATCCTCTTGGAACAATAATAATCATTTAACAAAGGAAATGGTTTTTGACCCAGACAACTAAATGCATTTCCGCTTAGTGCTTCCCAGCCCTCGCCTGATGCTCAGCCGTGTGTTGAGGTTGCCTGTTATTTTCTCAGACATCAAAGGCTTTGAAGGGAAAAAAAAAATGCAACTGGGGAAAAATTGATTGTTTGCCATGAAAACCTACCCTGAAAAGAGCAGTCTGAAGAACAGTTAGCCAGAGGTATGCAAACAAATTGCAAAGGAAAACACGACTGGGGTGGATTCTCCTGGGAGAGGTGGTGCAGTGCCCTGCTGGTACAGGAGTGGTTACAGAGGATGAGGGCATTGCAGTGACATTAATGTCTCCTTTAATCAGATTTTGTTAGAGAGGGTGGTGGAGGGGGATCTACTCCAAAGGAGTGCTGTCAGGAGGGAATGGATGAAACCTGGGGCTTTCCTCTGCCTTTGGAATGCCAGGTCCTATCTAATACATCAAAAATCCAAAGAGCACCATGCCCTGGATGGAAGGATTGATCTGCTGCTACCCTCTCTCCTTCAGCTGGGGAACTGGGGCTCTGAAGTGCTTTTTTTTACTGCCTTTCCTGTAACAGGAGGTGATGGTACCCAGACACGGCTGCTGCTGAACGTCCCTAGCACGGGCACCCACCTGCACCACCTCTCCTATGAAGCCCCTTTGGGGTGATGAATATTTAAAGCTAAATGATAAATTTTGGTTCACAAAAACTCACTTTCTATCTGCAAACTGCAATGTCTCTTCCTTGACAATGGAGAGAAATAAATCCAGCTCTGTATGGTTCTGTCTGCAGGAGATACCATGAGCATCTGAGAAGGACCCGAGTCCCCCTGCAATGCCAGTGCCATGGGGTCACATGCAAGCATCGAGTTCATTTTGCCGTTGCAGTCTCATTCCTTTTTTTTTTTTTTTTTTTTGTGTGTATTTTGAACTAAAGAATGATCGTTCTGAGAAGGGATCAATAGCCCAGCTGAGTGTTCAAGTTATTAACTCACAAACAAACAGTGTCAGGGCTGATGGGAGGAGGAAGAATGTCAATTTTCTGTGCAAACGTTATTGCGAGGAGCCATCAAGGAGTGTTTTATTTAGCAAATCAGGGCTGTAAGAAACTGCTATTCCCTTGCTGGGAGAATGGAGAGAGTTGAGTAATCAAATTATGTATCTGGTAAAGTGTCTCAGGAGGGTTAACCTTCAGGCTGAGGGTCAGCCTGAAGGGACCAGATGGGGTAGGATGTCATGTGACCAGGATTCCTCTCTTTTCTTATCCGTCTGCCCATCTATATTTGCTCTCTCCAGTGAAAAAGCTCTCTGCTAAGTCTTTTCTCTCCTCTCCTCATTTCTGGGATGTTTGCCTTCATGGGCAGAAGACAGGAACCTGTTCTGATTCTTTCCATAAGAGGAAAAAGAAGAGCTGTCCTGTTCAAGCCATCCTCCATTGGAAGTGGCTGATTAAAAATGGGGAATCACCCACTTAGCACCCTTAGGGCTACCCATGGAGCAGAGTGTGTGTCTTGTCCTCCTTTGAATCCTCATCCTCCTCTTGCCTAGAATGGTGTACCAGCATTTTACATCCCCTCAGACTATTTTTGCCTTGTGCCCATAATAAAGAGTGGCATAGGGCTGGAGGGCCAGGCTGGCAGCTGGGGCTGTCCCAGTTCTTGGCAAATCCAACCATGCATTTAAATCTTTGGAGTCCCAGCCCTTTTCCCCTTTTATGTCCCTTGTCAGCAGTGGCTCAGTATGTGAAATGTATTACCAAGGTCAGAGTGTATGCTTTGAAATCTCAGCTGCCACAGAGGAGGTGGCCTTGCAACACATAAAATGCAGTTGGTGTCTTGCCACATCCCAGACTTGCAATGTTCCATGCAATATGCTCCCTTGTCTGATGCTTAGGAAGTGGGAAGAAAAGACCCTCTGTTTCATTGCCCTGCACTCAGATTTGTCCTGCTGCTAAAATCAGAGAGGATGAGGTAGGATTTCTCTAATGTTCTGATGTGGATCTCCCTAATGGAAGTTTTTGCAGTGAGTGTGCTCGGTCTTTGTCCTTCAAGGGCGTTGCTGTGACACTAAAGGGGCACTGGGAGAGCTACAGCAGGGAAACCCTGGGGCTGCCTGCTCCGTTTTCATGTGTTCCCTGATGAGCTTCCAAAACCTGGTGTTTCTGTGGGGCAGAGCGCGTGACAGTGCCGTCACTCTGCCCTTTTCTGCAAGGCAAGTTAGGTGCTGATTTTGAGAAGGCAGTGCTCTGCTCTAGCCCAGGGTGGGTGCAAGGGGTGGGAGGGCTCCTGCCCATCTAAATGCTCTCACTTTGCACCACCAAGATCACTGCTCTCCTTTCTGCTGGTAAAACCTTAGAGGTAGCAGGTCCTCAGGAAAAGAGAGCCTGATGTTTTCAGGGAGCGTGCAGCCACTTTGCCTTTACAAGCCCGTAACAATAGGGTGTGAAAGAGTCTCTCTATTCCCATGCAGCCATGTCACATTTAAGAAAAAAATACGTAATCGAGGCAAACATCTTCTGGGGTGCATTAGCTCAGCCCTGCATGATCTTGTTCTTGTGATGCCTCTATTTCCATGATCTTTTGGGGTTCTGTGACTATGTTGGGTGAACCCCTGCCCACTGAAAGGGATCTGGCTGCACTGGTGCATCACAGCCTGGGAGCTTTATTTCCCCCAGAGAGCAGCCAGCCAGTTTTGAGGATTCACGATTGTACTGTCCTGATGCTTTCTAGGTTTGTAAGGCAGAGGGGCCTTTGCTTGCTGAATCACATCTCTCAAAGCTAGATTTTTAGGTCCTGATGTTCCAGTTTCTGGAAGCAACAGATGTCATGCCAAACCCACTTGGCTCCATGATTGTTCCTTTGCATACCCTTTGCTCACACATCTGTACATCTCAGGCATGCTCCTGTGAGCATTGCAGTGTCCTACAGGCTGATGAAAAGCCTTTTCCTCAGTTAGAGGTGGAAAAAAAATAGTGAAGGGTGGCATTGGGTTCACGTCCAGTGAACTTCTCCCACTGCTGTGCAACATTGTGCTGGGTTCCTGTGAGGAGGTGCATGAGGTGCCTTGCTGAGCAGCAGTCATCTCCCAGAAAGCAGTTGTCTGCAGTTCTGTGTTGCATTTCTCACCCCAAAACACTCTTCCCTTCAAACACAATTTGAGAGTGACTTTCTGCTGCACACATTAGGTCCTCTGACTCATACACCAGCAGAGTTTGGGGTGGAAAGGGGTGGTGGTTTGCAGGGCAGAACAAGTTGTGTGAGGAAGCAAAATAGCACAAGCCTTGCCCTTGGATGAAACAGGAAAATCTGGCCATAAAGTTCAATGTTTTATTCCACATACAGCAATTCCTTAAAAAAAAAAAAAATTAAAATGAATGAGCTCTTCGTATTTTTGCTGAGTTCTGGTCCCAATCAAATAGCTGGACTGGGAGAAGCATTAGAAAATGGGGGAACAATCTCATGTTAGTCCATTGGGAAAGTTAATAGACATTTTCCATCCCAAGTTTGTAGGATTCTGGGCTTTTTGCAATAGCTGTTTCACTTAAACCACAGCTCTGTGCATTGCCTTGCTCAAACTGACGGCTCCTTCCCCTCCAGTGGCCCCGCTTGTCTCATTAAAGCTCCCACCTTTCCGCTGCTCAACTGAAAATCAACAAAGGGAAATTTAGGCTGGATATCAGGAACAATTTCCTCAAGTTGACCGTGAAAACGCCCCCAGGGAGGAGCAGTGGAGGCTTCGTTGCTTGCAGTGTTTAATGGGTTTCCCATCTAGGTGTGGGAGGGAGAGCAGCCTGTGCTCGGAGACGTCGGGAGAACGCTGGGCATCCCTGGCTGTGGGCAATGGTCTTTCCCTTCTTTTGATCATTTCCCTAGGGAGAAGCAGAGCAGGTGTTGCTGATTCTCCTTCCTTACTGCTCTCACCCCAATGCTTCAAGCATGTCAGTGCAGTGGATTTCCCCATTAATAAACCCTGAGATAACTCCCTGCCTGGGACAGCAACCGAGGCATATTCGACTTGAAACAGCATGTGCTCACTAGCTGTCCAAAAACTGATTTCAGGTGAGAGTAACCCCACACGTGTGCTGGAAAAAGCAGGCGCCTTCCTTCAATGACTCACATTCTTTCAGCATCTCCTCCTTGGCCCTGTGTTCACTGGAAGGGGGTTTCACTCAAAGTTTTTCTGTCCCAGGTTGGCTTGGCTTGGCTCTTCCCCGTGTTGGGGTGAGCTGCACTCTTGGAGCTGAATCCTGGCATCACCACATCATACCTTCTCTACAGTCTCTAAGGAACAGTCACTGGAGAAGGTCCCAAGGCATTCCCTTCCTGAGGAGGCTGGTTGTGGCATGTCACTATGTTGGAATTTAAGTTCCTGCTGGACTTTCAAACTAATTATTTTAATTGGAAGTGCTATGTGTCACTAATCCTCCTTGACCAAACAAAGGCGCAGGGAGGATTGAGGAGCTGGTACTTTACTGAGGTCAGTCAGCTTGAATGGAGCAAACCATGTTTTCCTGGATGGAATGCTTGAGTTATCATGGAGGATGCTTTGGGGCAGAGGAGACCTGGAAAGGATTGGGCATAGGCAGGGCTGCCATTTCTGGCTGGTGATGCAGGCAGGAAGTGCTCGCTTCAGAACCACTCACAGATGAGAGGTTCTGAATCAAAGTGAAGCAAACATCCTGAGGAGCTAAGCTGAGGGGTCAGCTTGCAACTCAGACGATATGAGAGTTGGGAAGAAGGGGTGACAAGGAAGAAACAAAGCCCTAAGGGGGATTAAATCCTTGCTCAGATTCCTACAGCGTGTTGGAGGACTTCTTGGAGATCACTGGTACAGAGAAACAGAAAACCTAAGCATCCTACAAGGATATTTGCTCTTACCTTGAATCACTTTTAGCCTGGAAGCCTGGTACATGGAAAAAGGCAAAGAAAGATCTCATAGTTTAGCATCCCATCATATGGGTGCTGGTTGCAGGAGCTTTGAAAGGAGAAGAAACCACATTTGTGGCGTGAGAGGGAGATCAGAGTTTTCACAGTCAGCATTCCTCATGCTGCCATGTGAGTATCATATGGCTACTCGTGGACATTCCCCTTGCAGGGACCTTGTGAGGCCTTACATATGATGGAGAGAGAAACCCCAGCATTTCCGGGGACCACCGTTTCAGGGTGTTGGCAGGTAGTATCCCACAGTGGTTTTTCTGGGTTGCATGTCCTTCCTTTCCCACCCTCCCTCCACAGCTGGTGTTGAACAAATGCAGAGGAGGACATTTAATCCTTTCTTTGAATAATTTCATAACCTAAGGCTAAAGGCTACAGATGAACATGGCCTGTGGGGGACAGGGAACAGTTGAAGGTTCTGGCCAGTGTGACAGGAGGTGGTGTCAGTGCAGCAGCCGCCAGGCTGTTTTAAAGCAGAACCCTCTCTAGATAGCTTTTAAAAATGTACGTGATATCTCACAAAAACATGGTCGAGGTGTGGATTCCAGCTGTGCACTTCAGAGATTTCCGATCTTTTGTTTCCCGTGCATGAACCCAACGCACTAATCTGCAATTTGGGTCTGTCTCTGCTCTTTGCTCCAGCCGGTGGAGCTGTGCCGGGAAGTGGGACGCCACGTGTGACCCGCAAGGGCTCGGCAGAGAGCAAGCCAGGAGCAGCGAGGGGGAAGGGGAGCAGGTTGGGCTGGATTTCTATGGCTCCGTTTGCAGAACACTGTCTTGCCGTGCAGGGCGCTTCTGGGAGATGGGGCATCTCCTTGGATGCTCCTCTAAAGGCTGTGGATCCTTGCAGTGACCTGCTGGCCTCATAGAAGAAGCGCAGTGTCAGGGCTCTCCTGGCCTGCACCCACATCCCAGTTCTCTGAGGAGGCATTGCTTGGAGTCTTGCTTTTGGTGCAGAGATGTGCCCTGAAACTGCAGGCTTTGGGCAGCATCCCATGAGGGTAGAGTTGTCACTAATATGAGCACAAGCAGGCTCTGAGCAGGAGCAGGGCTGGTGCAGAACCCATTTTCCTTATGCATCACAGAGGACCAGCTGGATGGGGGTACATCTCCAGGCCTTTTCTCTATTAGCATTGTCCTTAGCCCCTCCAAGAGATGGCCCTGGGTGTCTTTGCTCTCCTGTGCACAGGAGCATCGTGGGCACTTCCATGGCATCACTGGGGAGACTCATGAAACAGGATGAAGACCTGCAGCCCACCACAGGAGCCAACACCAGCAGGATCCATGTCAAGCGGTCTGGAGCCAGGGTGTACCCAGGCAGCTGGGAGCACAGGCCTCAAGAGTTTCTTTGGAAGAGGAAGCCACAGCCATGTGACACAGGCAGGGCTGTTCCTGTAGCATTCTGCAGGCCGAGAGCAATTCCCTTTGGGAAGCCCAGATGCAGCCCTGCAGCTTTTCCCCAAACTTTCTCAATTGTGTCACTGACTCCAGCAATGTGAGGGCTTCCAGTGTGCCCCAAATGCTTGTTTTGCAATGGAAGTGACATTTGTTTCCTGCAATGATGACACTTTGCCCTTCCAGAGCCAGCTGAATTCTTGCTAATCCTCCCTTCCCTCGATTCACACATTTTTCCTTCGTTCTGCTCCTAGACCACGGCGCTTCGCTAAGCGTCGCAGTCAGCAGCAGGTAATTTAAGCACACATCTGCTTGCAATCTGGGAGGAAGGAGGGAGGCAGTTTGTCTTTGTTAGAAGCCTGGCGGTCATGGCTCTTTGCTTACCTGGTGGCACAAAGAATTTTCTGTGGCTCTGTGGGGGCCAGCTGGGAACCAGGGGTCAGCTAGGATGGGGACAGGGTGCCTGGCTCTGATCTCTTGCCCAAGGGCATCTTTGGGCATGTCCAGCCAGGGCTGATGTGCTGTGTGACCCACCTTGAGTGCTGATATCTGCCAAGTTTGGCTTCCTCATCTCTCTTCCCTTAGGTCCCCTTCTTGTGACTGCTGGACTTTCAGCCTTCTCCAGTGAAGGCTTGTTGTCCTGCTGGCTGATGGCACCCAGGTTTGATAAACAGAGAAAACCACTGGAATCAGTGCCCAAGCCCATGCCCTTATTTCAGGAAAACTCGGAGGTTTTGGTCCCATGCCTGTGAATGAGACAGGGAACGCTGAATTCACAGGAGGAGGTTGGAGCTATAGCTGGGGATGTGGGGGGATTAAATAGCACAAGCCTGTAGGAAATCAAGGCTTGTCTCCTTCCAGTGCTTCAGGGCAAACTTATTTCAGCAAATTCTCCATCGCCTATTGCTATTCCCTCTCTTGGGTTTCCTCTCAATACACCAAGCTGCTTGGTTTATTTTTGGAGCTGCCCACTCCCCACTGGCAGAACAGACATGCCAGAGCATTTATGTGTCAGAAAGGCTGAAGGTCTGGAAATCAGGAGGTAACTGCTGATTTTCCTGGGGAAATGAGGACGTGTCCCTATGTTTTTCCAAGGAGCTGTAGGAGTGGAGTGCTGCTGAGATGCTACCACGAGAGATTTGGGCTGTGGAAGGATGCTGCAACCCTGAAACACTCCTCATGCACCCATTCAGCTCCCTCCTTCCCTGTTCCAGTCCCTGTGACTAGTTTTCAAATGCACTGAAGTCTTCCTTCATGTTTTGCTAAGTTTAGACTGCTTGCCTTTTCTCTCGGTGTCCCAAAACAGCTGCTGAATGAAAGGCAATCTTTTTCTGATATTCAATACCATAAGAAGGAGTGATTTGAAAATGTGTTGATTCCTTGGACTGTGGGAAAAAGACCTGTACTGCTGGCAAAACTGGGCTGAAAAGTAAAGTGGGTTTTTTCAGGGTGGATTTTTTTTCATTTTTTCAATAGGTTCAGGGAAAAACAACTCATATTTCTTCATTGCTTTGAATTTTCCCTGGAGGATTCTAAGGGGCTGAAGTCTTGTATTTCTATACACTTGTTTGCAGAGACGGCAAAATACGGTGGATTCACACAAAAGCCTCAGATTTGGCAGTATTGGAAAAAGGGGATCTGCGTAATGCCCTGAAGCATCATTCTTACAGCCCACAAAAGCCAGACATCCCAAGGGGAGCCCAATGCCAAAATTAGCCGAATTCCCAGCCACATCAGTGGGGTGAAGTGGCTGTCCAGCAGCTGGCGCCGGAGGAGCTGTGCTTCCTGGCCCTTGCTTTGACACAAATGTTTTGTGTCACACTCGGGTCCACTGGCAGCAGTGCAGGGGCTTTCCACTCCCTGTGCCTTCAGGGCATCCGTGAGGGAATTGCTCCCACCATCAGGCTTTACCCTGCTGGCTAAGTGTGGGGTGAGAGTTGATACCCAGGCTTGATCCAGATGCTGTGCTGCCGGCTGTGCGTGGGCTTTCCTCCACCCGGACAGCAGCCTCACGTCCTCTAAAGATTGCATGTTTGAGATATGTGTAATATTAGTCCACGTAAATCACATCAAGCCCATAGTTTCCAGCGCTGCTGGCTTGGGCTCTTGCAGACTGGCTCGCTGTCACTTAGCCACGGCCGTCTAGGTTAGCTTAATGAGGAAGCCAGACTAAGATGAAATAATTAATGCAGCTGTAGGAGTCTTTGGGGAATTAGGGAGCTGGCCCAAATCTTTCTGTCCAACCAAAGCACTTCAGGCCTTTGTGAAGGTTTGGAAATTCTCCATTTCCACTGGGTGCTGAAGGTGGGTCTGTGGTCCTTCCAAACCAGGATGCTCCCAAGAGCTCTCTGAATCAGCTGCATAGGCATGGAGATCTGGACTGGCTTCAGGGCAGCAGCTGGGCTGGGACTGTGAGCAGGGAGCATTGTGGGGAGTCACAGGTGTTTTGAGAGGATCAAACTCCCATGAGAGGAGAGGAGAATGGTGCCAGGCTCTGGAGGATGCTCTGTGGTTGGGATGCTCTTGTTGGCTCCAAGAGTGGGGAGATGAGTGAGACACCTCTCACTCAGGGCTTTCCGTGCTCCACCAGTGCAAGTGGGCACTGACAAGGGGAGGCACCCCCTCCCACTGTGGTCCTGCTGCTCAGCACGAGCCCAAATTAAAGGAGGTTTGTTTAGTAAACCCATTCCAGGATAAAGCTTTTGATTTATAGGCACCCCGATAGCGCTCCAAGGAGAACTTGTACAACTTTAACTGCATTTTCTCAGCATCACACCAGCCCAATAAAAGAGAGTTCATATGCGCTGCACAAATTCTCACTTCAAATATAAAAAAGGTTTTATGAGACTGGAAGTCTCACTAGCTCTGCGGGGCTGGGTGTATTGGCGGATACTCCGCATGACAGACCCTTGATTCCTCTTTGAGTTGTCAGACTTCAGTAGCATTTACAGCTATTTAGCTATCAAATTTTATGTGCAGCTCTGAGAGAAATGTGTCTTTTAAATACTGCTCTGTCTCATAAACAGCAGTCTGTTAAACCATGTCAATGGTACAAGCAGTTTGTGGAGTCCTACAATGCAATTGCCTACAGGTCTGCTCGTTACCTGAGCAGCAAAGTGCTGAACAGCACACAAAGTTAATTTCTCAAGCCAGTTGTCTTGGCTGGGGATCAGCTTGCCAAGCAAAACCTAGTAATAACCATGCTCCAGCAGCCCATATTCAAGTCGTGTTTCAGGTAGAGTCTCACTTGCTCAGTGCTCACTCAGACAAGGATCTGGTGTTAGTCATCTGCACTATGGTTGTATCAAGAAGCCGTCAGCAAGTTCTCATCTCTGATTTTCCATCCCAAAACTTTGAAGCTCAGGATCCTCTCCTTTCTACAGAAAGATCCTTTGGTCTTCTCTTTGGTCCTCCTCCTCAGAGAAGGAGCTAGAGGCAGGGTATTTCCAAGGTGCTGTCTTCGACCTTGGCCATAACAGAATCCTTTCACTGCCCCTTCAAGCTTCCCCCTAGGACATGCCTTTCCTGTTGCTTTTCCCCTCTGTGCTTTTCCCAGCCATGGTTCGGGGGAGCAGTATGTACCACATTACATCTCCACTCTTATTTATTTGGTGACCCAAGCTGAGCCTGCTTGTCTCAGATGAGGAACAGAAGCTTTCTTGCCCTTTTTGCCGATAGTGCAATCACGCCAGCTCCAAGACTGGGATATAATTTATGGACTCTGAACAACAGGTCGGAGCTGAGCCAGACATGAGCTTTCAGACTCTTTTATTTCATTCTTTACTTCTTCTTCTTTTTTATTTTTTAACTTATTATTTTAGCATAAACGGATAACTTTATGTCTGTGTTTTTGAGCTTGAGCCTCTTGGAAGGTGCAGACGGTGCGGAGAGCCCAGGCTTTGGGCGCCTTCACCCCAAGGCGTGGGGTAACGAGCACTTGGATGCCTAATTGCTGCCGTGCGCTGCAGCCTGGGAGGTTTGCTCTCCCATCGCTGCCGTTTCCGTGTGCAATGAGCCGGAGGGACGGCGAGGAAAAAGAAAATACATATATATATCTCTATGTGCGTGTGCAGCATGGTTATTTTCAAATATGAAATTGCACCTGCAAAAATAGAAGCCAGGAAAAGGACTGGCAAGCAGCTTGGATCTGGGAGGCGCCATGCGTGCGGAGCAGAGATGGAGACGGCGTCTCCGAGTTCCTTTCCCATGCTCGCGACGCCTGATAGTTTTAGCGGACATGGCTTTTCCTCCCGCTTGCATTTCAATTAATCATCTGCTTGTCAGCGCTCTTCTCCCCAGCTCCCCTCCCCGCCAAGTCCCGGGGAGCGGCGCGCACACATGCGAAGCGCCCATGCACGCAGGCTGCGTGCTGACGGGCTTGGCCGCTCATTAATCACTTACTGGTGTCGTGTGAGGCGGTCCCCCCAGAAGGAAGTCTGGAAAAGGGACAGACAGCCATCTCCTTGGTCTCCACTTCATCAGTGGGGTAGAGCTGAGCACAGGATCTGGCCCTGACACGCTGCAGTCCCGTGGTCTCTGTTTGTCTGTCTCCATGCTCCACGTCCCTCTCCAGGCAGAGAGCTTGTCAGGTGTGTTCACCCAGATTTTGCTTTCCACTATTTAAAGCAAGCACTGAGCGGGTCCATTCCCCTCAGAATTTGTGTGGGACTTCATTATATTTAATTTTTCTTGGCAATGGCATGCTCATCTGTCCAACCAGGTAAGAATGTCCTGGGAAAGCTCTAGTCCAGAATCCTGCCCCAGGCAGGATGAATACTGAGCGTGGACCAGTTTGCTTTGCCTATTTGCGTTTTAAAAACTTTCAGGCTTAGGTCCTACAACCTGTCTGGGTTCCTCTTCCAGCAGGTGACCGTCATGAGGCTATGCCTTCCTTATAGCAAGCCTGAACCTCTCCTGCTGCAGCTCTTGCAGTTCATGCCTGTTGTCTCTCATCTTCCCACCATGGAGGAAACAGCCTGTCCCCATCATCTCAGTAATCTCTAGGTAGGGGTTGTCAGGCTGCTGTTCAGTCCTTCCAAAACCATCACTGTTACAGGCTGTGCAAGCCCTGTTTGCTCACCCTGTCTTCACCCCCAGTCTCATCTCCACCCTAGACTTGTTGGAGGTCAGCATTGCCAATCTTCTACCAGAGCCCCAAAACTGGGCACTGTGCTCCAGATGTGGTTTAAGGACTTTTTTTTCCATTTAATTTTTTTCCATAGTGAATCTTACAGACCCTGCCCACTTGGCATCAAATTCTCCCTTTCCCATTGGGAAAGCTTGCCAAAATACATGAAAATTAAAAAAGCCTGCATGTGTGTGCACGCTAGTGTGCACACTTACTTAGGCATGATTCCTCTTTGAACATTCAGTAGATTTATTTTTTATTAATACATTTCACAAGTGTCTCTAAAAACTGCAGTTTGAGCCCTGCACAAAAGTCAGGAGCTGTGCCCTTTTCCTGAGCTGTCTTTGACTTGGCTTCCACAGACACTGTGGGATCAGATGGTTTCTTTTCCTATCCCCTCTCCTTGCCCAGGATTTCTCCTAAGTAGTGCTCTGAGTTTTTTCTGCCAGGAAGAAGCTTTTTTTGGGGCCAGTCAGAATTGCTCCAGCAAGGCTGGTACACTCCGTGCTGGGAGGTGCTGTAGCTGTAGAGAGCAGATTGTTAGGAGTGAGGGGTGCAGCCAGAGCTGCAGAAAGGGAGCACAGTTGCTTTAGGAAAGGTTAAAGAAGGTTGGGGTCCAGGCAGGCTGCAGAGCAGCAGGCAGAGGTAGGGGCTTACAGAAAGAGCGGGACTCAAGGGGAGCAAGGGAGCATCTGCTGGAGGTGAGCATCCCAGTCAGAGGACGAGAAGATGCCCAGTGTGAGCTTGGATCCTTCCAGAAGAGCTCATTGGCATGTTGCAGAAAAGCCAGTGCTGCTGAGACGGAAGCTGAGAGTGAAAGGGAGGGAGCCAGCAGCACTGAGGGCGAGATGAGGGACCAAACAAGGCATGGCCGTCATCCCCTTGCTGGGTCAGACTCTGCTCTGTGGTCACAGCGAGTATTTTCGGTCTGCCGGAGTTCTGCAGAAGGGCTTTAGCTAATGGATATGCCCAGTGGCAAGTCCAGGGTGAGCCAGCTCCACGTCCCTGGCGTGGAGAGCAGGGATGTGAATTGAAACCTTTTGCTGTGCCAGGGAAGTAGAAGTCGGGCTCCTGCTCTCCATACAGGCAGCATCAGAATGGGCTCAAGCAACCGGAAAGCAGCAAAACCAGGGGCAGAAATCTGTTTCCCCACATTTGCTGCTCATCTGTGGCTCTACCCTGTGGTGAGCTCAGTGAGCTGATGAGTGTGAGCAGACCTGACTCTGGCCCAGTTTTTCCTTTGTTCTGCCAGTGACAAATATTCGAGGATCGAAGTGAAATACTGTGGTTTTCTCTTCCAATAGAAAAAAAACCAGAAATAAAGGACAAACAAAAAAAAAAAGCTAAAAACAAACAAAAACGAAGGGAAGGGAAGGGAAGGGAAGGGAAGGGAAGGGAAGGGAAGGGGCCCCTTCTGCATGCTGCACCAGCGAACCCTCATCATCCTGTAGCAGGAGGCCAGCACACATGAATATTCCTGTGCAATATGTGCAAGTGATGAGCCCCATATGCAGGCCTTGGGAGAAATTAAATGTTTTCTACGGCATTTTCCAAAAATCCTTTCTATCAAAGTGCTTGGTCAGAAGCCAAAAACGCCCCAGCTTTCGTGGCCCCAGCTGGTTGACACTTTTTTATTATTTTATTTTTAAATGCTGATGAATATTTTCTAATTAAAAAACAAGCCCTCCCCTAGACTGAGTCTTGTCCCAGTGGATGGAGTGGAGCCAGAGATTGGGAGGGAGCTGGAGGCCACTGGGGGCTCCATGGCTGCTCCTGGCTGATGGTTTTGTCTTCCTTTGGTGCTGGAGCTTGCAGGAAGGGTCCTGAGACAAAAGGCACACGTGGTTCACATCTGCCCTGCCACGCCTGGTGGAAGGCAGCCTGCCAGGCAGGGTTGGCACCCTGGTTCCTGCCTGCTGCCTGGCCCCTGAGAGAGGGGAGGAAGGAGTGCAGGCTCCAGGCAGGAGATTTGAAGCACACCAGCCTCCTGGGGGGAGATCACTGGGGTGCAGCTAGGAAAGGGGATCTCCAAGTCAAATTTGGCATTGCAAGGGCTGTCCTTCATATACTGGCTGCTTTGTCTGCGAAGGTGAGAAGGATCAAAGCCATGGCGTAGTTTTAGTGGTGGAAGCAGCTTTAGGAGTGGTTGCTGGAGTGGGGGAGAGCCTTGGAAGGGCAGAAGCACAGGATGAGACTTGATGCTGGCACCTGTCTTGAGCACAGGATCAAAAAGTCGTGATAGTTTTAAGGCACATGAATGTGGTGCAGATTTGGACAGGGGCTGACCTACCAGGGGCACAAAAGGGAGATAGGCACTGGTTCTGTGGACTGGAAGGACGGGAGAGCCCAGAGGGTCCAGCGAGAGCCTGGCTGGTGGGGCAGGGTGATTGTGCAGGGAGCGTGGGGCCAAGCAAGGCAAGTATCAAGCACTCATCCGCTTACTGCTGGAGTCTGGTAGCATGGCCACCTCCAGACTCACAGCCCCAAGAACTGCCCTAGGATGAATAAAGACCTGGATCTGTGCTCCTTGGATGCAAGTCTTCATGGCAGATCACAGAGGCCACTGTGTTTATGTTTAGTGTGTGGCTTTGAGGGCTTGCTAGTGGAAATCGTGTCTTGCTGCAGGAATACTGGCAGCTGCTGCCCTCACCTCCAGCCTCCTCTGTGACAGCCACATGGCTTGAGAGTGGGAGCTCACAGAAGAAAGCTCAGGGGATGCAGAAAAAGGCTTCTGGGGTCTTGCAGGGTAGGAGTTCTCCTAGCTGAGTTGTTTTTCTCCTATATGGCCGTGTTGGCTTCAGAGCAGTGTGGGTAGGTAGGTAGGAAGGTGATGGTATGTCCACCTTGGATGCTGTATCCCATAAAGAATAGGAAAGAAGAAAATAAAGAAAGGAACTGAGCAGTTTGACATCACTAAATCAGTTCTGGGGCTTGGTACCAATGTATGCATCTTCCCTCCTGTGCAGGGCTGAGAACAAACTGGATTTTAGTCCAACCTCTTCTTTATTGAGTATTCATTTAATTCTGCTGGCTTTGCATGGCGAAATCTTCCTCCAAGCATACATCTTCTTGACTTTGTTTTTTGGAAAGAGGCTGAGACCCAAATACAGTCTCACACCATGCCTCACCTGCCAGTGGTAGCAGAAAGTGATGCTGGGCTTGCCAGAGCCATGCTTGGTGAGGACTGTCATTTCCAAAAGGGTGTTTTGTTTCCCCCGTCACTGCCGAGCACACCACAGCACTCCAGCACGGGTCTCAGTGGACAATCACTCCATCCTCCTCTGTGCCCCGCGGGAGCTGCTTCCCTGATGTCAGACAGGGAATACCTCTAACAAACGTGTTAATTTAAGAGCTGTTAAAGCCCAGGGGCAGCGGGAGGTCACAGTCGGCACAAACAGATGGTGTTTAGTCCTTGATAATTAAACTTTCCTGTAGTTTTGGGTGAGATACTTCCTTCACTTCTATTTGAGCACAGCTGCCTGTGGCCATCTCCATTTCTCCCTCCTCATCTTCTGCTTGCCCTCATCAAACACTGTCTGTGGGGTTTGGGGCAGGGTTCCAGGGAGATCTAGGGTCCCCAGGGGTTTTCAGAGGGGTCCTCAGCACCCCCTTGGTCTCACCCCACATGCTCTGCTGGCTCTGGGCTCTGGCAGTCAGAGCCCCTCAGAGAGGCAGCAATTGCAGACCAGCAGAGGAGTGCCAGCCTGAGGCTTTGGGGTGCCCCCAGCCCATTTCAGCAGTGCTGCTTCTGCCTCTCATGGCTGCTTTTCCCCTTCCAGCTGCATCCAGCCAGTGCTGAGTTGAGAGGGGGCAAGGGAGCAGGGCCCAGTGAGGTCCTGCTGCAAACTGAGGCAGCAGTGGTGCCGAGACAGCTGCTGTCATGTGGTGAGCTTGGCCAATGAGTAGGGCCGTTGGGGGGTGAGAGCAAAAAGAGGTCAGTTTCTAACCCCTGCTATCCCAGGAGGGCGTTTGCAGGCAGAAGAGGGCAGGCACATCACCCCAGTGCCACTGCCAGCCTTAGGCTCAGTTCTGGGGCAGACCCCTGTGTCTACCAAAGAGGCTGCTGGCAGCAGAAAGCCCCTTCCAGCATCACTGGAGCCAACATGGGCTGTCACCCAAGGGTGGGACCAGCTCCTCGCTTCAGTGCCGCCCTTGCCACTTATCATCAGGGCATTATGGAGAATCCACGTGCCTCAGTTTCCCCCTTCAGCCGCCCACTTCAGAACCTGGGTGCTGCTGTGACATGTGGACACGGACCCCAGGAGGCTGCACAGGACATGCTGGGCACTTTGGAGCCACGTGGGGTGAGTGTGGTGATGGAACTGGATGGACCTGGGTGAAGCAATGACCAGCAAACCCCATCTGCCTGCAGAATGGGCAGAGTTCCCCGCCAGTCTTTTTTCCTGCCCCGGCTTTGAGCAATATTCTTGCAGTGAGGAGGGAGGCAGGGGGCAGCCCATATGCGGGGGAAGGACAAATGTCCTCACTGTCACATCTGTCCTGTCTGCCTGCAGTGTCCCCACAGCAGCTTGTGGGCCAGTGACCCCAGGACAGTCTGGGGTCTGAAGGCATTAGAGGCAGTGGGGACACAGCACCTCCTGTGGAACCTGGACAGGGAAGGGCAGCAAGCAGGGACTAGTGGGGAGCACACAGTCCCCAGCATCCTGAGCCCCTGTCTGCCTCCAACAGTGTTTGCTGCTCTCTGTGGGCCTTGGAAGCTGCCTGGCTCCTGCCTACCCTGTCCTCCTGCCAACTTGTACTGCAGGCTTGGGGGAAAGATGAAGCAAAGCAGCACAAAGCATAGTCACCATCCCTGGAGGAATTTAAAAGACATGTAAATATGGCACTTAGGAATAGGGTTTAGTGGTGGACTTGGCAGTGTTAGGTTTACAGTTGGACTTGATGAGGTTTTTGTCCTAAATGATTGATTTTATGATTCCATGATCCTGAGGCGTCTCTGGGGAGGCAGCATCAGAGTCATTGGAGTGGCTTCCTCTGTGCCAACAGCTTAAATAAAAAAGCCCAAGCAAAAAGCCAAGCTAAAATTAAAATGCCCAAGAAGCTCTGCACAACTGGGTGTTTCATCAGTTACTCTCCCAGTACTGCTAAGCCAATAATCTTCTTCCCTCCTTGGACAAGACATCTGCCAAGATCTCTTCCAGTGCTCCTCAGTCCAGTCCTGCTCATGTCCCTGAGCACCTGCAACACAACTTCAGGCTCTCATCCTCCTCTAACTCTCAGCATGCTGGCAGAAAGCAAACCTGCCCTGCTGTTTGAGCAGCAGTGCTGGGGCCCCAGTCCTTGGATGCCTGTGTTGATTCAGGAATGAGCTGTAGCTCTCCCTGGCTTGGGGACATCACCACTAGGAGGTTTACTGAGGCCAAGCCTGCATGGTCCTGCCTGTGCTGTAGGAAAGGGGTCCTGCAGGGTGCCAGCAGCCTGGTTGGGGTTGCAGCTGGCAGCTTTGCCCTGCTTGCCCCTATGTTTCCACAGCAGCACTATGCTCTTCACCTCACATAACCCCAGTGCCCACACTGTGTCCAGCCCCTTGCCTGGGTGCTGCAGAGAACAGCCCTCCAGAGGAGCAAGATTGGGCTGGTAAGAGATGCAATCTTCATGTTTCAGGCAAAATAAGGTTTCTGTGGAACCTGCATCTGCAGGTGCTGTTGAGAGGAATGCTAAAGCTGCTGTGGCCAAACATGACCCAGAATCTCTCCTGGCAGTGACCACAGGAAACACCATGCTCCTCTATGCCATGTCTGCTGTGTCATGGGCATCCAGATGATAGAAGAAGTCTGTCTGGACAAGCCCTGTCTGTCCTCCCTTTCCTCTTTGTTTTGCTCAGGATGGCACGTGACTGTGCCACTCTCCAGATTTTAATACTAGGCTGCTTTTCTCTGCCCTGGAGTTTTGGATGTGAAGGGATGTTGGGTATTTCATAAGCCCCAAGGCAGAAAACAGAGTTGTGAGCACAATCCTTGGGGGACTGAAGGGCAGTGCAGCCCCGCAGACAAAAATAAGAAATGTTGCCAGCATTTGCCTGGAAAGCACAAACCAAACTTGGCATGAGACAGCAGGACCTTCCTAAAATATTTGGGGTTGTTTGCTCAGTGTATTGGAGTTTGGTTTTGATTTTTTGGGGTTGTTTTGGTTTTGTTCTGCATCGTTAATTTGCTGCCTTTGTGGGTGGAGGCTGGGAATTGAACTGCCGAAAATCAGTGTGACACCAAGAGCTCCAGCCCGCAGTAACCACAGCCTGGAGATCCAGAATGAGCAGGAACTGCTCCCAAATATGCCCATCTTAGGTGATTTCTCCAGCTTCCAGAGAGGAGCACTGGGAAACACCTGAACCACAGGCATCTCCCATCTCCAGTCTCTCTCCCTTCTCTATCTGATCTCTTCTGTCTCTCCCTGACGTGGCACCATCTATGGAAAAACACTGCTCAGGACCTCATTTTAACAGATAAAAAGTGCTGGTTCTGGCAGTTCTTTAATAGAAGCAAAGACCAAATTGATTCCTGCAATCTCTCTCTGCAGGGAGCCAGGAAATGCTCAGTGCGGAGGAAAGTTGAGTAAAAAGAGGGGGAAAATTTCATTTTCCATTGTTGGTCCGAGCTTTCCTGCATCTCAAAGGCTGCCTGGGTGGGGCTGTGGGCTGTGGAGGGGTGGGGCTTGGGTATGGCAGCTCGGCTGAGCTTCCTGCCCAGGTGGCACTGGTGTCTCTGAGGAATAGTCCTGGGACAATGCTGCTCCTCTGCCATGGGGATTCAAGCCCCTCCTGCCCTGCTGTGCTTCCTCACAGCGCTGGTGTTGAAGACGTGATGCTTGTTTGTATGCTGTTCCTTGCGCTGGCTTTTATCACTGCTGGAGCAGATGGCTGGTCTTGGACTGCTGCCCTCCACGTGAAGAAAAACTGGTTGACGTGGTGGCAGCTGTGGGGGCAGGTATGGGCTGTGAGAAACATCCCCCTCGAAGGCTCCAGGAGGGAGCAGGGAATGGGCACCAGCAGGCAGCTGCCTGTGCAGCAGCGTTGCCCACGATGGACGTGGCACCAGGGGCTGCTGCCGGGCAGGGTCACTGACTGGAGAGGTTCCCATGGATTGTACCTGGCCCATGCTCTCCTGGCATTGTGCTCCTGCCTGTCCTCGGGCCACGGAGGGATGACAGCACCCCAGTGTGTCCCAGGGGTGGACTGCACTGTCCTGATGCTTTCCAGCGCCAATTGGAAGAGCTGCAAGGTGTGAGGTGAGAACCCCACCCTGCTCCTGGAGCAGGAAGCCCCCAGTCCCTGGAGCTGCAGGGTGACAACTCACTCCTGGGACTCTCAGGATTCTTCTGGTCTATCTACAGCTCCCTGCCCCAGTGGGAGCATGTCACCATGATCCAGAGAAGAAAGAAATCCCCTGTCCTGGGAGCCAGCTTGCCAGTCTGGGAGATTCTCAGCCTGAGTCTTTTCACGGGTTATTCCTTCCCAGACCATCCAAGCTACCCCTGGAGCTCCTAAACTCTGCATTACCCCCAGAAAAGTAGCTCTGATTTAATCTGGGCTGATGCTCTCTCCCAAAGAGCTGCTTTCTTCAGCCTTATGGATATGGGGAGCAGCTTTGGTCACTGCTTTTCACACTGAGACACCTTGCCAGTAGCATCCAGGGAAGATGGAACAACCTTCAGCAGGGATGTTGGAACCAAGAGCTCTGCAACTCCACAGCTGCCTTGAGGGGCACGCCTTCTACCAAAGCAGCTGGGAAGTTTTGTGCAGACCATCCTTCCACCATTTGCACATCTCTTAGCCCACAAGGGCAAGAGGGTCTGTGCTGCCATCCAGGGGTCCAGCAGTGCTCACTGGGATGGCAGAGGCAGAGTGATGAAGGAGCTCTGCCGTGGGGTGCTCCTTTCTCCAGGATATCCTCTTCCTTGGGGTCTTCACTTCATTACCAGAAAGGGAGGAGGTGGAGGGAGGAAAGTCACAGTCCATGAGAGCCAAGAGTGAATTTATTTCAGCTGGTCCCAGTCATCCCTGTGGTACTCATGGTCCAAGGGGGCAGTGCTAATTGCTCTGTTGACGGTGGGGGTTTAAATTAGATTTAAGAAAGCTTTTCGAGCAGTGGGGATTCTGTCTCTGCAGATAAGGCTTTCTGATAGCACGTATGAAGGAGATGATAAAGTCCCTCTTCTCTCTCTTCCTCTTAGGCAGCAAAGAGGAGTTTAGTGCTGACAGGGCATTGTAAGGCCAGAAGGCTCTAGGGCTGTTAGCAAGCGTCTGACATTAAGTGAGAACTATTTTTTCCTCTCCTTTCCCTCGCCTTGCTGCCAGGGATGATATGAAAGAAGGAGACAGCACTCAGTGCTGTCGGGTGCCCAAGCACTGCTGCCCACACGTGGTGGAATCCCTGGGATTCTGGGGCAGGTGGATCCCAGGAATCCCTGGGATTCTGGGGCAAGAGGGTGTCCTGCCCACTTTGGTCCTTCACTGCCCATAGGAGCACCACACCCTGCCCTTGGGGAGGGATGGCGTGTCACAGGAGGCACTCTGGATCCCTGGGCTGGGAGAAGCTGTGTGAGCATCTCTGGCCTAGGCTGAGGCATCGAGAGTGGCTTTGGTAAGGGTGTTGTTTCTCTGCTGGGGCCCAGGAGGTGCCTGCTGTGAGCAGGGGCACTGTGATGGCTGCAGTTAGCCTCTGCACTACAGGCAGTACCACACCTCAGGAAGAGGCAGACTGTGACCTGGCCTGCAGGACAGGTGGGCTGCAGTGCCTGCAGTCAGCATCTGCACTCCAGGTGTTCCCTACCACCTCACAGCCGGCGCCTGTGGTGCAGGTATGCGGTGCCACCTACACTCAGCATCTGCGGTACAGGGGTACCCGAGCACGTGCCATTGGTGTCTGCAGTGCAGGCAGACTGTAGCAGCTACACCCCGTGTCTGCAGCACAGGTGTCTGTCCATGCACACCCCGTGTCTGCAGCACAGGTGTCTGTCCTTGCACAGCCCATTCTGCAGCACAGGTGTCCATGCACAGCCCGTGTCTGCAGCACAGGTGTCCATGCACACCCCATGTCTGCAGCACAGGCGTCTGTCCATGCACAGCCCATTCTGCAGCACAGGTGTCTGTCCATGCACAGCCCGTGTCTGCAGCACAGGTGTCCATGCACAGCCCGTGTCTGCAGCACAGGTGTCTGTCCATCCACACCCCATGTCTGCAGCACAGGTGTCTGTCCATGCACAGCCCATTCTGCAGCACAGGTGTCCATGCACAGCCCGTGTCTGCAGCACAGGTGTCCATGCACAGCCCATTCTGCAGCACAGGTGTCTGTCCATGCACAGCCCATTCTGCAGCACAGGTGTCCATGCACAGCCCGTGTCTGCAGCACAGGTGTCCATGCACAGCTCATTCTGCAGCACAGGTGTCTGTCCATGCACAGCCCATTCTGCAGCACAGGTGTCCATGCACAGCCCGTGTCTGCAGCACAGGTGTCTGTCCATGCACAGCTCATTCTGCAGCACAGGTGTCTGTCCATGCACAGCCCGTGTCTGCAGCAGAGGTTGCAGCACAGCATCGACAGTCGCTGTGGGCAGTGCAGTCACACCGTGGTGCCTGCCTGCAGGACAGGCTCTGCAGAGCTCCTTAGGAAGGCTCAGGGCAAAGCTGGAGGAGAAGGAAACAGCTAAATGGAGGTTTTTTTTCACCCAGTTCACCACTTCAGAGCCAGACCCCATAACAGCACCTGGTGGGGAATTATCTGATGGAGGACTTTGTCATGGAAACACTAGGTTTTGAAACTACCACTTTTCTCCAGAGGCAGCCACACGCTTCTAGGATGAGGGTTTTATTTATTTATCATTGCTGAGAGCAGCCTGTGCCAGGTGAGAGTTGTGGTGGGAGACTGGGGTGCAGCCCACGTCCCTCACTAGCCAGCGACAGCCCTGCCCTGGAGCTGCTGTTTTCAGGTGCCCGTTGGTACTCCATTGCTAAAGCTTTGAAGATTATACCAAGGGAGAGCTGGAAGGCATCCATCCCTTTGCCTGCCCAAAAGAGGACACTGGGACTGTTAAGCCGAAAGTGTCACCCCCTTTTTCACCTACTTTTTTACACAATCCCTTTCACTGCCGCTGTGCCCCCCCAAGGGACAGTCCTCACCCCATCACACCACAACAGCTGATGTCACATCGCTGTGCCCCTTCAGTCCTGATCCAGCTCAGGGAACACATGCCTGGAAGTGTTTGGTTTAGACTGAGAGCTGCTGAAGGGGACCTTCTTCATGTCTGTGTTGAGTTGCCTTCTGCTAAGAGTGACAATGACTGATGCCATGACTATCCTTGATATGGAGAACAAGGCAGGGAAAGATCAACCCTTTGCTCTCTCCCCAAACAGGAAGCTGGGGGCAGGGAGGACGGCTCCAGAGCTGCTGGTCCACCACTTCATATGTTCTCTCTCCCCCTTTCCTCCTCCCCAGGGTCCTCTTTCCTCTCTACCTCCAAGAAATTATTCATTACAGGGAAAAACCTACCTTTTGCACAGAAGATTGAGTTTCACACTGCGGGCTTTGCTGTGTAATAAATGTGGTTCCCCTCCATCACCTGTAAACTGCTCCCTGCTGGCACGGGGACATAGCTCAGGAATCTGCACACCTGGCGAGCTGCTGCTCACTGGCCTGTGCACCCGAATGCCAGGGTGCTGGCTTCTGCTAGAGAAACAGATAAGCGAGCAAATACAGCAAGGGAAATTTGCATTGGAAACATCTGCAGAAATGGCAAAGGCTTTGTTATGTGCTTGGGGGAAAAAAAATCAACATGGGTTTGGGCAAAGCAGTCAAACAAAGCAAATACTGCTTGGAAAATTGCAATTCAAGGGAGAAAAAGTTGGTTTTCTGGCTAGATTTTTTTTTTTTTGTTCTAAAATAGCTCTGTTCCTGCCTGGTCACAGGGCTCATCTCTAAGAAGAAATGAGGTTTTCCAGGGTGAGAGCAGCCAAGTGGTGAATTCTCTGTGCTGTCACTGGAAGCTTCTGCCTGTGTCCTGGCCATGCCACAGAGTCCTCAGGGATCTTACCTGGGTCCCTTTGCTCTCTCTTACTCCACCTATGTCCCTCGAGACTGTCATTGCTTTGGGACAGGAGCCATTCCTTGCTGTATAACCTTGTCTGTTTTAATGCCAGCCTCAGCACGTGGGCAGGAGCAGCAGCAATTATTTTAGGAGCTGATGAGATGAGGGAGGAGCAGCAGGGGGTGGGCAGCAGGTGGCTTTGTTCCCTGGCATGGCTGGGAGGTAGAGCATGAGGCTGGTGATGATATTTGCACTGAGCCAAGCTGAAGGCTACATCAAGGAGATGGCACGCTTTCCAAAGAGCAGGCTGGCTGCTGAGGGGTCCTGTCCCACCTCCTGTCATTGCCACTGTCCCTAGAAATGGGCTGGCTGTGCTAACTGGAGATATCTGGACTGTGGTGAAGGGAGGCTATGGCCCCTGGTTCCTTGCCTGCTTCTAGTCCTGGTGCCACCCATCAACTCCCAGGGCTGCAGAAAGGGAATATGCAGTGGAAATTTTTGAATAAGGAGCGTTGGCTCCTGGGTTGCAAGTGGTTTCCCAGCTGCTCAGGGTCCCACATGCCAGCAGTGCCCCAGGATGTGGCATTGCCATCTGCCTCTGGTTCCAGCTGTCACCCACTCCCTGAGGTGCCACTTGTGATGGCAGCTGGAGCACAGGTGGAGTGGCAGTCAGGGAGTCATGCTGTGGGCACAGAGGGGACACATTGAAAAGGCAGTGGAGAGTAGGCACTAGAGAAGCAGGAGGGGAAAAGAAGAGTGAGTGATAAGGAGATTGTAATTAGCATTTAGCCCAGAGCCTTCAGAGGAAGGTCACCTTCATTATCTCTCTTTTACAGATGAGGAAACTGAGGCAGGAGGGAAGCAGTTAGTGTGATTTGCTCAAGGTGACCCGTGAGGGCTGGCAGCAGGCCCTGGGGCTTGCATGTCTGTGCTCTGCAGCACCAGCACACTGGGAATGGCTCTTGCTGCCAGCCCTTCGATCCCAAACCCAGCACTGAAAGATCAGTAGTAAAGGACATGGATCCCTTCTCTGCCCATCTCCAGGCTCCTCCTCTTCAGACCCATTATCTCCCCCGGCATCCCTGCCCCTAAGAGACATTTGAGATCAGGTTGGTCCAGCAGTCCCCCAAAATCTGCTCATGAAATCCCACCCAGCTGCTCTTGCCTTCCCCTCCAGCCCTGCTGAGGCTTGCTGTGAACCCGAGGCCATCTGGGCTCCTGCAGCAGTCACGCTGGGTAATGGAATATGTTTTGCTGGATTTTTTACTCTCGCCAATGGAGCTCCCCCTTTATTTAGGTTTAAATGGATGCCATCTGGCTAATGAGCCCATACTCATGTTCTAGATTAAAAGGCAATCCTGTGCACGTTACTGATACGGCACTGGAGATTAGAGAGGCTTAAACGGTTTTGAAGGTGCAATTTGCTTTTCATGCATGGTGCAATTTACTTCCTGGTGGGTGGGCTGGCATCGCCCTTGCTGTCCCCAGCAGCTCCCTCCTGGCTCTCGTCTCCTTTACCTTGCAGTCTAGCCCTGGCTGCAAGAAAATGAGAGCTTGGGCATCTCCAGCCTGGCAGGGCCATGCAGGGTATCCTTGTAGTTACTGCTGCCATTTGTCTGCTCCTGGGGAGGCTTTTTGGTGCAGGCAGGATGTCTTCATCACCTGCTTTCTTCCTGTCACCCCCTCCACACCTGCACCACAGCATCCCCTGGGACAAGGCACAGCTCACCAGGACAGGGTAGCCTCCGCCCCTCTCCCAGCCCAGAGGTATTGATGGCAGGTGGCTGAGGCTGAGATCTCTGCTGAGATCAACATCTTGCACGTCCTGAGCACCACCTGCTGCTGTGAACTACCTGGCTGTGCTCCCATCTCCTCAAAACCCCTCTGCAACCCCTTTGCAGGTAGTATTGGCTCCTAGGACGGTGCTGCTTCTGCCAAGGAGAGCCCCACCAGGGGCTGACTTTAGTAAGGAAAATGTTGAAAACAAGATGGGGAAGATAGAGCATTTGTGCAAGGCATGTCATCACCTCCAGGCACCTCCCATGGAAAGTGCCACAGGCTATCGAGTGATGAAGCGTGCGCCAGCAAAATGCCTCATTTTGCACTGAATTTCCCCTTGGCTGCATTGGAGCTGGTTTTAGTCATCTCCTTGCAGTCCCAGCACTGGGGGCTCTCAGCACTGGGGGCAAACCCTGACTGCTCCTGCCTGTGTTTGCTTCCACAGATGGCTAACCCTGTCCCGTCAGCCTGCTGCGTGGTGCTCGCCGCGGTGGTGGTGGTGTACGCCCAGAGGCACAGCCAGCCAGGTGAGTCCTCCACACCTCCCAGGCCCTGGGGGCCCTGAAAAATGGGAGTGCTGCTCCTCCAGCCTCTCTCCTGGGGGAATCTGGAAATCATATCTGGCACAACTCTCCAAGTGTGCCTAAAGTTATTTCTGTGCATGTTATGACTTCTCCCCATAACAAGTGTCCTCTCCAGCCCATCACTGTGGGATTTGGGCATCCTGCATCTCCCTCGGCTGATGCCCCTTGCCCTGCCCGCAGGTCTCTGAGTCCCTACTGCTTTGGACCCCTTTTCTCACTCTTTTGTGGACACTGCCCCATGCAACCCACCCATGAAGGGATGAAGAGTTGGGAGGAAGCATCAGCCTNGCTGGGGGGAAGGGGAGCTGCTGCGCCCTTGGAGCAGCCATCGCCCTGGCCAGCACTAGCCTGGGAAGAGCCCCCATGAAGGAGGCTCGCCTCGTGACTGGCTGCCCGAACCAGGGACCCTGGACAAACATCTGGACCCATCAGAGCGTCTCCTAGAAATTACTGGATCTGTCCAGGCTGGTGCTGGCCAGGGCGGTGGCTGCTCCAAGGACGCAGCAGCTCCCCTTCCCCCCAGCTCTCCGTTCACCTGAGCTCGGATGGAGTAATTTGTGCAGCACCAGATAATACAGGAAGACTTATTGGAAGATGTTTTTCCGCGAGATTTATTGTAGGCAGGTCTGAGGGGTCTTAGCGAGGGGGGGAAGGGGGTTAGGAACACGCAGGAGAACCTCTCTGCTGAAGGGGCATCTTGGCAAGAAGCAGGTCACTGGAGGCAGGTCAGGGGTTATATTCAGGGAGAACCTGACAGCTCCAAACTCTGATCACCCCTGACAGCTCCGTGATGCCCAGCCCCCTGACAATGATGGATGATGCTTCATCCTGCTCTCACCTTCTTGGGGTGACTTAATCCTCATTGCCACCACACATCTGTGCCCACCACAAGCTCACATCTCTCCAGGCTGGCAGAGGATTCAGGGCTTGTTTAATGGTAGCTTTAGAGGGATTACACTTTAGAGTCACTGGTGGCACTGGAAGCCAGAGGAGCCCCTCATGATCCTGCGTCTAGGCAGGAGCAGGAAGATTATGAGGGATGGTTGGGTCCTGGTGTGGAATCCAGCTCTGCAAAAACAGGAAAAAATGGGGAATCTCCAGAATTCACTGCTTTTCCTGAAAGCCTGTCTGTGGTTGCTTTTAGGAGATCTTAGAGGGGAATTTTGCCGATTTACTCCAGTAAAGACATCTATGCATCCTTGGGTTATATGAAATTGAGGAAGCCAGCCAGAATTCCCACTGAGCTGCCCTAAGTCCAGTTGGGTGGGTTTATATTGCCACAAGCTTCCAGGTTGGACACAGAGCAGCCAGGGTTTGGCAGCACGTCCGCATTACACAGGGACAGTCACTCTGGACATGGAAGGAGCTCGCTGGCTGGTGTTGCAGGAAGGTCCTCAGTCCCTTCCCAGGGTGCCTGCTCAAAGCATTTGGTTGCTGAGCTATATGCTGCTTGTGGTGGCGTGATGCTTCCTGCAGAGAAGCAAAGCCACTCACTCCTGCTGTGCTTGCAGGATCACTCCCTGGGAAGCTTTAAAGGACCTGGCACTAGGACTGCCAGAGCAGCCTTTGGATGCACCATGCTGCTTCCTGCTGTGGTGTAGGAATAGTAGCCCAGACCTGTTGCACAGGGAGATGCACAAAACACAGAAGTGCCAGGTACTTCAGGGCTGCACACACTTGAATTGCATTGTGCAGAGAAGAACAAATGCTGCTTCTCACCAGTGAGCAGGAGCACACATTGTGCCACTGACGACTGGCGCAGAGCTGCAGTGACTGTCACCTTCTGCTCTGTGATACATCAGGATTCTTCAGGGGTTTGGCAGCATAGCCTCCCATGTCCTCGTGTCTCTCCTGATTCTCTTGCCTGGCTGTGTCTGAGAGGGAGGTTTCTGCAGCACCAGCTCAAAACTGAATCTGCTGAGGCCTGTGTACATCAACAAGTGCCTCAATGGGGTGTGAGAAGTAAAGCAGGGCTCTTCTAATCTGTAGCAACTTCACTGGGAGACAAAACAACAGGATACAGGGTCAGAAAATCACTAACGAGATAGTAGGACACCTTGAGGACTGTCCTCAATCTGTTCCCCAGAGGTGCTGCATGTCCCTCCTGGGCACCTCTCTGAAACGCCGAGGTGTGCTCTGGGCAGGAGCTTTGGAGCAGCAGGTCTCCCACCCACCCCACCGTGCTGGGCTCGGAGAGGCTGCACACAGGCAGGTCAGCACTGGGGACCCAAAGCTTGTGCCCTGTGCCCCCCACCCAGAGCTCACCCCCTGCCCTGCCGCAGCCTCTCCTCACCAGCCAACCCCAGAGCTCATCCCCCACCAGCCGGGCACTCGGGCTGGAACAGCACAGCAGGAATGGGGTGGGAGGGTGAATTAATCCCACTGGTGGCAGGGACCCGGTGCAGTGGTGGGAAGATGCTGGCATAGAGTCCATTTATCATGCACTTGAGGCAGCTCGACTTTAATAGCTCATGAAGCACTCTAAGAGATGCATTAGCACTGAATACTTGAGTGAGGAGGATGTGACAAGCTGTTAAGTGAGCATGAGCACGGCGGAGGGAGCCTGGCCACCCGCTCCTGGCTCTCGTAGGCACCTCGGTGATTACTGGAGCGTCCTGCAAAGTGCCACATGAATTAATAAAAGCAGCATCAGGCTTGGTGAAGGTGAGGTTGTTCATTTGTTAACCCCTCTGCTGCTCACGTTTAGTCCTTCTCCTTGGAGCTGGCAGAGCATCTGTCTGGGATGCAGAAGCCTGGGATGATCCCCAATGTTGGGGGAAGGGAGTGCAGGGGCTCAGAGGTTGATAGATTTGGGGTTCCTGTGACCTTTGGGGTGACAGAGCTCCCTTGCTTTGCATCCCTGGCAGGTTGCTCAGGTTTCACATGCAGCACACAGCTGGGGACTGCAACTTCCCATGGGTGGTGGGAGGCCAGAGACATCCAGCAGGGCAGCCCAGGGGGATGCTTGGAGGCCGGCACTGATGTCCTGGCTCTGGGTTTGGGGTGTCCTGCTGCAGGGAAGGACAGAGGGGCAATGGAAGAGGGTGTCCAGGACTGTCATCCCCAGTGCACGAATAAGAAACTTTGGATGGGGCTGCCAGATTGGGCCAAACTGCTTGCAGAGATGAGCATTGCCCTGGACAGCCACAGGGTTGTCCCCATCTGCACAGATCCAGCTGGCATGGAGGGATAGACAGGAGCTGCAGGAAGAGTGGGAGAGCACACAGGAGGCAGAACAGGCTGAAGACCTGGGAGAGAAGGGGAGAGCCTTGTGCCCTCCATAAAGAATCAGAGAATGGTTTGGGTTGGAAGGCACCTTAAAGATCATAAAGCTCCAACCCCCAGCCATGGACAGCAACACCTTCACTAGACCAGTTTGCATAAAGCCCCATCCAATCTGGCCATGAACACTTTCAGGGATGGGACATCCACAGCTTCTCTGGGCAACCATCACCAGTGCCTCACCACCTTCACAGTGGAGAATTTATTCCCAGTATCCAACCTAAACCTACTCTCTTTCAGTTTAAAGCCATTACTCTTTGTCCTGTCACTGCATGTCCTTGTGAGAAGTCCCTCCTGAGGTCTCTTGTAGCCCCTTTATGTACTGGATGGTGCTATAAAGTCATCCCAGAGCCTTCTCTTCTCCAGGCTGAAGAATACCAAGTATTTCAGCCTTTCCTCATAGAAGAGGTATTCTAGCCCTCTAATCAACTTCCCATAATTTTGGATAGCTCCGTTTTCCTTCCTGTGTTTTGTTCTCCAGGCAGTGCTTGCTGCCAGTTTATTTCAGGGTGGAGAAAGGTGATGGGGAAAGCTGAGCAGAGCACCGATGCGATTGCTGTCTGCTGTGACACTCACACCTTTGGCTGTCCAAGGCCTGCACTGTGTGAGAGCAGAGCTAGTGGGGGTCCCTGCAGTGCAGAGACCTCCTCCCCAGCAGGGTCTGGGTTCCTTCAAACGTCTGAGAGAGGTCACAGCACGAGCTTTGGGGTTTAATCCAAGCTCTTATGTGAGAAGTGTGTACATGGTGGAGATGCCTAACCACATGTCAGGCTACAAACTGCACATGCATGGCTGATTTCAGCTTTTTGTACTGAATGCTGTGGCTGCCTGTTGCTGGACTTACCTGTTCCTATTCAACCCAACACCTAAAGCAGTCCTGAAAAGAGGGAGCTCTGCTTCCCCGATCTCCTGCTGTAACCAAGGTGTCTTCCCCATCCCTCAGCTCTGCCACAGTTATGTCCACATCTGTCCCAGATTGAGATTTCTTTGCTTTTGAAAGAGGAGTAATTCTGCTTTATTGATCCTCACCTTGCTGAATTAACTCATGTTTAAACAATAATTATGTTTTCACCCAGGAGAGGAGACAAAGAGATAAAAGGCTCTGGAAATGAATGCACTTCAGATGCCACATGCTGGGGTTAATTTATTGATGAGTGAAGAAGCTCCCATCGCCTCTCTGCCTCACCAGCAGCAAGCAATTAGCCCCCATCATTCCTCAGCCGAGGAAAAGAGAGATTTTGTATCATTACTCTCCCCTTTTTCTTGCTTTCTTAAGCCCTGACTAATCTTTTGCAGTCTCTGCTGCAAAGCCTCCCGGGGGGCTCCAGTTTGCACATACCTTGTTAGAAATGCTGCTGCAATGACAAAGCCTGGACCAGTAAATAGCCTTCAAAATGCGCAGCAGAGCCATGCAAACTGGCTTTTCAAGGAGAAACCAGCTGTAGATAGGAAAACCTCTTCCCCCATCTAGAATTGCCCAACGTTGTCTGTGTTGCATTTTTTTGGCTGACAGGGATGTGACCAGCTCCTTCTGGACTCTGCTTCTTCCACATAAGTCAGCCCATGCCAGGGAATGTCATCTGCCTGGCATGCTTAAACTAGACACTTTGGTTTTGGAGGTGTTCTCTTGATCTGCTGTGTAGGAGATGGTTTGTATGTTCACACCAGGCTGTGTGTTTTGTTTGTAGACATCTGTGTAGGTTTTGGTTGTTGTGCAAATACAGTTGAGTCGAGATACCTGATTAAAGATGTGTGATGGGGTGGCCTTGTGCATCCAGCCTAAGATGGCTCTGCAGGAGTGCTATCTACGAGTACACATTCATAAGTATACTTGAAGTATCTCCTCTCCTCTCCTCTCCTCTGTGTCCTTCAGTCATGCATTAAGCAACATGACAAACATCTGTCATTTGTTGTTTGTTTTGCCACGCATTCCCCAGGGTGAGTTGTGTGTGCAACAGAGTGATCTGGAATTTTTGCAGCTGCCAGGGCGCAGGCAGTGGCTGGGGAAGGTGAGGTCACAGGGAGTGACTGTGTGTGCAGAGTGGCCAGCTGGGAGGCTGGAGATTCTTCCAGGCTCAGACTGGGGCCATTTCAGGAAAAAGCTGAACTTCTCATTATGTCTTCTCATTACATAGCACCTTCCTACCTCCCCTGACACCTCCTTTTGCCTCTGGCCAAGTTTTGCTCTCAGCACTGGCACTTTATCTCCAAGTGGCTCCTGGCAAGGTCTTACCAGTGTTGTGAGTGGTGTCCTCTCCAGGACACCATCGTGCATTCTACGAGTCTGACCTACATTCCTCCACTGGAGATGAATGGACTCGTGTTTGGCTGCATGAAACACATGCTGATGCTGAGGAAAGGCTCGTATATTAACTGCTCTGGGTTCTGTGTGTGATGGACTCATCCTTTCCGTTATATACATCAGCCCCTGTGTCACTGGCAAACCTTGCCAGCAACAGTTTTATGTTGCCTTCAAGATAATTGATAAGAGGAGTGATTAGCAATTGGCCAAGAACATATCCCTGTGGGGCCACACCGGGAACACCCTCCTGCAATGATGATTCCCCATTAACAATTAATTCCCCATTAGCAATTACATTTTTTAATCCTTCCTGTTACAACTCTGGATGCTCTCATTATCCAGCTGGCTGAAAATACCAGCCTCGCTCCAAACTGCAGCCCCATTCAGCAGAGCCTGCTTAAATCATTTTGAAGGCTGCCATTCAAGGGCAGGCATCTGCTCTTTGCCTCCTCTGCCTTGCTCACTACTGCTCACAGCTAAGCTAGCCCAGGCTTGTGGCTGTCTGCTGGGAACCAGCATTGTCCTAGCAGGATTAGTGCATCTGCTGGGGGACAATCTGCTGGCCCATCCCGTGCTGGCCAGAGGTACAACCTGGCTGTAATTCCAGTTGCCCTCTGATACCTTTCCAGGGAAGGTCCATCATCTCCACCCTTGAGCATTCATTACTGTGATGGTTTTCCCACTGCCTCCCCATCTTCCCTGCCAACCCACAGCTGCAGGGAAGCAGAAGAGACAGCAGCCCCACCTGCAGAGACACCCCTGCTGCAACCTATTAGACTCTGCTGCTCCCTGTTAGGGTGTTCAAGAGCCCGTCAGGTTCTGGAGTCCCCTTTGTTGCTCTGGTCTTCCCTGGTGAAGGTGAGCCTAGGAGGAAAAGAACCCCAGATCCAAACAGGCACAAACATCTGTATCCTCCCCTTTCCATTTCTACATCTCTCTCTGTTCATGAGCACCTGGCTTTATTTTTCTTTTTTTTCCAGCACAAGATGCACTTCCCGAAAGGTTCTCTGCCTGCAAAATAAAAGAAAGCAGCAAAAACAGCCCAAGGTCCTGGAACAACTTTTTCTATTACTGGACATCCCCCTGAGCTCAAGCAGATTTCCTGCCCAGACACAGAGTGAATTACGGCCAAGCTCTAGGCAGCTGACCTTGTGGTCAGCCAGAGCACAGGCTTGCTAATAAATGTGGTCAGCCCCTACCACAAGCAGCCTATTTTTAGTGCCTGTGCTTTCTTGCCCACTGCCTCATCACTCCACAGGTTCCAGAGCCGAGCATCCCACAGAGGTCCCGCCAGCAATGCAGGATAGCCCTGTCAGGAGCACATCCCAGGCTTGCTCCTCCTTCCTTGGAGCTGGCAAATCAAGAGGGTTCATTTCCACACATTGTCTGTTAATTTTGCACTGCAGAAAGTCGCTGGTGCACGGTGCAGTGTGGCCTGTCCTGCTGGGACACATTGCAGGAGCACGGCTTGTGCCTGACAGGGATTGGAGAGCTCACAGCTCTTACCTGTGTGTGAAAAATAGCCATGGGTCAGCAATAAGATTGATGTCCCGTTGTGCTAAGTGCTGTCAGATGCAGGAGGTGAGATGTTCTTGAAGTGCAAGTAGGGGAGAGAAGGGAAGGACAGGAAGAAAAATAGAGGGACTGGCGCTTAGGTGAGAGGAAACAACCTGGTGGTTCAGGGCTTTGAAGTCTTGCTCTTTGCAAGTTACCAAAGTTTGTGGACTTGCAAAGAAGCTGCCCATTTTCCGTGTACAATTCTGTCTGGAGTCACTGGAACTGAATTTGCCACTTTCTGGAGATGGAAGTAGTTGTTTGAAATGGAGCTGATGAAGTTCTGGAGTCAAGTGGAGATCTGTCCCGGGTGAGCCATCCAAGAGCTTGGAAGGGAACCTAGCTGGCAATATATGTGATGCTAACGAAAAAGGGAACCCTTCTCAAAAATAAGTCCTGTGTTTTGAAGCAGATCACAAATCTGTAAAAGAATCAAAGACAAAAAAAGAAAAAAGAAAACACAGCTTTAGAGTGTGGATCTATCAGGCTTTTTATGAACTTGTGATCCCACAAAATCTGTGAAAATACTTCATATCTGTGGTGAGAAAAAGAAACTGCTAGGAGGATCACGGTCTGCCAGGACTCATTAGTTCTGCCAGTGTTAAGGAAAAACATGTCTCGGTAGTGTCTCTTAGGCTTCATTACACATCAACAGGCAACCAAGGAGGAGGAGTGGGATCTGTAGTCCACCCAGACATCTAGAGAAGCTCCAAGTGGAGGATTACTGCTAACACAGGGCAATGCTGCCACAACCCCTGGGGCGGGGGCAGGACCTGCCAGGCTGTGGCTGTGCAGAGAGGGCAGCACTGAATTCGTGGATCATCTACATAAGCCAGAGAGTCCTTGCCAATAAATCCATGTTGAAACCCAGTGCTGAGCAAGGCTTGTTGGGGAGAGGCTATAAGGAAAATTTTGGATTTCCTTCTTGGCATGGCATTGCCCTGCTGTATGGAGTAGGAGCATGGCTTCCTGCTGACGTGTGGTGGTAAACAGACACATTGCCACAGCAGCTGATAGAAGCCAAAATCCCATTTGTACAGATTTTCAGACCTTAAGAAGCTGAGGTTTAGCTCAGCACAGAGGGAATAGTCATGGGCCTTGTTCTTTACATGAAGGGCTGTGTCCTGTCCTAGCACTGAGCTCCTTTTGGTGGGGGAGGAAGCAATCCTCATCCTTTCTTTACGTTCTCAAAGGCTTCCAGAAATGAAAGATCGCATAAAGCCATGACAGGTGGAGTGGAGACTTTTAGTGCTTCAGGGATTTGGCTTCAATTAGCCTCCAAAAGCTCAGAAAGGTCTCACCTGTGAAGTCACATGTGGCCATCGCAGTGAAACAGACATCTCACATTTCCAGAGCAGCCTGCTCCCACTAGCCCACGTGTCCAACAGAACCTGGACTGAATGGACCACTCATTGTTTATCCCATTTGAAGAGTTTCCAGTGTCTGAAGTCCTGGATGCTCTGGGACTGCAAAGGCAATTTCCAGTCTAGCTCAAAGAGCAAAATGTGGCAGCCATGGGGTCAGCTCTGGGCACCACTTGTTGGAGCCCACAACCTCAGCAGTGGGTGCTACCAGTCATCCCCAGGACATGTCACAGCAGCTGTGTGTGGCAGACCAATCATCCCCAGGACCAAAAAGTCAGGAAAGACTGAGACATTCAGGTCCTGCACGTCCATCTGTAGTCTTGGGCGTGGAATCACTTGCTGCTATCTTCAGCCCCCCTGTGACACATCTGGGAACAAGCAAAGCCCTGGATAATGGGAACACAAGCACAGCTAGACATTGAGTGCAAACATCATCATCTCTGCTTCATCAGGATTTTCTGAGGTGGGAACAGAGCAAAGATACCATGAAGCATGTTCAGGAGTGCAGATGCTGGGACACAACAATCCACTCTGTTACCGAAGTCCTTGGTGGGGTTAATTTCTCTGAGCAGACACTGTGTTTCTGTGGAAAGGGAAATACCAGATTCCTAATCAGGCCAGGAGATGTTGGAGTGTAAAAAGTATACAGAACAGCTTGCAAGATGTGCAGTCTGTGCTGTGGATGAAAAGAGCATCTTTCAGGATAAGTGGTCTTGGGCAGCGCTAAATGGGGTGGATCCATGCAGAGAAGCCAATATAACTGTGGCATATTAAAAGGAGAAAGAGAAGAAGGATTGAGGAGGGGCTGTGGCAGGCTCGTTACAGAGGGGAAAAGCGATGTGTGTCACCTTGTAATGGCTGCTCCAGGAAGGCCCGTCAGGTGGAGAAGTGAAGTGAAACCACAAGGCAATTGACAGTGATGGAGGCAGGAGGGGTTACAGCAGTATTAGTGCTGTATGAACCATTGATCTCTTGGTGTACAATTTGCTGGAAAAGACTGCTACATAAGCTCAGCTGATAGCAGGTGCTAATTGAAGCCGAGCAGTCTGGAGCCTCATTGCACTGCCTTCCCTTGATGAGAGCAATACTGGGGAGGCTGGTGTTGGGGAAAGGGGTTTGTGGGTGTGATTCACAGCACGGGGATAAAACAGCCTTTGTCTCTACTTAAGAGACAAGAGGAAGGGGATAAAATGTCCTGTGTGCAGGGAGAGTCTCTGGAAAGACACATCCACTTCTGAGTTCAAATTCCCTATGGATGGGGCAAAACCTCACATCAGGGTGCACACAGTTGACAGAAAGGTAATGCCTTTCATCCCAGGTTCAACACGCTTGCCCTTCCTAGCTTTTTTGGTGTGAAAAGCCTGCAGCATTTCCCCCAGAGCAGACCTGTGTTAGCAGGTTTAAGTCATCTGCCAGTAGCCAGGCTCTTCTTAGTTATCCATTCTGGAGCTTTGCAGAACAGCCAGAGGTCTACAGAGCTGATGATAGAAAACATTGGTCTGCAAGGCCAGGAGTCCCTAGGATTTCTGCCAGCCAAGACCTCTGTGATTTGTAGGCAGAGGAGAGCTGGCACCATCACACTGAGCGATTAACTGGCATGCACAAGCAGGGCTGGAGCATGTGGCCTGTCCTGCTTGATTCCTGCTGGATTTGCTGAAGTGTTATGAGGTATGCCCACAGGTGCACACATTTCTGGTGTCCAGGCCTTGGGTGTGCTGCTGAATAACAGCTCTGCTCACAGAGAGATGGTGGGGAATGGGTGCTGTGCTCCTCCAAAGGGCACTTCTGTTCTCTGGAGAAAAGTCCACTCCATGCTCAGCTGGTCTCTGCCACTCACAGGGGGCCTACACCCCCTGCCTCCAGGATCCAAACTGAAGTAAAACCCAGGGAGTTGATGAGCATCCCTCACAGATGTAACAGAGCTCCAGAGGGGGATCAGGGTCTCATCCTGTTGTGAGTGGCACGAAGGCAAGATCACAACAGCATCACCAGCTGAAAACCAGGGTGGTGCAGAGCGTACACACAGGGGTCCACTGCTGGGAGCTTGTCCTCATTAGCCCCACATCCATTCATCCATCCAAGTGAGGTTCTTCTCCACCCAGGTGGTTGAGCTCTGCTCATCATTTGCATTGTTTATGCACAAATCCACTCCCAGAGGGAGTGTAAATTGTGCCTGGAGTGCTCTTGATGGGATTCTCCATCCACAGCCATGAACTTGAGGCTTCATAGGATGAGTCACAGAGAGCCTCTGGCTCCAGCCAAACCACAAGCCCTGGCAGGTTGGACTCCACTGAGTTCGTGGCTTGTCTGTGCTGTGTTGTGGTAGCTCCAGCTGCCTGGATGCTGTGCAAGGGAGAAACTGAGGCACAGGGGAGTGAGAGCGCGCTAAATCCAGAAGCTAATCTCTGTCTAGTCCTCTCCTGCAGTTTCCCATGGGAAGCCTCCATGACTGGGCTATAACTGTGAGCCTGGAGACCTGCCACAACCTGTGCCAGCTGCTGGGACAGCAGGAGAGGGTGGGTGCAAAGTGATGACAATCCAGTGATGTTGCTGAAGAGTGGCAGGAGGCTGTTGAGCCTTGCAGGAGCTCCTGCTGTTGGGAGGGCGTGTAGCATTACATGGGATGCAGCAAGGCATGAGCCTGGTGGTCATATTCATGGCACAAGTTCCTGTGCTCAGCAGACTTGAAAAGTAGTTTTACCTTTGTGGTGGAAAGCACAGGGTCTGGCATTTTTCCTTTGTGTGAGGGTCCTTCAGTGTGGCATACTGGAGGGGCAGATCAGGAGCTTGGATTCCCCGTTGGTCTCTCCTCTTAGAGGCACTCTCAGAGCATCACAGAAGCTCTCTGGCAGGGTTAGGGACCACGGCCACAGGCTCACCTTCTAGTGGGCTCCAGTACTGTTCCCACTGGCACTCTGGTGAAGTCCATTCACTCTCCTGGGACTCTTCCCTGTCTCCTTTGCTCTCAAGGAGCCTCCCCATCTTTGTCCATTAGCACCCAGCCCTTGCCTTCCTCTCTCCCAGCATCACAGGGCACATCACTTTGGGCACTAAGGCAAAGGACTTTGCTCCTCCTTGGTTTTGGAGGGAGCTTGTGCTCTGTCTCTGGCCTCACACAAACACCCTCCTCTTAGCCTTGGCTGGGTGTAAAAGCTGTGCCAGCTCCGTGGTTGCTGCTGGCAGAGAGCCTTTAGGGATGCCTGCAGGATACCTCTCTCATCCCTAAGAGAGCCTTTAGGGATGCCTGCAGGATACCTCACTGCTGATTTACAGCGGCAGCTCACTGGGGCCTGCCCCAGCTCAGACCACTCCTCCAGCTCTCAGCTGTGACACGCACATGCCTGTCCATCCCTCCTGGTCTGCAAAGAGAGTTTCTCTTGTTTTCAGCCCAAGTTGCTGGAGGCTCATCCTCGCTTTTATAGAGTGTGAGCCCTGAATATTCAGGAAGCAGCACTGAAGTTGGTGTGACCATGGTTGGCAAGCTCTGGCCCTTAATTAATTAGCATTGATTGTGCTTCCAGCAGTGGAGGAGGGAGCTGCAGCTCAGGGAAGCAGTGAAGTGTTGCAATATAATCACTGCAGCTATTTCCACGCTGCTGGTTGGTGCTCTTCAAAAGTTGCCTAGCTGCTGCATTGGCAGCATGGTAGACAGAAAGGAAAATCTCAAGGGGAATAGTAGCAACATAGGACTTTGGAAGCTGTCATATTATAGGAAACATCTGTCTGTATGTCTGTGCAGGGTTGGGGTTTTTAAAATTTCTTGGTTTTTTCCTTTTAAAAATTTTGTTTATTTATTTATTTATTTATTTTCTGGTGATTGACATTGTCTTAGGTTGACTCAGCCTTATCAAAGGTGCTGTTCATGTCTTTTGCATGCCAGCAGGCTCAGTTCACCCCTGGGCTACTAAGCTCCTACTAAGGTGCTGTTTAAGAAGTGGGAGGTGCCTTATCTCACAGGAAATTTGGAGCAGGTTGCAGGGTTGGATCAGTCACTTTAAAGTGGAAGTGTCTGCCCCATCTGAGCAAGACACCCAGTGCTCAGCCCTACCTCTGTGTCAGTGAACCCCCTCACTCTGTAATCTGGGCAAGCCTGTTCCACTGAGCCCTCTGAGTCCATGGGCTTTTGTATCCATGATGCATTTCTTTCCCCATATTTTTGCAATTTTATTCTTGGCAGCTCCAGAGAGCTGGGACTGAGCATCCTTCTATTGATCTATGAAAAGGACTTTGGGATGCAAACCCAGAAGGAAAACTTCAGGATTTAGGTAGACAGATTTAATCCCTTCGCATTCTTCATCCTGCCCTAAATCACAGCTCCAGAATGAAGAACCTCACAGTGAGAGCTGCCATGAGCACTCACAGCTCCTTTAATGCTGTTACCCGATGTTGCAGATGTGTCTCTCAACCTGATGAATACTGAACCCTCCTGAAAGTGTTCAGTGCCTGTAATTTGTGCTGTGGCACGGGGGCAGCAGCTCCCAGGCGTGTCCCTGCACTGCCCATAGCCCCACGGCGTGCTGGGCTGTGGCTGTGTGCTGGGAGCTGGGGCTCTGGGGGCCTTCCTTTCCCACAGAACATACGCCTTGCCAGGATTCTGGAAAAGCCATGCCAGGGCTGGATGAGGGTGGGAAATGCATGTCAGCAGGCTGAGACCTTCGAGTCAAGCCTGGTAGCAGAAGGGATTAGTGGGTACGGGCTGTTGGGTGATTTAATTGTGTTTTCCTTCCTCCAGCGAGTTTGCACCATTTTTCTTAACTTGCTGAGCCCTGAGGAGTTTTGTAGTGTAACCAGTATTTATGGAAGGCTTTTTGCTTTGGTGCCTCAGAGGGAGTCACTGGTGTGCACAGCAGCTCACAGCTGTTCCATAGCCCCACAAGCCATCCCTGCAGTGCCCGAGTGCTGGCATCCAGAGGGCCACACAGGGGTCCCAGGTCAATAAAAAGGCACCAGCTGAAATTAATACAGTGCTTTGTGGTTTTCTATTTTAGTAGGGTCAGGAGAGCCTGACCAAACCCTGGTGTCAATGCACCAGGTGTCATAGGATCACAGGGAAGGAGGGAAACCAGAGCCTAGGTCCGATGAAGACAACTCTCCTGGGCCAGTCATTTTATCTGCTTTGGGGACTTCTTCTCCATGTGTAAGACAGGGAGAATGTCTCCTCATTTGTCTCACTCATTTGTGTTGTCAGATCCTTTTGGTGGGAGCTGCATCACAAGGTGCCAGCAGGAAGCAGTGGATGACAGGGTGGCCATCCCCGGGGGGCTGCAGGCACTGTGACAGTGTGTGTGCTGAGGAAGAACTGCCTCCATCCCCTGTGCTGGAATCCTGTGCTTCCCATGAGGGGCATCTCCATCAGGGAGCAAAGCGCTGGCTGCCAGTCTGTCCTGGGCAAAACTGATGGGGAGAGTCCTCAGGGGAGCAGTTTTCTGTTAAACATTAAGTCCCATCAACATCCAAATGTTTTACAAAATTGTATTTCTCTGTCAGGGGAGATAAAAAAGAGATGAAGCGTAGGGGAAGGAAAGACTGCGGTTTGTCTTTTTGGTATTTTTCAGAAATGGTTAGGTTCTTCACTTTGAATTGACACCCCTTCCCCTTAAATAAACAAATCTTTTGCAAAGCCTTTTGTACAACTCAGTATAGAAGTTTTGAAAAAAACTCTAAAACACATGAAAACCTTTGGTTTCCTTCTGAAGGAAGGAACTTGGCTGTTTTGGTGGACTTTTCCCTCTTTAACAGAGAATATTTGTACGTTTGGACTTTTGCCCTGGTGGAGGCAGAGCAGCGTTTTCAACTTCGTGGCACCCTGATCCTTCCGTGGCCAAGCCAGAACTGCGGAGGGGCTGCAAGCCCCGGATCCTGGAGCAGCAGGGGGAATCTCCTCTCGCCCATTCCCGCTCCCTGGCCGCTCTCCCGCTGCCGTCTGCAGCCTGGGTGGGCTGCACAGGATGCTCTTACTGCTGTGCTCCAGTTTTTCTGTTCATAATCTCAAGCTGGAGGTAGGGGAAGCTCGGCTCGCTGCTTGTAGCTGCTTTCCGTGCATGTGTGCATAGATTTGCACCGATTTTCCCTCCTTAAGGACTTTCTCGTATTCCCCCTCACAGGCAGTGCTTGCGGTTGTTTGCAGGCTTCTGCCTCTGGGCAATTTCCTCCTCCTCATTACTACCCTTCACTCCCTCATCCCTTATCCTCTTCCTGATGGAGACAGTCTCTCACAGCCGACTCATTTCAGAGATGTTTTTTTCACTGCCGAAGCCAAGATTTTTCTCTCTCCCATTGCACTTTGTCTGGAAATGGGAGGAGGAAGCAGGTTTTGGGTTTGGTTTGGGATTTTTTTTCAGCAATAAATAATCTCTCAGTGCTGAAGAGGCAGGAGAGTGAAGCTGGCGTTAGGCTACATTGAAATACTCCATTTGTTCTGGGAGTCTTTCTCCGCCCTCCTCCAGAAATCTTCCTCTAGTGTTTAATTTTAAAACAAGTCACTATTACTTTTTGTTTTCTTACTTTCCAGAGGAGATTCTTCTATTATTTTGGCTTGTCTGGAGATTTCTATGTACACCAGAATTTTTTTCCTTGGCTTTTATTTCCTCGTTGATTTCTTTGTTGATTTCTTTTCGCTGGGGTTAAAAGCCCTAAGTCAGCAAGGTACTTAAACACAAGCTCAGAGTTAAGGCCTTGCCTAAGTGCTTTGCTGACTTGGAGCCAAAGATATTTTCTCAAGTCCTTTAAATGCTTCAGAACCTGAATTCAAAACGTTTTACAGAAATTCCAGATTTCAAGTATCTCTTGTGCTAATAATAGTTGTAATTCAGTACTGCCTTCAGATGACTGGAGCTCTGGACATGGCAAGCTTCTGAATAGTCTTGCTTTCAGAAAATATGCCTCCCTAAAATCTTGTGCTTCATACCCAAGAGCTCTCCAGAGAACAGGGCACACTTACTTGTATTTCAGTCAATGAAACATAACTGGCCTTTTAGCTGTTGTTTTGCAGTAAGATACTTACAGCTTTTAAACGCTGAAATTTAGGAAATAATGCGCAATTGGTTCAAGAATGAATGTCTGCCCCGAACTAACATTTGCTTATTATCCTTAACAGAGGCAGTAGAAAAACCTGCACCAAACTGAAGACTCTCTGACGTGGCAGAATCAGTAATTGGAGGTTAGGAGATGCTCTCAAAGGCAGACTGGGCTCCCAAAAGCAGATGGATGGCAACAAAAGTGGTATGGAGAGGGAAAGGCAGTACGTAGACAGGCATGAAAAGGCTGTGTGGAAGAAGAGAGGAGAGGGAGGAGGAGAAGGAAAATGTATTTCTAGGAGCAGAGAGGCCTCAAATATCAAATAGAAATTGCAGCACATTTTTTTGGGGCTCTGCATGATGAAGCCGTGAGGGCTCTGCATGATGAGGCCACCAGCCAGCCAGTGGGAGCTGCTTTGGAAATGCTCAGCTGTTTACTGAAATGCATCTTCCTCACAGGTTTGGAAAGGGTCCTGGACATTGGTGCTTAGGGCACCGGCAAGGGAGCAGGGCCAGGCAGGAACTGGCTCAGTTCACAAGCCCTCAAGGAGTTGCATGCTCCCTCCTCTGAAAGCACTCTGTGATGCTGCTGAGAATGGGACCAACCCTGCTGAAAGCTCCTGGCTCCCTGGCCTCATCTTAAGCTTCTCTCTTCTGAGGTGGTGTGATCTCCTCTGAGCTTCTGCATTGTGCTTTGCAATAGATGAACAGGATGTATCCAATCCATGATTCTGTGATATGTGCACATCGTTTGACTAATGATCTTCACAGGTCCCTTCCAACCCATTCCATGATTCTGTGATCTGCACAAGAAGGCATGCAAAGGCTCTGTCTGCCCCAAAGCACTGAGCACTTTCAGTCCCCTGCTCTCTCATGGGTCTACTTCTTGCTTCTGGGATCTTCCATGTAGTGTGCAGAAAACCCTGTGTCTCCTACCTGCTCAGAGACAAATCCAGAAGACACTGCCACCTTCAGTGGCTCTCTGACTGCAGAGTAACTTGTAAATACTCACATAGCCTGTGGACTTACGGGGTTCCTGAATAATGCTGACCCCCAAGAGGAGCTCAGAAACCATTTGGGGACCACAATCCTGTAGTCATGACATCCGTTGTTCAGATACACTTACCAGCCCTTAACTGGAATCCCAGGCTCATTCAGCCCCAAGCTGGGGCCTGTCTCCAAGCTCTGCTCAAGATCCAGGAGCTCTATCCTGGGGTCCTGTTGTGTGGCCTGTGGTTCTCCTTTAGCTACTCTCAGCAATTTATTTTGTGTCTCCGGTGTAAGTAACGCTCCTTCCAGCATGCCATGGGTCTGATATGTGCCCCTCTTTCCCCCCAGCAGATGCTCTGTGTGATGGGTGGGCTGCAGCTCTGCTGGCTGTGACATGGCTCAGCACGTGCCAGTGATCCTTTCCAAAGGCTTGGCTTTACTTGAGGATCCTTCAGCGTGAAAGGCATCAAATGCAGATGTAGTATCTCATTATTACCAATGCAAATCCCAATGCATTAGTTCTTAATGCGGCCCCTACAGAAGAGAGAAGATTTTTAATTCTGTTCTGAAATCAGCACCAGACTCCAGATATGCTGGTGTTACTTGAAGGAGTGATGGTGGCTGGGTCAAAAAACCCCTCAAACTCGGGAAAATGGTTCCCATTTTATCAATGTCTATTCTTCCCACCCTCTTCACTGTGCTGCCCTGGCAGCAGCTCGGTTCCTCTGCTGTTCTGTAGCCACGTGCACAAAGAAAACCTTGGTGTCGGTGCAGGGGAAAGAAATCCCTCTTTTGGGGAAGAAAAAAGCCCTGTGGTGTAACCTTCAGTGGGTGTGCAGGTGGAGGGAAAAGTAGTGGTGCTTCTGTTGGGAGCCCCAGGGACTGCCCTGTCCCCCACGTCTTGGTGCTACAGGCTGCACCCCTGTTTTGATTTCTCAGTCCAACTTCGGTGATGCTTTTGAGTCCTGTCCCCGTGTGCAGTGCACTCTGTGCCTCCTCCTTGTGGGGCTGAGTAATAAGGAGGAGGATGAACCCCCTATACCTGTGTTTAAAAAAGCAGAGGAGTTTTTCCATCCTCAGGCACAGAAGTTCATGTGTTAAGTTGTAGTTACCCCAGCTTCAGGCCCAGCTGCTGCCGATCCACCCAGGGGCGTGAGCGTTACATCTGTAAGTGAAAGCCACTGGCCTACAGCAGGCAGAACCCAAGCCAAGAGACAGACAGAAAGAGCCTGAGGGGCTGAATTTTAGAGCTATTAAATGATTAAATGCAAGGGGAAAAAAAGTTAATTTAGCATCGCGGTTGTGATTTTACACACCCAAGAGCCTGGAAATTGAGAGCTCTGCTTCTCACACAGGGATCGTAACTTGGCACTGCACAGATTGTACAGTATGTAAAATTAGACTGGAGAAATAGTAAATATGCTGCAGGGACCAATACTGTCTTGGCAGAAGGAGGATGGACTGAGTGGGACCCAACAGGTCTTTTACGCCTCTGACTTCCATAATTCTGTGCTAATAAAAAAACACTGCACAATGCCTGATGCTAATCCGCAGCCCTGAGTGGGGTGAAGCAGGAGCTGGGTTGTTATGTGAACAAATAGCAGTCGCCCCTAGTGCATTTGAGTGGAGCAAGGCTGTTATTTGAGGGCAGGCGTGTGGGCATTGGCAAACAGGGAGGAGGAGGTGTGTGCTGTGCACCAGGCTGGAAAGGCAGGTTGAGGTCAGCAGGGAGTGAGGCGCCCCGATGTCTCTATCCAGCTCTGCCCCCACCTCCCCCTCCCCAAACTTCGGTAAATACAGGCATCTTCACGCTGTTGCTGGACCACAATGAGCTTTTCTTGTGTTTACGGCTCTGATTTGGGCACCTAATTCTGAATTGTATTGATTTCCCCCTAAACAGCATTGAAAAGCCTGATCTAAGCACTCTTCTGTGGCTTAGAGTTATTTGTCCTGTCTGCATGAAAAAGCAGGACCAAAAAACAAGCCTCTAATTCACTATGGTGCTAGCACCACTCATTTGGCAGTGAAGGTTGAAGGCTGAAGTGAGCTCAGCTGGAGGATCTTGGTGGGATTTTGCTGCTGTGTGCTGGTTCCCCTTAGTGCCATTCCCTCTGGTGTTCCAGCACCTTTCCCTCCATACCACCCTATATGCTGGGGCAGCCCGATGTAGCTGCAGGGAATTGGAGGAGTTGCTGCTTTGCCAAGCAACTGCAGTTCCTCAAGATGAGTCATCTCGAGCTGACTCTGCAAGAAAGCTGAGTGGGCAAGGTCCCATCCAGCCTTGCCTTAGGATGAAAATAGTGTCACAGCTCAGCCAGTTGCAGCAAGGAGAGCACCTGGAGTCCTGGGGACCAGAAGAGCTGGGACAGACATCCAGGTGATGGTCTTACAAAGACCTTCTGGGAAACAGATCAACACATGAACTCAGGTCCCCTCCTGGGATACAAGAACAAAGCCTCCTGTGGAAAAACCTAAAAAGCCAAGATCACCAGCCCATAATAATCCAGACCTCTCTGCTGAAGAGCTGCAGAGACAGAAAAGCAGAAGTAGCAGCATCTTCTCCTGGTGCTGGCTGTGCCAACACATGATCCATGACAGAAGTATGTGACCATTGCGGACAGGTGCACACCAGCATTAGCAGCCTCGGGCAGAGCTCACTCCTACCCTGAAGCCATGGGAAAGGACAGCTTTTTTGTGGTCTCCTGCCCATGCATGGCTGAGGAGACTCTCTTAGAGAGGCAGGATAGATTTGGTTGCTGTTCTCAGTTTTGCTTGACCCCTGTAACCAGGGGTCAAGTTATGCTTGGGGCACCACATCGCTGTACAGCTCCTGCTGCTCCCAGCGAGTGCTGGGCTGGATGGTGTGCAGGAAAACAAGGCTGCCTCTGACACGGAGCCCTCCTGGCCTGCAGCCAGGAGCACTGCCAGTGTGGAGCTCTGGGCTGATGTGATTTGGCAGGTCTAGAGAGCTGCTAGAGAAGCTCTGTCCCAGCGTGAGGCTGATGAAAAGGCAGCAGTACCAGGACAAGACACAGACATAATAGGGCACAGGGAGGACACCCTCTGCCCTGGTGAGATCCCACTCAGACCAGACCAAAGCTGTTGATTCACCCAGTCTGACGATACGCTACAGGCAGAAAAATGACACTTAAGTTATTTGTCTGCTAAGGCAGCATTCCCCATGCTCCTACAGTGTCTGCCAGCGAGGGCTCCCTGCTGGCCCACAGCCCAAAAGACATGGGGAGCTCCTGCATCCCATGGGCTGAGCCAGTGCTGCAGCCGGGACTTGGTCCTCGCTTCTGCTGTGAGACTGTGTGTCTTCTGCTTCCAGCAGTGGGTCTCTGTTCTGTGGTGTCCTGCTGGGTTTAGAACTGTGTTTTCTCCCCAGGAGGGTGCTGATTCTCTGCCACTGCACAGCCTTGCTGGCCCCTGTGCACGAGTGATGCAAGTGACACCATCCTGTCTGCTCCTGTCACCTAGAGCTTGGCCTGGGCAATGGCATGTCAAGCTCATAGCAGGGCAGGCATCACACCTCCCCACTGCTGGACCGTCAAGTCCATGGACTGGATTGTCATTTGTGACAAGGGAACAGTTGATGGTAAAAGTGTCCCTTCATCCTCAGAAGATGTTGCATTGAGGTTCATGGGACAGGCACCAGCCTCGTGCAGCTGAGCAGCTGGAAGGACCATGGAGGCCCTTGTCACCCCACGATGGACATCCCCAGCTGGGTTTGGGGTGCAGCTTCAGAGGGAGGCAAAAGATGAGGCTGCTGCAGAGCTGGAGCAGAACTTCTGCCGCAGCATCAGGGCTTTGCCAACCCCACAGGAGGATGTTTTGTGATCACATCCAGGCTGAGAGAAGAGGTTTTCCTGCCCGGGATCCTGCCCTGAGCCAAGCATGTCGGAGGGGTCAAGTCCCTCCTTCACAACACTCCTGAAGTAAACCAAGGTCTGCTTCCAGGCTATTGTGGTGTGATTGAGTACAAGTCCTTTAGCACCCATCTGTTATCTCTTAATTAAAGTTTCTTTTTAATTATTTTTTCTTGTCAAGAGCAAAGCTGCTGACACCAGGGATTTACCAAAGTAGAGCAAACAAATGCGGTCTCTGCTTTCTGCAACTCTTCATTAATGGACAAAATTAACTTAGAACAGTCCATATCTTTGGCTACATCGATGACACTTAATTATGCTTGTTTCCTTACAAAGATATATCCAGTTTTAAATCACTTGTGGAAGAAGTGCCTCCTTAAGCATGAAATTTCTTCTTCTTGAAGGAAGATTTCTGCTGGCAAGAAAAGCTGTGCGAAGACCAAGTGGCATCACAGGGAATAGATGTGAGACCAAGAGTGGAGTGTGCTTCAGGAAGCTGGTGTCAGGAAACCCTCTCCATGGCCAGGGGCTGCTTCATCTCATGAGGGGCAGACCTCAGGAGCTGTCAGGCTGCACAGGGAAGTGAAGCCACTGGCATTCCTTGGACACAGTTAATGCTGCTCAGGCCAGTGGCCATGGGTCCTAGAGCAAGGGAGAGGCCACAGGATTGTGCCACTACCCTGTCCCATGGCTGGAGAAGGCCAGGAACATCCTCCCTCTCAGAGGTCACCTCTCTGTCCTCTTGCCCTCTCCATCCTCTGGGGCTCCCTGCTCCCTGCTCATCTCCTGTGGGCTGATTCATCTCATTTATCATGGGAAATTGAGGAATGAAAGACCCTTCTGGTTTATATGCTTGGAAAGCTCTTGGCACTCTGTAAATATTAAATGTATAATTTATTCTGTACACAGACAGCTAATTAGCTACGGAGACAATTATTTGTGGCTGGTTTCTCAGCTGTGAGAGGGACATATGCAGGCCAATGGGGTGATGTGAAGGCCTCTGTCCAAAGACATGTATGTAATGCTCTGTCCCACTGCAGAGTGCTCCACGTCCTGTCAGAGAAAGTGGGGACCTGGCCTTTCTCACTGTGTTGGTTTCACCATCTGCAAAAGAAGGGAAGAGCCAGAGTACATGGAACCTGCAGGGTGCTCTTCCCTCTCCCCAGAAATGCTGCAGTGCCTTTCTTTTGCTCATTCTCTGCAGTGCATTTCAGCAGAGTGCTCAGAGGGAGTATTTGTCCCAGTCTGCCTGCAAATGGCTGTGACAGCGAGGGTGGTTTTGGCCCTGTGTGTGTCTGCTGGATGTTGTCTTGCCACAGCCCTGGCTGAAAGACCCCCATTAAAGGGCTGTGGTGAGCACTGGTGCCAGGAATGCAAACCATCCTCTCCACTTCCTCTGCTGCTGTTCCAGTGGCCCCTCAGGCGTCTGGGCATAGACTCCCAGTGCCACATCTGTAGCTCCACACATGCCAGTGCCCAGCAGCATTCCTGCCATGCCTGGCAGCTGCCCATGCTGGCTGGGTGGGAGCCTCAGCTGGAGCAAAGGCACAGGAGTGAAGATGGAAGGTCCTAGGAGGAGTTCTGCTCCCTCCTACCATAGTGCATGCCAGGGTAGTCCTCACCTTTTTGCAAGATTTCCTTGTGCTATTGCCCTTCCAGTTTTGATGTAGGTCAAGATTTCATGAAGGAGGAAAATGAGGATGAGGTTTCTATTGGATTTCCAGCTGGACGGGTTTGGGAAGCATCAAATATGTTCCCATGGGCCCTGCATCTTCTTCCCTCTACATCTCTCTGCTGGATTGCTGTCTGCTGTCCTGTTGGTCCCTGTTGCAGTTGCAGGACCTATCAAGCTGCCACTCATCATTGCTAGTGCAGCAAAGCAGCTCAGAGCTCATTTCACCAAGCTGCCCCAGGTTCATTACTCTGTGTTTATCCCACAACTAGAAGTCCTGTATGTTTATTCCCATCTTCCCTCCACGGCAGTTTTGCAGAGATGTGGGTAAAGCTGTAATTTCTCCCATTATGCATCGCCATGGCTCCTTTCTAGATTTGAGACTTCGTGTCATAAGCCATGCTGTGCCTGGCAGGGGTGCTGTGCCTGGCAGAGGATTTGGCCCTTAGTGGGCTTGGATGCTGAGAGGCATGTTGCTGGCTGGGGTGCAGCCCCTCTATGATGACATCACAGCCTTGTGATGTCACTTGACCCAAAAGGCAGCATGCTTTGGAGAAGCAGGGTGGTGTACAGCCAGGGCAGGGCAGCATCTTGCAGTGTCAGTTCTAACCAGTGATCACATCCGTGTTGCTGGGAAGGAATCTTTGGAAGTGTCTAGTCCAGTGTCCCACTTGGAAGAGGTTTGTCCTCAGCAGAAAACCAGATCAGCCATGGCTTTGCCAACAGAGCCCTGACAGACTCCATGGATGAGGATCCCCCCTCTCTGTGGGTACCTGTCACAGTGCTGTGTTACCCTCCAGGAGAGCAAATTATCCTGCATGTCCGGCTCAAATATTCCAGCAGGACACTCATGTCACCAGCTGATACCCATCCAAAAGGGCTGGCCCTGCAGGACAGGCACCATCGTGGTCATTGATCCCATGGGTTACCAGTGACACGGTGACCAGGAGTGTGGACAAGCCTTCCTTCCCTCCCTGTTCAAGGGAGCTGTGGAGCTCTGGGTGCATTCCTAGCCTGCAGCAAGTGGAGGGTCCCAGGAGAGCTCTGGTCCCCCCTGCTCATCCCCATCCTACAGCAGAGCTGCTGTTCCCGGTGGAAGACAGGCTTCTCCAGCATTCCAGGGGAGCTGTCCCCATGGTGCCCCTTCCCAGAGGGGCTGCCACACATCTGCACGTCACTGGTTGGGTGGGACTCCCCCACCTGGCGTGAGACAAGGGAGGACATGAGGACTTGTCTCTGCTCCAGTAAGATCCTCAGCAAACCCTGCTGGAAGAAATGCCTCCTCTGAAGCTGTGCTTTGGGTTTCTCCTTCATCAGGAACCTTAAATCATTGCCTTGGAAAGGAGCATTGCTTTCAAAGACCTGTCTTCCAGGAATGGCTCCCTCAGCCCTTCTGAATGAATGCCACTGTGTTTGTGCTGTGTTTAGGGAAATAACCCAAGGTGACTTTTTTCCTTCCCAACCTAGTCCTTCAGCCACTAGCTATGGACAAGCTCTCAGCCACAATCCTGAGAGGCAGAGCTGAGCCTCCCAGAGCTTTCCCCCCATCTCAGTCCTTCTCTGGAGATAGGCACCAGGCAGGCAGGAGCCAGGCAAGGGTGGCAGGTCTGTGGATCCATCACTGTGCTGAGCCTTTCTCCATGCAAGGCTGGTGGGTGGTGCAGTGGTGAGTGTCAGAGCTCCAGTGTCTCTGATAAGCAGAATTCCAAGTGTAAGGACAGGAAAGTCAGTGGTTGTGTGAGCCAACAGGAAATGGGAGGACAAAACCTCTTTGCCTTATGCAGCAGAAGAAATTAGAGAGCTTAAGTAATATGCTTGAATTCTTACTGAAAACCTGATATCTGTATTTGTTTATCCACACATGTGCCTGGTCATCTGTCTGTCCATCCGTTCATCATCTAACCATCCATCCATATCCAGAGCCATTCAAGTAGCCAGTTATCAATCCAGCACCACTCGCATTCCCTGTCCTTCCATGCCTCCTTTCCTCCATTCCATCTGTGCCATCCAGCCTGCTGTCCATCTATCTGTGGTTACACACATTCATCTAGCCAGTCTTCTTCCACTTCTGCCTATCTGTCTGTTTATCTGGTCCTGTTCCAGCTACCCCTCCTCACACAGATGCTTCATCTTAGATGTTCTTCCCTCTTTCTGCCTGTCAGTACATTCTCCCAGCTTTTTTAAGACTCTTGAAATACACCTTTCTGGTCAGCACAGTTTCTCAAAGGCCTCCATCCTTGCCTAGTGTCAGAAATGGTACTGAGGCATCCCACCAGCAACTTACTAACAATAAACCAGTTTTTCCTTGTCCTTAGCACCCCTTTTCCCAGCAGGGATAGCATCTCCAAAGTTGCTCTATTCCTGTCAGAAGCAGGTGTCCTGACAGGCCATCTGCAGGATGGCTGAGACCTGCCAGGCACACCTCCAGAGCCAGCTTTGCAGATGGAATCAGGATGTAGACTTAGGCATAAGGAATGGCTGGATCACATCCGTGTGGTTCCACCCGTCAATGGGACCCAGGAGCTGATGTCTGGAGAGGGAGAAAAGAGAGGAGAAGCCTTGGAGGTGCTTCTCCCATCCATCTCCATCTCCCATCCATCTCCACTATCAGCTGCCTGAATCTCCCAAGGCTCAGTGTTTTAGGTCATCTTCTGCTATGAATTAATTTACTCACTGCTCCCCCCTCCAATGCTGACATCAACAGCATCTGATGGATATAGATTTCTGTAATTTAATCACAATTCGTGCAAAAAAAGAGACCACTTTCTATTGCTTGTGTTGCTCCCCCTTATTTTATTAGGAGAAAGAGCAAGCAGTTCTTCTCTATTTGTCCTCTTCATGTCACTCCTCATTGCGAAGGTGTCTGTCACGTCTTTGTTTGGTTGTCTCCTTTTATGGATGAAGGGTTTGAGTCTTCTAAACCATCTTTACATGGGATCTGTTTCCAGCTTGTTTCTGTTTCCTTCCTTTGCCCTGCTTCCAGTGATGCCGTGCTTGTAACAGCATGGGGACAGGTTTGTTCATGGCTTTTGAGTTACTGTGCTTTCCATTTTGGGTTTGAGTTCTTGGTTGCCACTGAGCTGCTCTTTTCAGGGAAGGGAGTGTGATGACTCCAAGGTGGGTTTCCACGGAGGCTGTGGCGCATTTGGAACCGTGAGTGTGTAGGGGAAGGAAGGCTGCATGATTTCCACTGTGCATCAGTCAGCACAGGGTTACTGCCTGCTAGTCTGTGCCATGATGTCCTGCTGCAGCACTTTGGAGCCCAGCTGTGATTTGGCTGCCCTGACAGCCTCAGCAGCACTCTGTCTTCTCTCTGCCCTGACCCCTTTTACCTGTGAGTTACAAGGGTGTTTGGGACATCTGATCCAGCTCGGATCTCCCTCAGACTTCAACAGTGGCATCTTCTACTGCTACGTTTGACAGCTTGTTTTCATCTTTGGTCTCGTGGCTTTAGCGGCTATAAATCCCTGCAAGGACTTTCCCCATGTGTCAGGGCTGCTTAGTTTCCTTGAAAGGCACCTTGTCAAATGTGGTTTTGAAGCCAAGGAGAATTTTGAGAACTGAACCACCCGTGTCTGTGCCCAAAGCTTGATGAAGCCTTGGAGGAACCTCATCCCCATTCATCCTCCCATCCTGCTTCACCCTGTGTCATGCACACGCACTCACGTGGTTTTATCCTTGCCACATGCAGCTCAGCACAGCCAAGTGTAGCAACACAGGAAATATTCAGTTGCTAAGGATCATTAATGAATGTCAGCTCCAGCTCCTGTCCAGAAACCTGAGAAAATTCAATTAGGCAGCTGGTGCCCAATGAGCTGTGTTGCCCCACTCGTGAGCTGCTACATCAAACAGCTCAGCAAGGATCATGTTATTGTGAAAAGAAAAGAAGACCTAGACAAGGAGACAAACAGCACTGCATGCACCAAGCAGCTGTGCCTTTCCATGGCACAGCACGGTTAGGTTGCAGTTCTCCTGCCTGGTTTACTGGATAAGGAATTGCAAGGAGTATTACCTGCTTCCCATCTGTGCTAGTAAATTTTTTTACTGGAGTTTGCTGGTGACAAGTCCTGGGGCTGTGTCATCTCTCTGCTGGGAGTTTCTGGTACACGTGTTTGGTTTGTGTCCTGCAACAAGTCACCTGGACACACGACTGGCAGTGTCTCGTGTGTCTGGCCGTGCTGTGGGGCATTCAGCTGGTGAGCCATACATGCAGCCCTGACATGTGCTCACCACAGCAAATGTGAGAGGAAGCCATCCTGTGGGTCGAGGTGGTCCATGATCCTCTGGTATTTGTTAGCTGGTGCACTCTAGTCTAAAATAAATCATGGCTGGGCACAGGAGCAGGTCTTGGGCTTCCCTGGCCACCAACAGTGTCAGTCCACACCCTAGTCCTTCTCTTTACTTCTCAGATGGGAAGGTAAGATCTTATTTCCAAGGCGACTGTGCTGAGGGGCTCTGAGCTCACGTGTTTTTCCCCTTTTCCTTCCCGCAGACAGCCACACCCAGTACGAGCGGGTGGGTGCAGATGTGACCATGAAGTGTGGCTCCATGGACTGGGATGCGGCCGTGACCTGGACAGCCAATGGCACCGACATCGACGAGTCCCACCTGAACGGGTCCTACCTGATCCTGAAGAACGTTGACCTGTCGCAGAGCGGCCAGTACTCCTGCTACGAGGGCTCCTCCTGGCACCTCAAATACCAGACCTACCTGAGGGTGGGAAGTGAGTACCCCAGCATGTCACATTGAGGGGGACAGTCTCTGCTCCCATATTGACTCCCCACAGACCCCGCTCCTGCTATGCCAGCCCCTCTACTTACCATTCATAGGGTTGTCCACTGCACAACACTGTATGAGGTCCTCGTGGCATACTAATCCCAGCTGGAATCAGCCACTCTGCCCCAAGCTTTGGATCAAAACCAATAGATTAAATGATGCCTCAGGAATAATTTGAGAAGGGATGTAACTTCTCCCTCTAGCCCTGTGCCTGTCTCTGTAGGCGGAAGGAGCTGTCAGAGAGGATTGCAGTCAGCAAGGAGAAGCCCTGGCTGGGATTACTGCAGTGTAGTTGTTTCAGAGGAGCAGCCAAAAGGTGTTGGTGATCCCTGGGTTTGCAGGATCCTGGGTGCACAGGCGTGCTGGAGGACAGCTGCTCATTCCCCAGCATTTTGCATATCTCCTGCATGGGATGCGCTGGCTCCCGGTCCTCAGCGGGGGAGATAAGAGTTGTGCTGTATTTCACATGATGCTGAGAGCTGATAGCAGCTGTGTGTTTTGAGGGCTGCTGTGTTTGTACAGCTGATAGCAGCTGTGTGTTTTGCAGTACAGTGTGCACAACTGGCAGCCGTGGGTGTCTGGGAGCACCAGCCAGGATATCAGGCTGTGGGATGGTAACTGTGATGCACCAGCTGGGAACCCCGCCATCCAGGGATGTGTCATGTGGGTGGCTGTATGTTCCCAGGTTTGGGAGACACAGCAGAGCCTTCCTCTACTCCTTATCTCACCTTCTGCACCTGGCATCAAAGCCAGGGTGGTGTTTCTACCCTAGGCCATGCTCCAGGGACAGAGGGTCACAGGAGGATCTGTGTAAGTCCTGAAAATAAAGCATGAGGGGTTCAGTGCACCTAGAAATTCAAGTTTTAGAGATGCTCTACAGTGTCCAACGTATTTAAGGTCATGTGGGATGGACCCTGGTGTCTGGGCCAAGGAGAAGGGATGCTGGCAGGAGCTAGAAGGCGATGTGAGAAGCAGGTAAGGGGAAGCAGTCAGCACAGGGCGGGGTTTACACCAGTGAGCAGGTGTGTTGGGAGCATGGCAGACAAAAAGGGCACTGCCACTGCCTAACAAATGAGTCAGGGGATTTTTAGCTGCGTTATGGTCAGCAGGTGTTCACAGCTAGTTCAGAGCCAGAAAAGGCAATAGCTGGGTGCAGTGCAGGCAGCAGCACAAGGAGGTTGTGCAGCTCCCCTGCTTGGGCATGTGCTCACCAGATCCCATCTAGGGAAAGGCCCCAGGCTGTGCCAGTGGACAGAGGGCTGCAGCCCAGGTCTGCAGGAAACAAGGGGAGTGGGGAGATATCCACAGCCTCCATGCACCTCCTCTGCAGCTGTGGCATCGCTGTGATTTTCCAATGGCTCTTCCATCTGCTAAGCACCTTGCTAATAGTAATCCCTGTCAATCCGCTCGGGGACCCGTGGGAATTGCTCAGCATTAGAGCCCAAATCCTGCTGTTCCCTATTACTGTGTGTTCCCATTTGCTGGAGAGTCACAGCCCTCTGAGCACTGGGCAGCTGAGAAGCCCAGTTGGACACTGCTGGGGCCACCAGCTCCCAGAGAGAGGGTGACAAATAAATAAACAAATGTCTGGCGTTGTTAACACAATTAACTGTGCAAGGAACTAATCAGGTGAGACGCTTTTAGTGGTAATTAATTTAAATGGCTGGATTTTAATTTAGTGTTCTCTGTGAGGTTTCTCTTCCCAGCACTGCACCCCCAGCCCCTTCCTCCCCCACCCACTTCAAGTGTCGTGGCTCTGCTGGAAATTATTGATTCCCTGGAGGTGCGACGACTCGTGCAGAGGAGTGGATTTGGGAGCATCCCAGGGGGGAATGGAGATGGGCTTGGGCATGGAGATGGAGATGAGTGAGTTGTGGGAAGTTTGCAGTATGGCCCTGTGGTAGCATCACTGCTGCAGCTGAGTGCATTGGGAACCCAAACCTGGGATTTGAGGGATCTTGGACTCATTTCGTTTCAATTGCATGGGAAATTAAATGAAAACAGGCCTGTGCCTGCGTTTTTCTCTTTTACTGGGGCAACAAGAAAAACGACTGCAGCGAGAGTGAGAGGCTAGGGCTGCACGTGGAGGAGTGCTGGGGCTCTCGTTAAATAAATGATGGTACCTGGAATGTGCTCCCCAGGCAAGGCAGGGGTGCTCCTGAGCATACAACACCACAGGAAGGATGTGTAGAGGGAGCAGAGAAGGGTCGAGGACCAGGAAAGGATGTCAATTAGCAAAGCAAGCTCTGTCGTGGGGGTCAGTGAGCACAGGGATAAAGGGAGACCTGCCAGGAGTCAAGCTGAGCGAGACCTTGCAGAGGAAATGAAAAGGGGGGTTAGCCGTACAGATACACAGCAAGCGAGGAGAGAAGACCAGAGTTGGTTTTGCAGACAGGTTTCAGGGGAGATTAAAAGTAAGCTCAGCAGAGCCCGATACCAAATGAACCCCGCTGGTCTGAGCAGTGATGCTGAGAGCAAGGGCAGCACAGGCTAAGGGAGAGGAGGGAGCAAAAAACCCGGAGGTTATTCTCTGTCGTGGAGGCACCTTCAAAGACGACAGTGCACTGAAGGCTTGGGGAGCACCTCATCCCCATGTGAGGACATCTGTTCATTAGCAAGGCTCGTTAGCAGCTGGGAGGTCAGTGGTGGTACCCAGTGCAACGTGTCTCCTGTGCCTGAGCGAAGGAAAAGTCCTCCTCAGACAGCCTGACCCCACAGCACAGTGGGGCCGCACAGTGCACTTGGAAGAGGGAGCAATTAAAGACGTGGAGACAAATGGAAAATGGGAAAAAAATGCAAGGGGGGCTTGCCAGGGATATATCACAGCAGATTAACCTGATAGCTCTCTTTGATAAGGGAACTGGTTTTCTAAGCCCAGAAATGTGGTCAGTGTAATCTGTCTTGACTTCAGTGAAGTATTTGCTATGATGCCACATGGGAAATTATGAGTTAAACCAGAGAAAATGTGGATTAGTATGAGAATTGGAACACAGCTTAGGAAATAGCTACAGGGGATCAGATTGTGCTGAAAGGGGGAGCTCCTGGAAGGGATGGGGAAACTTTGGCACCGTGTTTGGACTGCATTTGGGTCACTGTCTGTGGTGTTATCTGTAATGGCTCTAGCCCACAAGGACCAGGGGGCTTTCGCTGGGTATGCCAGTGGCTAAGGAGGGGCAAGAGGATATCTGGGGTGGGGATTTCATGCTGAAGGGAGCAGCATGCTATATAATGGTGCAGGCACAAGTGTATGAGAGTGTCTTATCAATATGCTTCAGCAGGGAGGAGGGAAGGCACAGGTAGCTCATCTGGTCCCTGAGAGGGGTTTGACACCCAAGTGCATATCATGGGAGATGTGGCTGAGAGCCCAGCAGCACCCTGCAGAGGCTGGGCATAGCTGGGCTGTCTCATTCACTGCAGAAATGGGGACACTGGTGCACATCTAGTGGGACAGTGTGCATTCAGGGATGGTGAGAAGGAGGGATCTCCAGGCTTGTCTGTTGCTAAGGGTTCCAGGTCAGCCACCTACAAGGCATGCATGCTCCTCAGCACAAATTGGCCTGGAGGAAGCTGGCACTTCTCCAGGAGAAACCTCTTCCAGGGCACTTTGAGCAGTGACTTGTTGGTCTGCCCCTTTGTCAGGCAGCTGAGCGTGAGGTGAAGCACAGGAGAGCAACCAGATGTTTACCTTCAGTGATCACCTGCCCTGCAGCCTGTCAGCAGTGGATGCCCATGTGTGGCCAGAAGCAGGAGATGGGTCCAGATCTTTTTACATACCAGGCATCCCTGGCCTGAGCCCAGGGCTGAGCACCAGGAGCTGGGCAGGAGAGAGCACAAGGCTCTGGGTGACAGGAGCGTGGTGCCGGGCTCCTGGCTGCCCCCACAAGCCACAGCTCTGCGTTTGGAAACGCGCAGCCGGAGGGCCCGGGGGTGGATATAACAAAGAAGTTGGGAAATAATGCACTCTTGAGGTTTGGCACACGGCGCTGTGCGTTACAGAATGTTATAAAAATACTGCTAATGGGCCAGAGAGGAGTGGAAACGCGCGTCGGAAAGGCTGCCAGAAGCCAGAGAGCGCACATGAGAGCGGGGAGGCCTTGTGTGCAAAGAAGGGAGGGCGGGAGGGAGGCAGCCAGGGCAGGCATCCTCCTTCCGCTCCCATCCCTCCATCCCTTTCTAACCTGCTCATCTCCATCCTGACCCAGCACCTCTTCCCTTTTGCCCTTCTGTCCTGCTTCGGGGATGCCCAAGCCCTGGTGGAGATGCATCTGACCCTCATTGTTCAGCCCGCTGCCCAAAAAGGCTGCTGCCTGACGGGATGGAGTGCAAGCACGGGAGAGGAAAAGCAGCAGAATCCCCTCCAGTAGCAGGGGCACAGATCGGGATGCAGGCAGTGGAGTTGTCTTCCGTGTTGCATTGGTGGCCTGGGGTCTTGTAGCCTGGTGCCAGCCCCAGCACTGCCCCATGGGCATTGCTGCCTGCCAGCCATGGATGTGGGAAAGGGAATGGCAGAGTACAAGCAGTCCCCAGGCTGGCCTGCTTCCTCCATGCCTGTCACTGCAGTGGCTGGCGAGAGAAAGAGGAAAAAACATGCGGTTTGACGGAAAATGACATGGAAAAAACAACCAAATTAACAGAAAAACAAACAAAGCAAAACCAGAGAGAGGGAGGGGGAAAGGGGCAAAGCAACAGGAACCACATGTGAGCGGGGAGGCCAGGAGAGCCTGAGTGTTCTCTGGACTGATTAGCAAGCAATCAAACATCGGCCACTAATAAATAATCAGAGCCTCCCTTTTCTCTGCCTTAGAAGTCTTTTTTCCTCCCAGCTGGGCTCCAGCTGCAACCAGAGGGTTGTACTGCAAGTTTGCATCTATTTTCTGTTGTTATTTTTAAAACATTTTTTTCTGTTTCACCTATCCAAAATAAAGAAGCAAAGCAAGAAGGTAGTGACTTCTCCACGTAAGACGCCTCTGGCTCCACCAGGGCAGGCATGAGTATCCCATGGTGGGCACTGGCTGAACAGTGGAGGAAGGCAGTGCCAGGGACTGGCGTCTGTGCCTGCTTGCTTCCACAGCTTTGGTTGGGTGGAAAAAAACTGCAGAAGGGCACTGATGACATGCCAGCTTGGGAGAACAGAAGTTTGGCTGACTCTGGCAGTCAGTGGTGAAGATGTGGCACTCAGACCAGAGTGCCTCTGGTCAGGCTGGTGCTCCTGCCTGGATGCTGCTGGAGAAGCACAGGCTTGGGATCAGCGTGTGCAGATAGTTCCTTGTTTGTGTCCAGTAATCTGTGATGCAGAGCTTTTTTATTTTTTTAATTATTTAAAAAAGGCCTTTTGATGGATTTTCCCCGCTCTGAACTCTTCCAATCCTTTCCTGTGGTGATGTAAACTTAGGCTATTTCAGGAGCAACAAGTTAAACATGACTGACTGCAACCATTCCCTGGCACCAGGGCCAGCTGGCAGGGAACAGCACCCACCCTTTCGATTCATCCCTCTCTCCCTCCCAATGTGCTCCTGCCCCTTGGGGATAGTGAATACAAGGGCAACCCCAAGGCTGTGCCCAGGCAGTGCTTGAGGGCACGACTACGTAAACATGGACCAAACCTACGGAAGAGTGAAGGTAATAAATTTAAATGACCGTTGATATTCCAGAAGCAGGAGATGCACCCCAGAGCTGTTGGGTTCATTACTACAGAGGGTTTTTTCCCCCATGTGCCTGCAGCAGTGGGGGCTGGGTTGGTGCAGTGGTCTTGGGGTGATTCACAACCAGGCATCACCCCTCACCCCAGTTCCTAAGAGCCACAAAAAGGACCATCAACAAGCTTGCAGGTATGCTTTGTTCTTTGAAATTCGGCTTTATTTCACAAGACATGCAGGCTCTCCAGTTGCTGCCTTCCCACGTTGTGCTGTTTGTGCATGGCTGGGAAAATTCAGTGGATGAACTGTGCTGCTGCCTGCGACCAGATTTCGGGTCTTGGCCCAGCTGAGAGCTGAAAAGGCGTACTGGGTAACAGTATGCAAATTACTATCCCGGCTCTTTAAGGAGAAAGCCAAAAAAAACCCACCCAAAAACCCCACCACGCTCCCAGATGCAATTAGTCCTAATCGAATTAGGAGCCGGACTAGAAAAACAAACACGTTTGCAGGCAGCAGGCGACCTTTCCGCCCCGTTCAGTGGGCTGCAGGCTGCATGCCACAGCGGGAAGGGCTGAATGAAGCCGTGCCCCGTGGCCCACGTGTGCACACACTCGTCCGCTCGCACCCGCGCCCCGCTGCTCCTCTCCTCCTTCCCCTCGCTGGGCTGGGCAGCCAGCCCAGCTGCAGCATAGCAGAGTGATGCTTCCTTGGCTCGCTCTGTAAAACATGATAATCTGGGGCAGCCGGTGTCAGAAACAATAAAAATATCCCCTCTCCCATCCTTGCGGCTCCCCCGTTCCCGCGGGGGAGCTGGGCACAGCAAGGAGCACGCGGTGGTGGGGCCAGCGGAGCATCACGGGGCATTTGTGAGTAGCCACAGGCTCGGGACAGCAGCACCAGCGGCTCTGCCCTGGCCTTGCCGGTGCTCTCTGCGGGAGGTGGCCAATGCATGCAGCACCCCATTCCCAGGTGCTGTCCCCAGTGGTGCCTGAGGGCACGTGGCCCCACGCTTGTCGCCAGTGGCCGATGAGCTCCTGCCGTGCTGGCTGCTGTGGAGGGCTCGTGGCTCCACCCGAGTCGGGGCAGGAGCACCGTGCGGCACGAGGGCGCGGAGAAGGGAGAAGGTGGTCACTCCTTGCCATCTCCCTTCAGTAGCAGGGTTCCAGGGTTGCCAGCGATGAGCCAGAGCCAGGGATGGCGTGTCTGTCAGAGGGAGGCTGCTTAAGATGCAAGAACCCTCTCAGCGAATGTGGGATCCTGAGCTTTGGACCTCCATGAAATGAGCCCAGAGGCTCCCTGTGCATCCTCTCCTGCAGCTGGGCTGGGAATAAGATCATGGGATAGGACCAAGAGGGAGCCTGGCTCCAGCTGCTGGGCTGGAGGAGGAAAGGAAAAGGGATTTGGGGGCTTGGCAGCTTCCTGGAAAACCCTCCCCATCCTTGCCTAGCACAAATACCAAACGCTGCATGCAGGACCAACATCCCATGTCCTGGGTGGATGGCAGTACAGCCTCCTTCTGCTCTCCTGAGATTTGTTTATCCTGCCCAACATGACAAAAACAGCTCTGTAATTAAAGAATACCAAGTCCAGTCTAAACAGCTTCCCACAACCCTTGCTCTGCAGTGCCAGGAATTAGGGATGCCTGGGGCTGAGAAGACAAACCCTCCTCCTTGGCTGGGGGATGGTGGCCGTGGGTGGGGACCCTGACTGCTCTGGGGACTGGAGGGGACACACACTGCTTCTCTGTTTGCACTGGCCTCTGCTCCAGGAAGGATTTTGTCTGAGCTGCTCCTAAGTGCCCCTTGTCAAAATATTTGGTGCAAGCTTCCTGCCGCCCGCCAGCAACGTGTCCCCAGCTTCCAGGGTCCTGGGAGGGGAGGAACAGGCCAGGATACAGCCAGCTCCTGTCACTGCAGCTATGGGACAAGGAGCCAAGGAGTCGATGCTCCACGTGTGAATGCTGCTTTCCCCTCTCCACCACAGGTCCAAAGGGCTCTGGTACTTAAATAAAATCACTGTTTCTTCCCAGAAGGTGCTGAAAGAAGAAACCCCACCAATGTCACCAGCACAGGGTACAACTCTTGCCTGTCACTGCCCACATGTGCCCATGTTTGCAGGTACTCAGGCCAGGCAGTGTCACCAGGAATGGGAAGACCCCACAGTGGAGATCCTCTGTGGCCACGTCCCTCCTGTCAAAGGAGAGGAGATGCCAGGCAGCAGCAAATTCTCATCTTTTGCCAGTATGCAACGCTCTTCCATCTCTCTCTGAAACTTCTGGCAGTAGCTGGGAACAGCAGTGGGGCCCAGGCACGCAGTGAGGTGCCAGCCAAGGGCTCAGCAGGGTCAGGGCAAGGTCCAGGGTACTTCAGTGTGAAAGACATTGTCATTAGCTGTGGTTTCCCGAGCCGCTGCGTCTGCTGTAAATAATTTAGCAGAATAAATGTGTGCTAACAGCAGGTCAGGACAGGGAGCAGAGGAGAAGGAACAGAGCTTTGGGCCTGGACAGCAGGGAAGGGCACCAGGATAAAGTGAGATTATTTTCCTCCTGTTAGCAGGACAGGGTGGTGTCTCCCCCCTGGAAAAGGAGTCAGAGGGTTCCCATGCCCAATGGATCCCTTTTCTCCCCAGTCCTTTCCTGAGCTGTCAGCATCAGTACCAGAGGCAACTGCAGGACAATTTCCAGTTGCTCTTGCTGCAAGCACTTTAATGCTGTTTAAACAATTACGCAGTTGATAAATTTTGACAAGAAGAGATAGAAATAGCCTGGGAGAGCCATGCAGTAGAAATGCTCTAAACAGATGTCCCTTTTCTCCCCCTCCTGTGCTCCCTGGGGGTCTTTATCGTTTGCTGCCAACTGAACAAGGCAGCGTTCGCATGAGTTAGGATGGTGGGGAGGGGGAGCAACATGCCTTATTAAAATGGTTTATGATACCATCCCTAGGGTGATGGCTGCTTGTTTTCTCTTCTGGATGGTCTTCTCTGCACTGGCAGGAACCATACAGAGCCTGCTAGGCACGAGTAATGTCAGGCTGTGTGCCCCTGTCTCCACCAGCTCTCAGGTACCAGCCTGGGCAGCCTGACTGCTGATGGTGATGCTGGGGAGGGAGAGGGGAGTTTGCCAAGAGCAAGTGAGCAGTGACTAGCTGATGTGCCAAGCAGCGTGGGGAAAGCTGGTCTCGCTCTGGGGACCTGAAGGGCAGAGCCCAGCAGTGCGTGCACAGAACCTTGTGCCAGCAGGGACCAGCAGTGGCTCTCCAGTGCTGCAGTTTGCCCCAGGTGGCAGATGTGGAGGACAGAGGAATCATGAAATCATGACTGGACCAGAGTTAGGTTCACAGGGAAACTCAATATCCTGCGTGGCTGAGTTTGGATGTGTAGTTCAAGGAGGTGGATCCTCTGGAGGTTCACCTCTGGAGTACAGGAGATCACTCAATGGGTCCATGCCAAGAAATCATGGGGAGGTTTGGAGCTGTAGCTCAGACCTTGGCGGTGCATTTTTGCTCATGTTGGGCTGTCTTGTCTTGAGCATTCCCAACCGTGGATGTTTTTCCTGTCCGCAGCTGGACAGTGTGAGTGGCTTTGTACTGAGCACACCCCAACTCTGCACGTTCCTTGAGGAGCAGCCTTGCATGGCATGGCTTGTCACGTGTCATGGATGCATCGTGTCCTCTTGGTCAGGGAAGAAAGCAGAGGGGTGTAGGCAGCTCTCTGCCTTTTCCTGCTTTCTGGATGCTGTGTGATCCATGTTGTTCTCAGCCAGTGCCTGCTTCCAGCAGGCTGGAGCCAGGGGTCTGTGAAATATTTTGTTTGTATGATGGATGAGCTAGAACTTGCCATCTTTTGATGTCTTTGCAGTTGATGGGGTGCCATTCACTTTTTTTGGGAAATAGTTGCTCAGCCCTCCAATGCAGAGTTCATCCCTGCTCTCTCCATATGGACTCAAGCTGCTTCCCCTTCCCTCTGTGCCTGACTTCCCTGAGCTGCCAGCCAGGTGCAGCTGCCCTCTGAAAAGGCTCTTTGGCCTCGCCAGCCTCTTCCTCCCCTTTATTCTCTTGCCCTCACTGAAACCCAGGGACATAGACTGCAGTGCTGCACTGGGGACACAGGACAGGCTGTGCCACCTCTCATTGCTCCCCTAGCTTGGTGGTGAACAGGGATTTTGGAGTCTAAGTGAAAAGACAGAAGGGGAAATTAAGACACAGACTGGGGAGGAATTTTCTGAAGCCACAAAATTGGACTTAAGAACTTGTGTGATGATTCTCAGGTCTTCCCAGATGGGGTGTGTTGGTTTGGACACTCCCAGTTCCAGGACTGTCACCCACTGCAGCCCACCCCAGAGACCTCTGATCACACAGGTCTGCATGTTTCTGCATCACACCATGGAGTGGGACAGCTCCCAGGCAGCCAGCCTGGACATGTCATGGGCAACCTCCCCTTTCTGCCACAGCCTTCATCATCCAGCCCTTCCTCCCATTCCTCCTCCCTTTCCTGGCCAGCATGTGGGTTTGCTTGTGCTTCTTCTGCTCACAGAGTTGTGAATTCTAGGGAGAGGGGAATTCCCCTATCTCCAGCTGGCCTGAGACATTGGACTTAAGTGGCCAGATAAGGTCCAAAATCAGAAACCCCTGCATTCCTGGAGCAAAGAGCATGGTGAGAAGAGCTGGTGCCGTGGGCACCCCTGCTATTCACGTCAATGCAAAGCAGGTGTGATTACACTGCTGGGTTGCTCTGTGCAGAAGCACCAGGCTGTTCCTTGCTGCGAGTGTCAGTGGTGATGCACGGCCCCTTTGCAAACCCTGCTTGCTTTGCTGGAGCAGCAAAACCACACCAGCTGTGCTCCCGTCGCCTCCAGAGGCTCAGGAGGGGAAGCACCACTCACTTCTTTAGCTGCCAAAGCAGCGTTCATGAGTGTGATTTTTGCCACAGTGGTGTGAGGACTGCCGTGTTGGCCCATGGGGATTTTTGTCCAGAAGTGGAAAAGAGCAGTGGGCTTTTTCATGGGCACCAAAAAGCTCACAAAGCTGCTGTGAGACATAGTCATTGCAGGCATCGTTTTGCAGCATTCCCTTCTCCCACTTCCCTGTCTCTCAGCAAAACTCAGGGGTGATTCCCACTTGGAGTGAGCAGAGCAGTTGTCCAGGAATAGTGGCAGTATGAGGTCTGTGCTGCCACACACCTCCAGGGCTTAATTATGACAAAAAAAGTGAAACGGCAGAGAGCTCAGAAGACAGCTCCTGCAGGAGGATGCCAGGATGGAGGTGCCCCACACGGTGAGTTTATGTTGGTATAGGCTGGCCAAAAAGAGGACTCTTGGATCCAAGACTGAGCCAGCTGTGCCAACTGCTGCGTGTGTACAAATAAAGACAATATTAGATGCTTGCTTAGTTCCCGTGATGTTATCAAAGAAGTGATTTGAGAAGGACCCTGGGAAAATGGGAGTAAAGAAGGATGTGAAGGGAGCAGGGGGAACTGCCAAAAGGAGAAACACTTAAAATAGTCTGTTCAGTGACTTCAAGGGAAGCTGGAAAGATGCCTTGACTCCTTTTGGTAATTACCTCCAAGCAGAGAAGATACTGGGTACTAACCCAGCAAGCAAAGGCTAGACTAGAGCCAGTAACTGGAAGCTGAGCCACAATCACATTTGAATTAGAAATGAGGCTCGTATTTTTAATAGAAAAAATGATTAAGCATTGGAACAAACTGCCAAAAGCCGTGTCGGCTCCTCTGTTGCTTGTTATCTGCAGAGCAAGGCTGGCTGCCTTGCTGAAAGATGGTTCTGTCAAACACAAGTTATTGGGCTCAGTAGAGGGGTAATGGAGGGGCGTAATGGCCTGTGCAACCCAGGAGGTCAGGTGAGATGAACTAATTTTCTCCCATGGCCTTCAAGTCAGTGACTTAAGGAAGGTGCCTATCCTTGTCTTGCAGATTTAACTTCGTGGTTGCTGTTTCTTTCATCAGATAATGTGGCTCAGGTGTTTGGTGGTGCAGATCAGGGCTGTTAGGAAAAACCTGCAGAACAGGAGGATGTGGGGTGTTCAGAGGATGCTGCATGTCCCTGCTTAGGATGCTTCTCACACTCACGTTCATCTGAGCTCCATGATGCCTTGGCTTTTTGTGTGCCCTGCTCCTGGCTGGGAGGAGACAAATGTTGCCTCAGTGCTGGGGTGTCTGCAAGGCATAGGAAAGGATAATGGGACAAGATGGAACAAGATGGCTTGGGTCTGAGAAAGGGAAGGAGGAAGAGAGATTGGATGGAGATACTCATGTAAGCATTAGCATGAAGGACAGAGAGCTCTCACAGCCCTCCTTCGAGGGAGGGATTGACAGAGAGCTTTTGATGAGGAGCCGAATGGAGATAATGTGCCATCAAACAGCATGAACTCTGCCTCCAGCGTGAAGACAGGAGCTTGGCACAGCAGACCCAGAAGCACTTACCTTCCTTAATGGCCGGGCAGAGCCTCCCAGGCCACCCCATTACGAGCTGCCTCTCCAGGAGAGCTGACACAAAGTGATGGCCAGCCCAGGAGCAGTAGTGCCACAAAGCCAGTGATGCTCCCTCCCCAACAATCCCAGCCCCTCCAGCTGGGTGTAAGGCAGACACTTATAGGAGAGTACAGTGGGGCAGCACACATGTTTGGGTCAGACCGGGTTACTTTGTCTCTTTTTCAAGTCATCTGACCCTTCTGGGGGCAGGAAAAGCCTTGCATCAGTCACAGGGGGCTGTGATTGCTGTCGCAGTGCTGGCATTGCTCACGGGGCCACTACCCACAGCAGGAGGAGCTGGTGGCCCAAAGCAGCAGAAGGGCTGTGGTGCACTTGCAGCTGGAGTTCCAGGGTGGTGTTGCTTGTGGGCAAAGCAGCACCCACTCCCCCAGGCTCTCCACCAGCCCCCTGCAAGCAGCAGGCACAGCTGAGCTTATCCCGGGAGGGCAGCCCGGCAGAGACACAAAGGAGGGGGATGCAGCCCCAGCACAGGGCTTCTGCTGTGCAGCTTTTCCCCACAAAGGAACTAACATGCCATCAGCTGCTGGCAGTCACAATCCGGGGCAAGTATCAGCAGGAGGAGCTGGCTGGTGCCAGCCCAGGAGGGGGCCAAGTCGTGTTCACCTACCACCCCGACAGTGCTCCCTGCTTTGCATGAAAGAGGCGCTTTGATTGCTGACATCTGTAGACAATCAGATAAGAATTAGAGTTATTCCTCTAGGCATAAATGGTATTTCTAATCTCATAATCCCTTAATATTGTTCTCACCAGGATGTGGCTGGTGATAATCCCAGAGAATTTGTTCTAGGGCAAATTTCAGGGAAGCCAGGGCGGTGCAGGAGGAGGGGTTGCCCACCTTCTCTTCAGTCCCAGAAACCCTTCTGAGTGCAAATCAGGCAGGGACAGCAGGGACAGCAGGCTGCAGCCTCTGGAGGATGCTCACACTAGGATAGAGGCATTTCAGAGCCCTTTCACCACTGCTGCAAAGCCCCCTGCAGGTTTTCCTGCCTCTCTCACTGCTCCGGGTTTGTGTCTTGGCTGATCAGGTCTGTGGCACTAGCAGTAGGCTCTAGCCTGGTTTAGCCACTTGGCTGCTTTCCAAAAGCAAATACTGATGCCTGAGGAGCACCTGGGATTTCTGTTCTGAAAAGGTGCAGTGAGGGAAACACCCTACTCCTGCAGGGCTGCAAAGTCCATGGTTCCCAGCCAGGTGAGGGTGATAAGTGTTTTGGAAGGACCCTGGGCTGCCTTTGGCCCTAATTTTGCATCCTCTTTGGGACAGTGTAAGAAGAACCACTTGGGTTGCTCCTTTCCCCCTGTCCTGACATTGGTGTACTGGATACAGATGTGCCTCTCTTCAGCAGCCCACAGTGGCCTTCCATCCTGGCCACCCTGCAGGCACAGTCAGGGTGGAAAGTGAGCTGAAAACCTCTCACCATCTGGTACCAGCATAGGCAGGGATTCCCATTTCTCTTGTCCCTGCTGCATCTCTCTTTTCTGCAGCCCAGCCCAGCTGTGTGTGACAGCTCCAGCCGTGTGTGAACCACTCCAGGGGCTTGCACTCCACTCCCAGCAGGAGCTGGGATGAAGTTCAGCCTGGGTGATATCGAGCTCCCATGCTGCCTGCAGCCGTGAGCATCCCACCATGGCACAGAGATGGAAATCATGCTCTGGGCACCAGTCCATCCCAACAGATGGTAAGGGGCCAAGGTAGCCTTGTCTCAAGGAAGCAGCTTGCAGTTCAGAGGGCCTGGTGTGTGCAGACACAGGTCTGTGCCTTTCTGTCTCCTGGGTCCCTTCTCTTTTACAGCAGCTGTTGCTTCTCCTGGTGCTTCAAGTGTTTCCTCGCTTTTATTCTGCAGACAGGTTGCAGAGGCAACACAAATGCTTCAGCCATATTCTGGGCTTCTCCTTCATCCTGGCAAGCTGAAGGTGTTGGAGATGGCTTGGCAGCAGTAAATACCCAGCAAGTCTGTGCCTATTTGTGAAGTTTGGAGAGCCTCATGCTCGTACAACGTGGCCATGGGATGGGCATGCAGCAGGACAGGGAATGTGTGAGGAGGCTCTATCCCTAGGGAAGCATGCCTATCACTGTGCCCTCCACACTCCTCTCGCACCATCCTATCCACCAGCAACCTTCCTATCTGCCTTGCTGAAACCTGTCCATCGCTGCCTTGCAGCTCTGAGCAATTTGTTACTACAGCTACATTTTTCCATGCAGGGAGAGCTCAGATCTCTGCTTAGGTGAGGTCTCCCTGTCACTCCTCATGGCTGGAAGGGAAGGACAGGGCTTAGCCTGGAGGCCAGGCTCTGAAGAGTGTGCCGTGTGAATATTGTGATGGCAGAACTCAGGACACATGGTGTGATGGTGCAACCTGTCCAGGAGTCCTGTAGTGTCTTGCAAACACTGGAACTCTGAAAAGTCCCTGGGAAGAGAGGGTTGGATGGTGTAGGTTTGTAGTGAGCCCGCTTAACACTACAACATACATCCCCCCTGCTCTCTGAAGAGTGGCAGTTGGAGAAGGAGCTAGCAGGACCCCCATTGCACTGGGAGATGATAATCTTCAGATTCCTAAGCAATTTGCCCAGAAAGAAGAAATTAATGGGATGTGCGAATCACTGGCAACTTTGGAAAAATGCCCTGGAAGTCAGAGCCAGATGAAAATTTTTGTTGTATATTGTTATAGAGTTAAGGACTTGTGTTCAAGATTTTGCTAATTTTATTTTGGTTTGATGAGGTTTTAAATTAAATCAGAGGGAGCTCCAAAAGGAAAAGCCCTGAAAACCCAACCTTTCATTTCAGATCACCAGAAGCAAAGAAAAACCCTGCTGTTGTTGTCCTGTTTCTGTTGTGAACAAACAGGCTGCAAAGCAGCCAGGGATGTCTGAAAGCCTGTGGTGCAGCCAGTTCTGTGGTGGTCTCTCGGGCAAGGTGATGGTAGGACAGTTTGCTTTGTACCCATTTGGGTGGTCCCTTGGTGCAAACTGGCCTGGCTGGGGAGGGGGTGGCTCCATGGTCATGGGTGGGTGAGCAAATGCTGTTCTGAGCTGCCTGGGTGTGGGTGCAGAGCAGGAGCTTACCCAGCCCTGAGACACGAGGGTGGGAAGGACACAGGTAAATGTGTTCATTGACACTGGAGCTGTGAACCTCTGCCCCTTTCCATGCTTCCCATCCCTGTGTGCCTGTCTCTGTGCAGGACTACTATCACTGCCCAGAATTTGACTTTGCCCTGTGTCAAATCTCTTGGACATAGGATGTCAAGTAGACATCCTAACTTTGCCTGATTAGGGCATCCACATCTGCAGAGGGAGGGCAGTGAGAGCATTCCCTGGCCTCTGATGACCTCCAGAAGTGGATTGTACCTGTGTTATCTCCCTTCTATGAACAGCCCAGTCCCTGTCTCTTAAAACTTGTTTAAACCAGCCCTTTTTCTCCTTGGGGCTGGGATATCATTGCTGTTCGCAGCTGAAGGCCCTCCTAGCTCCATGGAAATCATCCAAGGCTGCACCAGGAAAAGTAGATAATTAAATTCCCTTGCTTTTCCCCCATCAAGCAGATGCAGCATGATGGCAGTCCTACAGAGACTTTATCTGGGGCAGGGGGCAGAAATTTCAGTCTTGAACTTCCCCATAGCTGCTGCTGCTATGTGTCCTCTGAGCCAGGGACCTGCTCCCCCTATCCAGCCATGCCTCGCTGGCTTATCATTTCCAATCCTATCAGAAACAAAACTGCTGCTGCTTAATGCTTCATTACAGGCTGTTATGTGTCTCCTGCACTGCCCAGGAGAGCAGCAAGGAGGGCTCTGACTCTATTTAATAACTGTTTCATGGTTCCTAATTGACAGATAAAAACGCTACTAACTCAGTTTCATCAAACATAAACCATGGGCAGGAGCAGTGGTGCCCTTCTGGAGCCAGGGTGGCAGCACAAATTCTGATCCATTATTTTGACATGGGATATCCATAATATGCTAATCTGCCATCACAATGACGGGTTTATGCCTCACTTTGCCCCCCCTGTTGGTTTTGGCTTTTGCAGGCTGAGGGAAGCTGTTGGGGAGGGATTTGGGAAAGGCTGGCCAGGGAAGACAGAGGAAGTGAGATGGGGGCTGGTGCTTTGTTCTGAGGGGCGTTTTCCACCAGGGGCTGCAGCATCCCTGGCATGGTGCTTGGCAGTGAGGATTGGCTTTGCAGCATGTGCCCATGGGGGATCCGTGTCTGCTCACCTCAGGACTGTGCCCCACCCTGACAGGTCCCCAGCCCCGGGACTGTCACACTGTGGTTGTTAGGCCAAGCCACACTTGTACTCAGGGAAGATTCACCAAGATTTTCAGCTCTGGTAGAAAAGGACCTGTATGTGCTCAGATGAAGCAGGTAACGATTTATTAATTTGGAGATGGTGGTAAATCAGGGTGTTTCTTTGTGCTCTGTGTGGTTAGCAGGATTGTGTCATTCCCTGGGGCATTCCCCTCCCTCTTTTTGCTGGTATAGGTGACCAAGTGACCCAGAGTTCTTCCATGCTCTGCACTCAGAAACTCCAGAGAAATCCCTGCTCTCTCCTGGAATAGTAATGATAAACGTTGGGATTCAAAAGCCACATGCTGGACGTGAAACCTGCTGGTCAGACAATTTGGGATTTGCCTTATCACATCCCACATGGGGCTGGCACTTAAAAAAAGTCTTTGGAAATGAGATTTTTCAAGGCTTTCTCATCCCATCACAAAAACTGGAAACTTAAATACCAGCTGGGAGTCCCACAGGTATTTGTGACTGCTGCTGGGGTTGAATTGCACCCAGGGTGGGAGCAGCTTCACTCCTAGGAGGCATGGGCAGAGGTGGAGTTGCAGAGAAGTGTTGAGGGCTCAAAGCTCTGTGTAGAGCAAAGCAAAGCTGATGGCCACTGAAGGCATGGTGAGAGGATGAGAGGTTATTAGTGGTGAGCGCTTCAGGGATAACACGGAAGATACTGATTTAAATAAAAAATCACCATAACAGCAGCTCTAACAGTACCCTGTGGGTCACTTGGGGAAGAATCAGAGGCAGCAGAGCTCCAGTGCTGGCACTCTCAGAGCATTTCCTAGCTGGAAATACCACGCTGGAGAGAGCCAAGACTGCTGCCCGTGCTCCTGAGCAGGGACAGGGAAGCAGGCACTGTGCCAGGTGTGCAGCACGCACTGGGATGCCTAAAGAACATCCCTGTAGTGAGGTGAGAGGCTGGACCCACCGTGACCCACAAGGGCACACCGCACTGTTTGCAGTTCTGCTGGGAGCTGCAGTGCCAGGACGTGGATATCCATGATCTCAGCCAGTTGCACAGGCCCCGTGGAGGTCGGATTCCTGTGGTGTGAGTCAGCTGCATTCCTCCCCAGGGTCAGCGAACTGTGCTGGGCTTCAGCGGCCTCTCGGCTGTCTCCTGCCCCGACGCTTGCAGTGATTAACTGCGCTGGGGATGCTCGGTTCGGGTGGACAACACAAAGGGTAAGGGTCTCAGGTCGGCTAGGGACAGCTTCAGCGGCTCGTCCATGGGAGAGGAGAGGAGCAGAGCAGTTTCTTGGCCACCCTTCATACCAGGAGTGCTTTTATCAATGGGGCGTGAAGGGGTGATAAAATGCTACCGGCTGTCTCCACAGACAGCTAATCCATCGGTATGGATTTGTTATTAGGGAATCCGGCAGGCCCGTGCAGTTCCTTGTAGCTGGCTGTAGCTGTCCTGCCATGGGCACAGCCACCTGCAACACCAGCTGTCCCCATCACGATAGGCAGCCGTGTCATGACGTGCTGTCAGCAAACAGAGATGTGGTGCGAGATAACAGCCAAGCTGTCGAGATAGAGAAGGTCTCAGCACTTAACAGAAGGGTTTCTCCACTCCAGGGATTTTTCTGTGTGGAGTTTTTACTGTGGTTCCTCCTGAGCAGCGTGCTTCCGTGAGAATTGGGTGTTTTGGAGAGGAAACCTCCCATGCCCTCAGCTTTCCCATCAAACAGGGGCAGACCATCTGCTGGACCTGCTGCACAGACAGCACAGGCTGCACCAAGGTGGATCTGCATTGCCAGATCTCATCACTTCCTGCTCAAGGGGATCAAAACCACCTGAGCAGCCCCCTTCCTCTGGGAGTTCCAGAGGAACAGCTTCCCTTGGGCCAGCTCACAGCCCGGTTCTGGCATTGAGCAGCGTGTGTAAGGGTCAATCCAGTGTGTGTAAGGATCACTCCAGGGCATTCATGCATTACAGTCAGTGAATGGAGACACCCACCCAACCTGGATCCAGCCCTGACCCTGCCCACTGGGCTGTCCTGGAAGCATTACACACCTGATCAGTGTCAGCTTCTCTCTGAGGACAAGGCAAAATGGGCAAACTCAGCTGCACTGGAGTGGCTGCTGGGAGTGGTCAGGTGCCAGGAGCTCCCCATTGCCTTCTGTGGTACCACAGACTCTGCACCGAGACAGTCACTCAGGGTTAGTGTCCCTGTAAATTACATGTGTGGGGCTTTTCTCAAAAGCCAAAAAGCCAAATCAACACAACCTTCTTGTAGATGTGAAGTTCCCAGTGCAGTTCCCTCCCAGCAGCACCCCTGCACTCCGCACAACCCCTCAAGGACCTTATTCCTGCTTGGAAAACCCCACATGGGGCAAAACTAAAGGAGATGCAGCACAATCAAAATCCAGCTGTCTGGGGTTGCACAAGCCTTACTGTCAGTGAGTCCAAGCCAGTGGTAGTATGAACATGATGTCAGCAACAGGGGTGAGGATATTTCCAGCACTCTTAGAGGCCAGTTTACAATGTTGGGATTCTCTCCAGCTAAACCACTTGGGTTCAGATTTTCACTAACCCACCTCATTTCCTCATTTTGCTTAATCTCCCAGCAAAAGTTAAACCACTGGCTGCTTTGACCAGCTCCTTGTCTGGAATTAAGTGACAAACTCCTGGCCACTGGTGGTCCTTGGCTGGCTTGTCTTAGGAAGCTGGCAGTAGAGAGTAAAAGAGGGGTAATAGAGAGCAAAATTGTAACCAAAAGAACTTTGGCCAAGGAAGCAGTTTTGTACTCAAGCATTACAAGACGATTGGCCCAAATATCCTTGTGCCATGGGAAAAGGCAGATGTGTGCACCCCCTGCAGCATCCCTGTGATGTGGGATGTGAGGAAGATGTGGGGGTCCAAGGCTGTTGCCTGCCCTGTAGTGTGGCTCCTGCAGGGCAGGATGCTGCCCTGAATGGATCCCTCTTTGAAGGGCCACAAAACAGTGAGGAAAGCATTCAGCCCTGATATGAAGACTTCCAGTGGCAGGGAATCATCTTGATCCTTTGGCAAGCTCTTCCAGGTGTCAAAAACATTTACCGTTTTTGTGCAGTTTTATCAGGCACTGATCTCTTCTCTGTGACCAATGACAGGACCTGAGGGAATGGCCTGAAGTTGTGTCAGGAGAGATTTAGGTTGGATAGTAGGAAAAGGTTCTTCCCCCAGAGGGTGGTTGGGCACTGGCACAGGCTCTCCAGGGAAGTGGTCACAGCACCAAGCCTGACAGAGCTCAAGAAGTGTTTGGGCAACGCCCTCAGGCACAGGGTGTGATTCTTGGGACTGTCTTGTACAGAGCTAAGAGCAGGATTTGATGGTCCTTGTGGGTGCCTTCCAACGCAGCATATTCCATGATTCTGTGAGAACACTGCAGTCAGGTGTGTACTCCATATAAAAGAAAGATTTGATTTGCCTTCCTCAAGTGTCTGTCTGTCCCCATCCGGCACAGAAAGAGTGGAGACAGACTGCTTGGCCCAACCAGTGCCTTTCCAGGTGGTTAAAGATAAAGGCAACTGAGAGCATCAGCCCAGCCCTTCAGAGAGGTGACTATCCAGCTCTCCACAGCATTCCTGCAAAGCTTCTCACCAGGTGTGGCTCCCATCGGGCTGGCATCTCTCCTGACTCAGGGTTTGAGGAGGACAAGATCTGCCCTGCATGTCTTCACTCTATGACTCAAGTCTTCCAAATTCTGCCTTGAGAGACATCCCACATCTTGAAAGGCTTTTGGCCATGTCAGGGCCAATATCCCCATCTTGTGAACCCTCAGCTCAGGCAGAGCTCAGGTGGTTTTCCTTACCGAGATCTATTGGCAGCTTTACTTTTAATAGCATGTACGTGATGGGGAGTGGGATAGACCACTCCAGCTCTGGCTGGCACGTTATAAATCTCAGAAAAAAAAAATGCAAAGGGCCGGGAGGCTTGGGGGGGGACATGAAAAAAAAGCAGAAGAAAGAGACTGTTTTCCCAGAACCCAAAAGCAGACAGGGGTGGGGAGCGGGAAAGCAGGGTCATACTGCTCACTGGGGCAGAGTGTGCAGTTGTTTATACTGGAAATGAGTTTCTGTTTATTGCAAGCTATGGTGGGGAGACCACAAAGTGAACGTAAAACAAAATGGGAAGGGTGTGGGAAAAGTCAGGGGAGGGGGAGCGGGTGCCTTTGACAAACTCCAGAAGTCACGTCCAGTAATAAATCAAGCCGGGATCTGTCCCGGGACACAGGACCCAGAACATCTGCTTGGGCTGCAGGAAAGCCAGGCAGGCGAGGAGGGATCTCCCAGCCTTGCCTGAGGCCGGGCTAGAGACAGGGGCTTGGGCAATTCAGCCACCCATGGGTACTGAGCTCAGCAGTGCTCAAATGCCTGCAGAGGTGACTGAGCACCTGGGGTTCAGCAGGGAACTGCAGTCAGGGCTGAGGGATTTAACAGGCATCCTCTGTCAGCCTCTCCATCCTCAGTAGCCTTCCTTTGCTTGCCCTGTGCCTCCATTTCCCTGTAAGGTGACTGACTGTAATGTGACTGTAAGGTGGCACAGGATGCTTTTCTCCCATCTACCACTTTTCCCAAGTCTTTCAGCAATTCCCACACGGGCAGGCAACTCCTGCATCATTTCAGAGCTTAGGCATGGTGTAGGTGCCACAAGGAAGGGAGGTCCACTGCCCAGTTCCAGGGCAGCAGGAATTAGTATGTTAACAGGGCTGCTGGTGAAATGAGAGACAAATCCCACAGTAACTCCACTGGGACCAGCAACGCATCCATTCTGTGTACAGACTTTGAAGGTATTATGTGCTAAGGATTTTGGTTTGACATCTGAATCCAGCTGCATTGTTGTGAGAAGCCCTTGCAGGTTATTGCTCCAGACCAAACTTCCATAAATAATCTATTGCCTTGGGTGCAGTGCTTCAGAAGGGGTGGTGAATGTTTGTTTTGCTGATTTAAGCATTCTCGTCCTCTTCTTCCTTTTCCCCTTCCCTGGAAAATGGATCCTATTAGCCACTGCAGATGACACAACACATGCCAGTACATTTGCAACCCATTTGGCACATAGCAACAGCTGCTTTCGAGCTACAGACTTCCTCAAGGGTCCGAGTAAAGCATCAGCATGGGGGTGAAACAAAGACAGTGCATCTGCCTGGTGGGTCCTGGCCCAGTTCTTGTCTTTCCATCCCATATTAGTGCAGAAAGCAGGATAGAAAGCTACTGAGATGCATGTGTGAGTTAGGACCTCAAAAGTCATTTGAGTTTCACGATGCTGGGCCATGGTTTGAGCTGCTCTGCCATAAAGCCATGGGTGCTGCTGTGGGATCTGCTCTCCAGAAATGCCTGTGAACAACTTTCTGGGCATGGGACAGGTACCGATGCTATGCCTCCAGCATCTCCCTGGGGCAGGCAAACCCCAAATCTTCCCATGCTGGATCCTGGCCAGGTTCAACCTCATGTCACCACTGGAAAGGGTCAAAACTTCGGCAGCATCACAGCATTTCCCCACTTATTCTAGGCCTGTTGCCTTCCTTCCCGTGCTGCTGGTGACTTACACACCATGGGACAGACCTAACTACATTGGCATTAACCCAGTCAGAGCTGTTTTTTCTGCTCCAGTAGAGGATGGCAAACTATTGGGTAAACCCAGACTGCTCTGCCCTGTCTGGTTTTTGCCAGCACATCCTTGCAACTCTCATCTGCAGCCAAGCCCTGGCTCTCAGACCTGTCCCAGCTGCTCACCTCATCTCTGGAGGATTTTGACCCATCCATGTGCATCAAGAGGAGAGTCCCTGTTGCAGGAGGCATTTGCAGTGTGCTCCTGGTTCATGATAGGGAAGTGGTGCTCATGTGAGCCCAGATACCACAGCATCCTTATGCTGCTGGCAAGGTCCAGACCACGGGGCTTGCTCTTCACCTGTAATTTTCTGTGCAACGCTTCACAGAGCACAGCAAAATCCTTCAGTGACTCTAATAACATTTCTCTCCAAAGCTCTAGGGTATTTCCCCCCCATCCCTGTGAAGTCATGCTTCAGGTCTGCTGAAATCCTAGCAAATGCCTCCTAAAATCCCCTGGAGCCCCTGCGACAGTTTATTGAGAGCCCAGGACTGTTTGACCTTGGAGGGGGTGAGAAAGGGAGGGAAAGAAAGAGCAGCCCTAGGCTTCCCTGCCAAAGTACTTGATCCATTGCTGAGCCCCTTGCAGAGCCCACAACACAGCCAGAAATCACTCCCAGACCATCAGTGGGGTATATGGGCACAGTGCCTTCCTCTCTCTTCTGCCCCAGATCTCTCAAGCATCTCCCACTGTGCTGGGCAGTGTTGCTGCATGAACAGTGTGGTGTGTTCCGTAAAAACCCAGCTGTGCCCCAACCACCTGTGCATGCTGCCCATCCAGGCATCCTGGGACCCTCCTCCTGCTCAAAAAAGATTTGTGCACCTCTGGGTCACAGCTCCTTTCCTGCTGTGGTGCTTGGAACATACAGGAAAGCTGCCCGCCCTGGGGGAGCTTTGTGCTGGGGGTTCCCACCATTCCTCTGGAAATAATTAAACCACCGATAACAATATTTTTGTATGACAATAAGTGCTTTGAGTGCTTTTTATTTCTCCTTTGCTGTGAGCAAATCAGAGGATGCGTGGCAGGCTGCTGTCCTCCATGAGGCAGGAGAGGCTGTGCTGAGCATCCAGGTTATCGCTGTCGGGGCCGGCTTGGCGAGGATGCTGCTCCTGCCGCTGATCCGGTGCCGGTGCTCCCAGGGAAGGTGTGTTTGCTTCTGGGGTTTCATTGTTAAGAGACCGTCGATAAATTACAGGGAGTCCGGAGGAAAATTGATTAAAGAATTAAAAGATACCGTATGACCTAGAGGGGAGATTAGGGGAATTTAGTGAGGTGCTTGCTGCGGAGTGGATCTGGGGAGAGTAGGGAGGGAACAAAATGAAAACAACCTTGCAAAGGTGGTGATTAGAGCAGGTGGAAACAGTCTGTGAGTGACTGGATTGGTTTGTGCCTCACGTTTTGTTTTGCAAATGCTAGGCTGTCGCACACGGGTGGGAAGGGCCTCCCCAAGCCGCCTCAGCTGTTGGAGCTGCCCTGGCCGCCCATGCCACAAACATCCCCTGGGGTTTGCCCGCTGCTGCTTGTGGGGATTTAAGCATCGAGCCAGGATTTGAGGAAGATGAGCGTCACGTTCATAAAGCAAAGGGCCTTTTTTTAGCTCAATTTCTTTACAGATGGGCTGGATAATGGGACCTCCCTTGAAGCCAGCTGAGTTAAGAACACAGCTATTACTTCCAAATGCAGTGAAGTCCGGAGCTGTGTGACTTACATCATCCCAAGGACCTCAATGACTTAAGAAAAGAATGAGGCCAGGGTCTGATTCAGGTCTGAGGATAAAAAAACAGACATTAGTAAATAGAGCAGTGGCATTGGGCAGTGCTGTTAGCTGAGCTGGTATTGCAGCCCAGTGCCTCCAGAAATGTCACACTTTTGTTTTTCATCTGCTTGAAGGACACATTTTGACTGGGCTACAGAGACTGATGCTCTTCCTGCCTCCCTCCACCTCAGGGTACCAGCAGCACAGAGGAAGATTTCAGCTTGGACCGGGGACACTCCTACTGTTAGTGACATGTCTGACTGATATTTTCTCAAAGCCAGAGAGTGAGCAGCCAAGGACTGGTGTGGAGACTTCATTTCCTATGATAAATTAGGCATCTTCCCAAATGCCTGTCATCATCCCTGAGCAGCCAGAATAGCACCACAAACTGGAGCCACCCCCTGTGGTGTCTATCTCAGCTCCATCCCCACCATGGCCCGGGGCTGTGATTTTTCCAGAGTGTATCCTGCAGAAGCACAAGTGGGATGAGTCAGGTGGCTTCTCTGGCTGTACCAAAGGAGGCTGACTGCTGCTGGGAGGACTCTCACATATCCAGGGTGGGAATAGCATGGGGAGAAGCTCATTCTGGTCCTATGTCAGTTCTCTACACCCATCTCCAGCATCTCCTTTGGCTCCAGCCCACCTGTTCTTGTGAGGAACCTGCAGGTGGTTTCCCAGCAGGACTGCAACAATGACGTGAAGCTGGGCACCAGCATTACAGGGGACAGGGCTCTCACACACTCACAGCAGGGTCCCGGCAGCTGAGGGACAGGCACAGGCTGCAGACCAGCCCCAGGAGCAGAGTAGCACCTCACCAGGAGATCCTGGAGAGCAGAGGGGCAGCCCCAAGAATGTGAGTCGCTAACCAGGGGATGCTGAGTCTGTGTGAGAAACCCAAATGCAATCAGGATGGCCAAACATAGGATGAGCAAATGGCTTCTCTGCTGGTGCACACATCTGGTGCACCGTGTCATACGGATGCCCACTTTTAAGCCCCCTGTTCTGACTGAATCCAAGTAGAGCAGGCAGTACAGGCTCAAGGGCACCAGAGGGTCTGCCTTGTGAGGGGATGGAAGAACAGACTGCACCATACTCCTAGCAGAACATGTGGGTAAAAGCAGAGGATGGTTTTCAATAAATGCTGAAGGGAAGGAACTTTACATTAGCAGTTGCTAGTGTGAGGAGAAAGTGTGCGGGGGGTATGTCTGCTCACTAACCAGTCCCATCAGCTCATCCTGCCCTAACAGGAGAAGCCCAAAAATATTCACCTCTACTTCTTCCTCTCCGTTTCCCATGGGGTGAGATGCCTCCCTGCCAGCAGGGACCTCCCTCACTGGGGAAGAGGAGAGCAGAGAAGGGGACATATCCAGACTGCATGTCAAGAGAGATGAAGAGAGAGGAGGCATTTTTGGAGAGCTGCTGCCTGTTAAAGGCAGCCCACACTCCCCCACTGGGAGATAGCTGGTAATATTCGTGGCTAGCTTGTTGCTCAGTGCATGACAAAGTGCTTATAGCTTCCCTCCAGAGGCTCCTCCTGGATAAATATACAACTTCCAGGAGTTCTGCCTGGGATAGCTTTGCCGAGGATACATGGCTGTTGATGGTCCCAGTTGTGTCTGATCACACCTGGTATTTTCCTTGTCTTCTCCATCTGGAGAGAGGATGGATTGCTTTCCTGCAGCCGTTGAATAAGGTGATGGAGGGGGCAGGGGCATTGCATGGTGTAGGTTGTGCAGGGAATTTCTGCCTGGAGTTGGGAAAACAGGGAGAAGGGGGTGCTGAATTCTCTGCTTCATGCAGTGCAGGCATGGAGGCAGGGGACCCTCGGGGTCCTGAATACCTGAAGAACCCTTGCATTCCCCCTGCATGACCAAAAAAGGCACAGCCCTCCCTCTCAGTGCACAGAGATGTTTCCTCTCTATGGCTTTTCCAGCTGAGCTCCCAGAGGAGATTGCCAGGGTCTGCAGGCTGCTCTGGTCAAGCCTTTTGCTGAGGAGAACCGAGGAAGACAGGTACTTCTCCCTGGAGACCAGGGCTGTGATGTGCTCCCTTGTGCACCAACCACCACCTCCATGGGGTGTGGAGCAGTTGATGGTGAGCCCGTGTGTCACAAGGAAACATCTCATGCCTGCGTTGCCTTGGCATAGCAGCCAGCCCCATGTCGAGGAGAATAGTCCCCTGGAAGGAGAAATTATTTTGGCAGGGACTGGAAAATCCTGTGTAATTCATGCCCTTCAACTTTCCCAGCCATTTTAGAAGAGACAGGCTCAGCATTTGGGTGGGTGGGAGGGAGCTGCAGGGGCATTAAGCTCTCCTCTCCAAATCCCAGCTGTGGAAAGCCCTGAGAACGTGCAGAAACTCAGAGCACATCAGCCCTCTGCTCTCCCTTCCCCACTGTCTGGACATGGCAAACTGGCATCCTGGAATGCTCCAGCCCTGAGCTGTAGGCAGGGATATGCTCTCCATCCCCGGAGATCCTCCCAAGGCCCCGTTTGCCGGCACTTTTCCCTCGTTTGCTGCACACTCTCTCACCCCAGACCGCTCTCCAGGTCTCCAGGAGCTGGACGGGGGCCCGGCACAGTCAGTCCCAGCGCAGCCGGTAACGAGGTTTGGTCATTACTGCCCGGGGCTATGTGCGAACCAGTGACCTGGCTCTGAAATGGTTTATGTTACATGCAAATCCCCTCGCAGAGGTGTTGGGGGAGGAAAGCCGGCCTCGCCGTGAACTCCCTGGGCTGATGAGCAAACCCCAGCGCAGCAGAGAACTTCCCGTGCCCGGCGCGCTGCCGCATCCCGCCGCGCCGCTGTACCCATCCCAGGGTACCACGCCGAGCCCCGCGGCCCCGGCCCCGCTCCAGGACTGGCGGTGCTACTGTTACACACAAAACAATAATCAGCTGCCGTAACGAGGATGCAGAGTAGCTGAGCTGGCTTCCCTGCTGTTGTGCCGGCTCCAAGTGGAAACAGCTGCATTTGGTTTGGTTAAATGTTTTATTTACTCGCAATTATCCCAGATAACAGGTTTGCGTTCGTTTGTTCAATATTTAATATTGTTTCAGAGCAAAGCTGCTCTTTGGTTTCTGGTGGAGGACTGGAGGGTCAGAAGGGACTTCCTGCTGTGGTGTGGTCCCAAGTGAAGGGTGGAGGTGCCCAGCATGCCTTCTGTGCATCACTTCCTAAGGCACCCGGCCTAGAGTGCTGCTCCATGGGAATAAAGCCACCTCCAGGAGCACAGCTGGGTTTGGGGTGCTGGTGTGCTCAGCAGCATGGGCATCTCCCCTGGGACAGCAATGCTGCCAAGCACCAGCACTGCCGGAGGGAGTGAAAACAAGACTGTCTGTCATGGGTTTGGGATGCCAGATGGCTTCTCCTGCCTAAATCACCTTCCTGTGCATCCTGCACCTTGGGGAGCACCTCCATCAAAGGCTGCCATTCCAGACAGGTAGCCCACCCCTTGTCAGGGTTGCCAGAGCCCCTCTGCTCTTGCTCTTTCCTCTCACAGATCAACGCTGTGAGGTTTGCTTGATAATTTTCTGGAGGCTGGAGGGTGGTCAGGTTTGAGGAGCAGCTCTGCTGTGCTGGAAACAGCATGGCCTCATGCACTGCAGGATGGAGCAAAGCCTGTGTCACACTGGGAGTTGCCCTGCCACTTTGGCTCAAAGTGGGATGCTGGGGTCCTCTCCTCTTCTCTTCTCTTCTCTTCTCTTCTCTTCTCTTCTCTTCTCTTCTCTTCTCTTCGTTCTGTTTACCCCCTCNCTGGAGGGTGGTCAGGTTTGAGGAGCAGCTCTGCTGTGCTGGAAACAGCATGGCCTCATGCACTGCAGGATGGAGCAAAGCCTGTGTCACACTGGGAGTTGCCCTGCCACTTTGGCTCAAAGTGGGATGCTGGGGTCCTCTCCTCTTCTCTTCTCTTCTCTTCTCTTCTCTTCTCTTCTCTTCTCTTCTCTTCTCTTCTCTTCTCTTCTCTTCTCTTCTCTTCTCTTCTCTCATAATGCCTTGCCCAAAAATTTACAGCACTGCCTCTTGCCTTCATGCTCACTGAATTTTCTGCAAGGGAAATGAGAAAATCCATAGCTTGGTTTATGAGCCCCAATCAGTGTAAAACAGGGCCTTTTAGAAATTTATCTGTTGCTGAGTCCACCTTTTTCTCCAGCACCTTCTTGGGGAATAAATTCTTGCTCTTTGAGGCTGGGGAGATGGCTCTTAGGTGGCAGCAGGGTCAGGAGTCTTTGGCTGCAGCTGCAGGTGTCTCTAGCCCATTTTGGGAGCTACCAGGGAGGTGCTGCAGTGTTGAGTCTGGGGGCTGGGCTAGCTGCTGGCAGAATGTGGGCAACTCTGGTGATTAGCTGGGTTGCCCCACACTCCAGTAGGGTGTATCTTCAGTGTCTAATTTCAAGAGAAAGGAATGTCCCCCTGAAAATGTTCACTTGCTTGGGCTGGCTTAGACTGAAAGGGAGAGACACAAACCCTGTCTCCATCACTTGCCCAGGTCACCCAGGAGGTCACTGAGAAACAAACCCATCTCATCCTGTGCCCCTGCACCCCTGGATTCTCTTAATTCTCTCTCAAATGAATTTTGCTGCATTAACTAAAAAAAAAAAAAAAAAAAAAATAAAATAAAATAAAA
>VWZV01012748.1:677459-705717 GCA_013397155.1 Irena cyanogastra | reverse complement strand
AAAAAAAACCCACAAACCAGACACACAAAACCAATAAATCAAAACCAAACATCTGCTCTATCCTTCTTGAAGAAGTGGTGGTTATGAGCATGATGTTCCCAGAACACAGGGAGCATCACCTGCTGTCCTCCACACCCCTTCTTGTCCTCACACTTGCCCAAGAACAGACGGTCAAGGGGAAACAGCAAATTCAAGTCTTCACCTCACTCCCTTTCTCCAGCACCAAAACACAGTTGTGCCCAAACATTTGGGTCCGTGGAAGGGACTGTCCCCAGCCATAGCCATGCTGCACTCCAGCACAGGTGGCACATGGCAGACAGATGCTCCCCTGATACACCTGGCAGTAGAAATATGATTTATTCATCATTGTTTTCTTTGTTGTTTCCTACCAGCCTCCTGTACGCAAACAGGCTTTTAGAAAAGCGGTGTTAGATAAATAATACATCGTGCTGGCAGCCAGCATGTGCATAACAAAAGCATCTGTGTGGATGCGTGTGTGGACTAGCAAGGTCTGCTGCTCTTGTGCCCACATGCTTGCTGCTGGTGTCTCGTGCCCAGGTGGATTCCTGTTGTGCTGTCCAAGCCTCTGCACCTTTGCTTTTGGTCACTTGGGTGGCTTTTTTTCTGTATTGGTGCATACCCACCACCAGCGGTGTGAAAAAAGTCACTGGGTGATGATCTGCTCCTGCCGTGGGCACTTGGGGTGCAACACCAGGAGTTTGGCAGCAGAACAGCATTGGCTGTGGGGTTCCCCCCGTGTGGGGCAGCACGGGGGTCCTGCCCATGTGCAGGCAGGCTGTGTCACAGCTGTACCTCTAGCTCCAGCACATGCTGCTGTCATGGACCCCGGAGTTTTTGCTGGCCCCAGACTGAGATGATGAGTTATGCAGGTGACCCCAAAAGCACACTATGGGCTCATTATCCCCCATCAGCCCAGCGCCTGAATGTGCCCCGAGTGCACCAGAAAAAATACCTCCTACAGAAGTGTTTGAGAGGCCTCTTAAAACTTTTATTGGTGCTATTTTTTGTATCCCTCCACCTGTGGAGCAAGGCATCTTTAGTACATTCAGCCCTCAGCAGGAGAGGAAAATTATAACTGATCCATTTCAGAAACCTCTAAAAGTGACCTAAAATAACTTTTCTATATATAAAAGTGTCATGATTTTAATGTCCATTATCTCATGACCTAGCAGAGCTAGGAAAAGCTCTTGTAGATCATTTTTAGTGGTTTCTAAAGTGGATTGGTCACACTTTTCCCCTGCACAGTGGGACCGAGGGTACAAGGACAACTGGGCTTTAGAGATGAGGAGGGAAACAAAAATCTGTTTCTGTGCTGGTGTATCCAGAGCTGTTTCATCCTCCAGGACCGCTCGTGGTGCTGTCCCCAGCTGAGCAGAAGTGCTGAAGCTGGTGGAGTGACAGCTATTTCCTAAAAGCTGGAGAGACGGAGTTAAGTAGATGCAAAGCAAGGAGCCAACTCCATCCCTGCCACAGGTCTTTTCAGGGATCTGCAGAGACAGTGACCCTGGCACCAGCTTTCCCTGCTGTGGCAGACCCAGATTTTGCTGGAGCATCTCATAGTTTGTGAGCCATGTGCCCAGATGGGCTGTGCTCATCTCTGAGCTCAGCTCTGAGCCTTTCTTCACCTCTCCCAGAGCTTTTGCAGCGAGGCTGGTTGCAACCCAAGCCTCTGGGAAGCTGCCACATCCAGGCATTAAACATGCTGGGTTTTCAGAGAGGACATCAGCAGAGCACATGGGAGAAGTGGCTCCCTGCCATGCGAGAGGTTAATAGACAGATTAGAGAGGGCAGGCGCTGTTTGTGGCAGAAGGAAAAGAGCTCTGCTTTTGCAGAGTTCAGCAGCTCCATGGAGCAACACGGATGTAAATATTTGCCAGAATTAGGGAGGCTGTGCGCAGGAGCCCAGGGAGGACTGCCCAAGTAGCTCAGCCTGTTGTTCGGGCTGTTTGTGGCGTGGGGCAGGTGCTGAGAGCTGGACATCATCTGAGGGAGGATGGAGAAGGTTGGAGCAGGACACCCCACACCCAGAAGCACTGCCTAAAACCTCAGGGCAGAAAAAGCCTTTAATGCTGCTCCCTTGATGGCTTTGTTTTCCTCCACTGCCTTTCTTGCTCTCTCTGTTGGCCTGATGGGCTGGCCCACCTCCAAAGACAGCATTACAGAGCACTGGATCGATTGGAGCCTGCAATTTTATTTGCTATCTTTAAGAGCCTTTGATGGGCAGCATGAGCTGTGCCAGCGAGCGCCTTTCCTGGGAGAGGAGGGAGAGGAAGAAGGTTGCAGGCTGCCATCTCCCATAGGGAGATGAGGAATCTGCCACCAGCTTGGAGAAGACACCGTGGTTGGGTGGGCAAAGAGAGCCCTCCTGATGCAGCAAGGCAGCTGAGAAGGGGCTCTCAGCCCTGTCCTTTGTGGTGCCTGGCAGTGGTGGCTCTGGTCACCTGTGTGGTGTCACGGTCACAGCCCCCTGTGGCACATTGCACTGGCCTCACACTCTGCCGTGAATTTTCTGCCCGTCAAGGTGGAAAGTGGGGTGGCTGCCTTGCAAATCCCTCCTGGGACGCCTGTGGCTCTGGGACTGGTGGCTCTCTGGAGAGATGGAGGTTGCAGGAGTTTCTATGTGAGACAGCTTGTGCCTGCCCAGAAAAAGAGGGCAAAGGTTGGGGTGAGACAGGCTTCGTACAGCAGCTTCCCTTTGGCTGCATCTGTCCTTGAACCCTGCATCGGGAGGGCAGAGATGCGAGGATCATTTTGTCTCCCTTCCCCAGTCTCTCCTTCCACCTCTGGCTGGCTAAAAGACACCGGAGGGTGAGAGGTGGAGCTTGCTGGACGCAAAAGGTTGGGGCTGCTGTTGGGGACCAGCCTTGAAGCAGAGGGCAGGATTTTCACAGCGTTCGATGCTGTGGAAATGGGGCATCTTCAAAGGCTGCTGCAGAGTGGGGATGGAAGCGGGATACAGAATGTGCAGCCCCCCTCCTCCTCACAGCAAAACGAACCTGGAGGAGTGAGCCCGCCCCAGCCTCCTCAGCGGAGGAATTAGCACAGATCACGAAGAGCCAGATCCGGCGTGATACTGGAGACAACAGAGATAAATTATCCTCAGATGGACTAATTGTGGCGCACAGCAGTGCAGCATCTCGGGCCGTGCTGGTAGAGCTGGACCGTGCAGGACTCCAGGAATGCTCGAAAAAGCCCCGCCTGCTTCAGCTCGGCTTCCCGGCGACTCCCGGTTACGGGCGGAACAGCTGAGCACAAGCAGCAAGCGGGCGAGTCGCCTACGGTGGCATCCCCAGTGTCCCCAGCATCCCCAAGCAACATTCCCAGCCCCATCCCGGTTTGCCGGGTGCCAAGCAGGTGCTGTTAGCCCACAGTGCCACCACGTGGTCACCCGGCAGCCAGAGGCTGTCTCCAAACCCCCTTCAGCCCCTCCGGGACACCTCCCGACCCCCACCACGCCCTGCAAAGCGCAATGCTGCCCTTGCTCCCGCCACGCCCGCGGGAGGCAGGGAAGGGGTTAAGAAGCCTGCGGGGAGGAGGAAGAGGATGGGGCTGTAGCGGGGATCAGGCCCTTGTCTCTGGCTTTGCGATTAGCCCTTCTGTTTTGATGTGGAGGGTCTGCTTGAATAATTTAACCGGGAGGTTCATTAACCAGGCTCTGGCCTTCGTCTGTCGGCTGAAGGCTGAAATGGCCATTAGGAGGCACACCGGGAGAGGAGCGGAGCGGCACAGCCTTCCCTCCCGCCAGGCCCCTCCGTTCCCTCTCCTCCCTGCTCCCTGACTCTGCTGCGCTTGGCTCCCTTATCAAGTGTTTGCGCCCTCTAAGCCCTGCCCCAGGGGCGCCGGGGCTGCGCATAGCCTGTGCCTCAGTTTCCCCTCTGTAGAGCGGAGCAGACTCTGTAGGCTGCAGTCGCAGCTGGAGCGCGTTCCCGAGGAAGCCGTGCCCCCGCGCGTGTCCGTGTGTCGCGCCGGTGACCCCCGGGCTGTGGGGCGGGAGCGGCGCTGGGGCCGCCGGCTCTGCTCCGTTCGCTTCACAGCGCCCGCTGCGAGAGAAGGGCACGTCCTGGGACATTCGCAGTGCGTGGAGGGGGACGAGGGCTGACAGAGGAAGGGAAGGAGGGAACACCCCACGATCAGACAGCCTTTCCAAGGGGAATCCTGGTGCACATCCAGCCCGGGGAGTGTATTTTATGGCAAGGCACTGTGCCAGGGTGCTGCTCTTAACAATCAGTGCAAGTGCCTGGGTACCAAGGAGAGCTGATTTCGGCGTCAGATCAGGTAAGGTTTTCACCAACAAGGGCAAAATTTATCAGCCAAAAGGTATCAAGTATCATTCTTTGCATGCACTGTCCCTCAGCATTTTGCAGAGTTTTCCTGCAGCTCTTGCTGTGCTTCTGCAAAAGGAGGTGTGCACTTGACATGTGCCCAGGAAAGCCAAGTATAGTGTGAACACTTCACTGGATTTAAAATCCTTTTCTGCCTCTACCTCTAGGATCAGCTAAGGCGCTAGAGGAAGGCTGCTCCCACTGGGTGCTCTCATCCTGTCTCCTGTTGTCTCTGTGTCTCTTTGGAGGCAGTGCAGCAGAGTCAGGGATGCTCTTCCCCATGCCAAAAGTGTTAACACTGGTAGTCCTCTTGCAGAGCTGGATTTTCTCTGCTGATTTCACACTGCTCCTCCTCATCTTGCCAGTGGTCCTTCTTCCTCCCTTCAGTGACCTCTGATCATTTGGAGGACCATCCCTCAATAAGTTTATCACTCCCCAGGGATGTGGCAGAGAAAGCTGTGAGCAGTGTAGATTAATGGGATCAAGAGAGCAGCACCTCCTCCTCATCAGCAACATCTCTGTCACAGCCTTGAAGACAATTTCCCCTGGTACCTACAAACGGTCTCTGTCACTCCATCCCTCATTAGAAGCAGTGAGCTGCCCAAGGAGAAGGTGAGCTTTGCACAGCCCAGCCCAAAGCAAGGTGTCCTGGAGGACCTCAGCAGAAGACATGGGACAAATACACCCAGATACTCCCAGCATCTGATAGACACAGGCCAGGCTCCCCTTGCAAACTCTCCCCTTCCAGTCTGGCAGCAGCTGGGAGTGAAGAGTCACCCAGAACTTGGTGGTGACCCCCCTCAGGAGGTAATTACCCTTTTTCTTTCCCTGGCAGCCCCCCCGAAGGAGCCAGTGCTGATGTGCCGGTCCAACAACTACCCGAAGGGTTTCTACTGCAGCTGGCACCTGCCCACCCCTACCTACATCCCCAACACCTTCAACATCTCTGTCATGTAAGTGTCTGGGAAGAAAGGGTGCAACAGGGTGAGTTTCAGTCCCCACAGCCTGGAGCGGGTCTCAAGTAGTGCCATGAAGTCTTGGGGCAGTGGGTCTGACCTGTGCTGAGGATATGGTATCCGTGTCCCAAAAATGGGCATGGAGGATTTTCTGGGACATACAAACTGGATGTTTGGGACCAGGGCTTTGTGCCAAGAAGTTTCAATTTCCCTAGAAGGAAAGTCCCCATCCCCCAGATCCCCTTTTCGTGCCTCCCAAGACCATCCTCTCTGCACCAGTTGTCTGTAGTGGATGTGGTGCCCGCTGTTTTCTGGCACATTTGGCGCATCCATGCTCTTCTCTGGTGTAAGCTGGTTGTTGTTGGGCAGCAGCAGCGTCTCTCACCTAGAACTGGCCATGGTATGGCATCATTCCCTACCCTGAGCCAGAGTTCTGGCACAGCCTTTATACAGGCTAGTGCCTTGTATTATCTTCTGAGGTTTGTGTCACTGTCAGGAGACACAAACCTTGTTCCTCTTATGGGAGGCCCTGACCCAAACTCAACCCCAGCAGGGTCCTATTCCTTCCTTGGGGCCAGCATGAGGACATTCACTGAAGCCTCTATGTAGGCTTGGGAGAAAACCTCATACACAGGGGCCCACACAATTCCCTGGCAGGAGGAAAGCAGCCCTTTGGCTGCAGCAAGGGCTGGTGCAGCGGGACCATGGTCTTAGTGGGGATGCAGAGCTGCACAGTCTGTCTCCTTCCTCCAGAAGCTTGGGTGCATCCGCAGGTAACTGCTCTTCTCACCTCTGCTTTCCAGACACGGCACAAAAGACATGGTCTGTGAGAAGGATGCCATTCCCAAAAACAGGTGTCACATCAGATATCTCCAGCTCTTCTCGACCGTGAAGTACAAGGTGACTCTGACAGTCACGAATGCTCTGGGCAAAAACTTCACCACTCTCACCTTTGACGAGTTCGCCATAGGTAACTTCCACAGCAGCAACTGGCCTCTCCAGGGCAGTGTTGGGGTTGGCTTGCTCTGCATTGTCACCCATCAGAAAGATGGGGCAGGGAAGGGCCTGGCTCTCCAGGTGGAGATTCTGCCTATCCATGGAGATGGGGTCTGAGCCACTCTGGCATCCTCCATCTGCCCCTCCCATTGTCAGGGCGCTGCTGGCACCTGAGCATCCTGGGGGAGCCAGGCAGGATGCCCACAGGCAGCCTGCATGCTGGTCACGTCAGTGGCCTGGTGTCACGCGTGGTCTCACCCCCAGTGGTCTGGATCACCCATGGTTGCCAAGTTCTTCCCTGCTTGGGATGCTGCGGAAAAAGCTGCCATGTATTAAGGCAGAGAGCTGTGAAAATTGTGAGGTCCAAATGGTGTTGTTGTTCTTACCCCTCAGAGTGTCCCTGAAGGAGAGGTTTGGTGTTTGTGCTGGAAGCAGAGTCATGGGAATTAGGACTGGAAGAGAAATTAAAATGTCCCATTCTCTTGTCTACGTCCTTAGTCAGGATAAAGCTCTCCTAAAGTCAAGTTTCCCCAGCCCTTACCTAATATTCTCCTAAAAACCCTATTCCTTCTTTTGCACCTGTTCCCTGCCCCATCAGGACAGCAGATGCTGTGCAGTGTGGGACAGGGAGCAGCAGGCTCTGTGGACTGGGGTGTCCACGTCTCGGGCTGTGCCACAGGGATGCTTCCCAACCATGTCCAGAGCTGTGGCAGAGATGGGCAGGCATGAACTGAGAAATCCAGTGCCAAACACAACAAAGCAGGGAGCTTTTGCCACCATCCCAAGCCAGATTACAGCTGGTGCTGTGACATCCTCAAAGAACAGGAAAAAAAGGAGAGAATGGTGTTCAGGAACATGCTGGAAAACAATTTTCTGGTTGCGTCTGGCAATTACTGAACCTGAAAAACAAAGTGAATCATTAAAGTGCAGCCAGTGGTTGGGCTTTGCCTTCGATGTGCATCACAGCATGGAGAAGCTGGAAGTGCTGGAGTGCAAGAAGAGGAGCTCCACTGCTATACCAGATTGTCCCTTTGTGCCCCAAATCCTGGAAAATACTAAACAAGGCACCAGCTCTGAACAGAGCAGGGAGATAACTTTGGAGCGGGGTCTGTCCTGCTGTGTGTCTGCAGGTCCATACCTGAAGCTTGTGTTCATCAGTGCATTGGGAATGCCAATAACAAGGCAGGGAGCTTAGCAAGGAAGTGGTGGAATTTCAGTCACTTGGGTGCCTTTAAATGGAAATTGTTGTGTTTGTGGAAGATACACTCCTTAAAAATGAAGGTAACCTCCAGCCTGCATGGCCCAGGACAGCAATTAAGCAGTATTTTCCAAGTTCCTTGCATTCCCTCCTGCAGGAGTTCAGGGCACCCTCTTGTAACATCTGTATCCCACCCATGCCCTGCCTAGCTTCCCAACATCTGGTCCTCCATCCAGCATACAGGGGCAGCTCCCCTGGGGAAGCACACCCAGCTGCAAGCCTCGGGCATCCCAACACCAGCACAAAGCTGGATGCAGCCCAGCAGTTTGAACTCGGCCCAGGTCGGAGGAGTGGTAAGCAGAGGCCAGCACAGCCCCAGGCCAGCCTTTAGCACGGGTGTACTATTGCTGCCTCTTGCGTGAGTGCCTGGAAGGGTGCAGGGTGCCTGGACACGTCTCAGCAGTGCACTGAGAGGTCACATCACCCGGCATTGCCTGGCTCCAGGTTGGCACTTGGGGAGAGGTGATGGCCTAATGCCGATAGGAGAGGCCATGTCCTCCACCAGCTCACTCCCATAATCACTTCAGTATCCAGTGGCCTTAAAATCTCCGTATTCTGCATGACTGTGAAGTTCTCCTCCTCAGGGTTTGGTACGGGTGCCATGCATCAGCAGCACAGACAGGGTGGTGACAGAGTGCTGAAGCAGCCAGTCACAGGCTTAGCAGATCATTACAGTATCTGCTGCTGCTGAACAACAGCCACCCACCCCAAGGGGAACTTCTCCTCATGCCATCCTGCTGTTAAAACAAGTGCACTGCATTGCTGCAGTTTGCTAGGCAGTTTTGCCCCAGGTTGCCTGCGGTCCTCGCTGAAGCTTCAGTGTCTCTTCCAGCTTTCTTCTCTGCAGCTGCAGTCCAGGACTGTGTCCCAGTGTGGGGAGTGCTGGAGATGTGGATCTAGCAGCTGGCCCAATGAGCTCTCATCTGGGAGATTTTTCTGATTTCCCTTTGCTAGATGGAGGGCGGAAAACCTATGGCTCAGGGCAAACTGCTGCTTTGGCTCATTGAGAAAATGCTGAATGGGAACATTGCAATGTCTGCACACATCCTGCTAAAATGAAGTGACAGTGTCAGCCAGGACCTGTGTGATGCTTCCCCAGAAATCCCTGGCCTCTGGTTGTCAGAGCCTGCCTTGTGTTTTCCCCTTAGCCTAGAGAAGAGCATCATAACTTCTGCATGGAGGTTAAAGTGCAGCCACGTAGCCCCGATCTCATGCCCTGCTGGGGACAGAGCAACCCAAAGCCAAGGAGACAGCAGTGCAGGGCAGGCAGCTCTCCCTCCCAGCACCATCTGGGAAGGAGTGACCTCCTTTGGTTTTACTTCTTCACTCCTTTCTCCGTCTCTGAAGTCGCCAGAAGAAAATTCCTTCCCCAGCCACTCGGAAGATGGTCTCTAATTGAGTGGAAAATGACTGGTACTTTCTTTTGCTGTCCTGAGCCCATGCCTTGCTGGCGGTCATGCCGTGCTGGTTATTAGCAGCCAGCTGCAGAGGGTCACTCTGCATTGTCATTTTCAGTGATGACTGGAAAAGCTTTTCCGACCCTCTGGCCCCCATCTCCTATTGGTAGGAGATCCGGACTGCCTTCCTCCTCATCTTGCTCCTGCAAATTGTTTTCATAATTGCATCTTCTGCAAAAGTATTGATATTAATAAAGGTGAGCATGAGGAGGTCCTGCACAGCCCTACAGACGTCAGGGCTCCAGAGAGGAGGGTATGGAAAAGGGACTGCAGGGAAGAGGACCTGGAGGCAGAGGAAGATGCCAGAGAGGAATGAGGTAGTGTGTAAGAAGCTGCCGCCTCCTTCATGACGGCTGGAACAGCATGGGGACATTTTTGGCTGACTAGGATACAACCACACGTTCTTCACTTGTGTTTCAGCCCAAGAGCTGTTTTTTGCATCCTCCAGGAAAGCCAGGACAGCACCACCACACGACAACGTTGGCATCCTGCCTCAGCACCTTTCTCCACATATGATCCTGGGGAAAAATATGAGAAGATGAACAGCATTAAAAGGATGAAGGCAGCCTTGGATGGGGCCTTGTAGGTGTGCTGCCCATGACCTTGGGAAGGTCATCTGATCCTTCCAACTCCAGCTCTGGGGCAATGAAGATGCAGAGCATCTCAGAGGGGCTGCATGATGCCCATGTCTGTATGAAATTTGGAGTCTTTGAACACAGGTACACAGTTCCCTAAGCAGAAGGTCAGTTCCATTCATACTACTTAGGAAGGCAGAATTAAATTACCTAGACTGACATTTGGCTAAGACATGGAGTTTAATATCCCTCTGCTCATGGAAAATGCCAGGGGATATTTAATGGCCGCAAGGGATCCATTTTCATGCTTGTTGGAGAGACGGGATGGGCGACGGGCCTCTCTGTGCCACAGGGTCTCAGCTGCCTTTCTGAACCACCAGATTCATTTTGAGACATGTCTGACAACAGCCAGGGGCGATGGATAGCTAAAGACTCACAGTTAAGTGTGAGCGTGCAGCGCCTTGAGGAGAAGCTGCTCCCTGATGCTCTCCTTGCACTTCAAGCCCTCGCTTAGACACAGCAGCCAAAAACCAAGCAGGAAGAGCTGTGAGTAGCCTCCTGGCCAAGTCCCCTTCCCAGGAATGTCTGATGATGCTCCCTTAGCTCTGCAGGATAATATTACATCTGGTTTTATAGCCGCTTAACCAGTACTCAGCCTAATGCCCATCATCCATTATTATTATTACTATTACTGCTTTTATTACGTTACTGCCTGCAGGCCCTCCGTGAGGACAGGGCTCTATTATGCTGGCTGATGTACAGCCAGACAGCCCCTGCCTCACCATGTGCAGGCTGAATGGAGGCAGACAAAGGCTGGGGAAGGAGGAGCACTCGTCCCTGTCTGTGGGGTACAAAGGACTCCTTCAAGGTCACATAGAAATTGGGAAGCTGGACACGGCCTGTCTCCCCTCACTCCTCAGCTGGCCCCTGTGGGACCAGCCCAGGTGTTTCCCGTGATGAGCACGGCAGGATGAGGTCTGTCCTAGGAGACATAAGTTTGTCCTCTCTGGACCAGTTGCCAGAGGTGTGATCTCCTCTCCTGGCTGTTGTGTCCTCGCTGCCTTGGAAGGACATAGCAGGAACAGTTTTGGCTTTGTGGTTTGGGAGGGATTGGCCCTGCTGTGCTCTCTAGCCTGGGCAGGAATCCTGTGGATGGAGGGACACATGAGGAGGTACCAGGGACTTTTGGTTTTCCTGTTAACCTGCAGTGCTGTTTGAAGGCTTGTAGCAGCAGGGAACACGAACGTGAAGCCAGGGCAGCCTTCCTCTGTGCACCAGCAACAGTGTCCGACACACAGGAGAGGGGCTAGGGGTCACATCCCTGCAAAACGGGCAGGTGACTCCCGCCTCAGCATCAGGGCACTTTTTTTTCAGACTTCCTTTAACAGTCACAGTAGTATCTCTCATTGCTGCCCAAGCACATTTGGCATGCCCAACTGAATTTAATCATGCCTTCAGGCTGGCATACTAAAAACCAGGGCCAGGCTCCCTGCGTTACCCCAGGGAGTATCCATTGCATCCATCCCTAGCCCAGCACTTTCCTTCCCACTTCCCACTTCCTCACTGCAGAGCTGCAGTTCACAGTCATCTGCATTCGTTCAGCCAAACAGGCTTTTGTTTTGCAAACCCATCCTGCTGAGCCAACGCTGGATTTATACTTTTCCGTATGCGTTTGGACTCCAAGTCCCTGTCGATGGAAGCTGATGTCCAGCCCCAGCCCTGGGATTCAAAGTGAGCGGCGGAATTGCAGAGCCATCTGGAGTAGCTCAGCACAGCACAGCCCTGGCAAAGCGTTCCTGCCGCCAAGGAGAAAGCTGCAAATGGAAAATTGTGCCCCATCCTGCCACAGAGAGGAGTGTGTGAGGGTTGGGAGGTGGCACAGGGACCTGTGGTCAGGCTCACCAGCTGACCAGCCATTGCCAGAGCCTCTGGGAGCATCCTCTGAGCCTGAAATGACATTGGGAAGGAGGAAGGTGTCCAGCCCTGCTCGCACCCGCTGTGACAGAGGGAAGGTGGTGAAATCCAGGGTGGTGGTGAAGATGATGGTGATAAAGGACTGCAGCAGGGTGCGTGACAGGGCGCTGAGCAAGAGGAGGCTGGGGAGACAGAGGTAGTGGTGGGCTGTGTCTCGGGGGAAACAGGTCCCACCAAGGTAGCTGGGCTGTGGCTTCACTTCAGCACCCTCTCTGCCTCACCTGCAGAGAAGAAAGTGTGTTCTCAAAGCATCACAGGCTGGTTTCTCCTGAGAGGAGCAAGCAGTGGCAGTGCAGGCACAGTTGCTGCAATGCCACTATCATTCTGGAGCAGGGGTGGCAGCAAGCAGCTCACATGTGACTGCACTTGCCCCAGACCGGCCACACATCAGCACCTGATCCCATTTGAGTGAGGGAAAGATGTCTTTCACTCATTGGACAGGGCTGCAGGCAGGCTCAGGTGGTGAGGGAGCAGCTCACTGACCACCACCTCCTTCCTCTCTCAGGGTAAGCAAAGCCCCTGTGAGGGCATCACTTCCCACTCACAGCAGGTGAGCCCTGGAGTCAGCACGGAGAATTCCTCTGGCAGCAGGGCAGGAGCTTTGCCAGGCAGAAGGGGGCTCCCCACAGCCCCACCACCCCTCCTCCATCCTTGGGAGGGGAGTTTGATGCTGACACCTTGACAGGCTTCTGCTAAAGGCAGTCAGAGCCTGAGGACCATTGTTCAGTCCAGAAATTTTCAGGTCAGGAAGGATCCACTTGCCTGCATGTGGACTTGGAAGAGCGTTAAGTGCCTTCCCAGGACGTGAAGATTCATGTGCATTGCTATTCTTGGAGTGCACAGAGAGCCCTCATCCACCTCTGGCACAGCTGTATGCCTAGCTCCATGTGTCCAGCTCCTTCCTGACCATGATTAAAGGATAAGCATGGGCGTACACAAATTTTTTTAGCTTTGCTATTGCAGTTGGGAGTTTGAGCTGTCAGGATTTGATCAAACCCTTGGCAAGGAGCAAGGACTGCTCTGCAACAGGCAGCGACATTCATCACTGCCTGTCTGTGATGAGCTTCCGGCGCTCTGGAAGTAGCTGCAACATCAAAGCACGTTGCATAGCTCACAGCCAATTAATATTCACCTGAAATACATGACAGGTAGCAAGAAAATATCCCCATGTCCCAGAAGCAGAGCAGGGCAGTGAGAGAGAGAGAGAGAGAGAGCTGGGGTGGAAAGTGACCAGGGCAATCCTTCTCCCTTAGTAAATATGATGTACCAATGCTTTGAATCCTAAAAACCCCAGCCCTAAGCCCAAAGGCCAAACTCTGCCACATTATTGTGAGGCAAGTGGGCTAGAACGTGTGTCAGACTCATGGAAATCAGCAGTTGCAAGGGAAGTGCAAGATTTTGGCTGGGTGGGCTCCTCATCCTGATCCAATTAGCCCTGACTAGGAGGGATGCTCTCTGCCCTGCCCCCGTTGTTTCCATGTGTCTCTAGTGCTGTCACCTCCTTAATGGTGGTAATTTGATCCAGGACAGCCATACCACTGACCTGGACAACAAAAGGTGATTTGCATCTAATTAGTTTGGGGAAAGAATGGAAAGCACATGGTGCAAACCCCAGCCAGCTTTGCCAAGAGGTATGAAGGAAGTATGCCACATGCAAAGCTTTGTCAATCCCCCTCTTTTTTTCTCTTTACAGTAAAGCCAGACCCTCCGGAGAGTGTGGTGGCCAAACCTGTGCCCAATAACCCTCGAAGACTGGAGGTGTCATGGCAAAACCCCTCATCGTGGCCTGACCCTGAGTCTTTCCCACTGAAGTTCTTCCTGCGGTATCGGCCTCTGATCCTGGACCAGTGGCAACATGTGAGTGATGCTGCACTGCCTGGGGCACGAGGGAGAGGGGCGAGCTGGTCACTGGGAACAAGCTGCATCATAAAAAAGGTGTTCAGGGACAAAAGAGATGTGTATTTACTGCCCAGGCTACCTGGACCCTGTTCCTCTCCGTCTCTTTCTCGTCTTTTCTCTTCCTCTCCACCTTTTTTGTAGCTCACCCTCTGCCTACAAATGGCTCTGCAGCCTCTCCCTGCTCCGAGTTTTCATCCATGGCCCCTATCTACTTTCCATACATATGTTCTATATAAAACTTGCCAGCGAGATGTAAGAGGCATTTAAAGTATAAATGTCACCACATTTAAATGTGCCTCTGCCACATTTAGATTTTGAACTGGAGATAAAATACCGCTCACCATAACTCAGAGCACAGTCACCGAGCAGTTGCTGCGATGTTATCGTATTTCTTACTTTTATTTCTTGTTTCTTTAAAAGAAAATAGTCAGTGAAATCCTTGGTAGCCTGGAGGACAGATTTCATTTGTTACTGCAGGAAGAGATAACAAAGAGGCTTTTTTTTTTTTTTTTAATGTCTCTGTGCTGCTTGTATGCTCGAGTTGTGCAGGAAAGCATTCTGTGGCTGGAGAGGAGGTGCTGCTACTGTGGCACAGCTCATCCAGCACCCCTTCTGTGCCCAAGCTGGGCCAGTTAAGAGCCAGTTAGGTGCTTTGCTTGATAAAGGATTTTGCTAAAAAAACCCAAAAAGTCAGATAAGAGGCAGCACTGGGTCCCCAAGTGGGATTTTCTTCCAGCCAGCACTTCCTGGGGATAGAAATGTGGAAGAGTGGATGGGAGGCTTTGCTTGTGGCTCTGCAAGGTGTCTTGACAACTTTTTGTATTTGCTTGGGCTTTTTGATGAGGCAGCACCACAGGTTGTGTTTCAGATTGCAGCATTTGCTGATGGCTCTGAAAATAAGAGGGTTTTTCTGCTTGCCTCTTTGATCTTTGCTTCTTTCCTGGTAGTGGGAGAGCATCTTTGGAGCATCCACAGGGGTTAGAAAGCATAGGTGGAGTTTGGATATTAGTTATCTGTAAGTATTTTTTTTTCATCTGGGGAGAGAACGCTCAAACTGTAGAAGCTGTGTAAAAAGGGGAAGATTTAGTGGCAACTGCCAAACACAACATGGTTTTTTTCCCCAAAGTGTGCAGTTGTTGTGGAAAATAGTGGTTTTACCCTGCCACAGCCTGATCCAGCCAAATACCCTGGTTTGCACCAAAAAATGGTGGGGTAGCCCCTGAGCTCCCTCCTACCTCAGCAGCCTCGCAGTGGCTGGTGCCTCCCTCACTGGGTGTGGGGTACTGTAACTGCAGAGTCAAGCTATGCCAGTCCCCTCTGGCAGAACCCTGGGGGGATGCTTCGTCCTCTCCATCAGTGCCCTCAGGCAGGCAGTGATGGTGGGAAATGCATGGAGGTGTTGGTGACACTGGTGGCAGGGCCACCCTGGTTGGAGAAGGCAGTTCTTGGGCAGTAAACACTTCTTCTATATAAAAATACCCTGAGGTGCAGAGAGACATCAAGGTACCAGCTCTCCTGGTGGGTACAAGGACGGCTGAGAAAGGTTTCATCTCCCAGCATTTAGGGAAGGTGCAGCAGTCTTGGGTACAGCTTTTAATCAATATTCTCTTGCAGAAGACACATTCCTCATCACTGACTGATGGAGAAGAGTGTTTGGGGAATAATTTGCTCAGTGAGCAAGTGCAAGCATTCAGTGAGTGAGGTGCCAGCATAGTTTTCTGACTCCCTACCCTGCTGGCTGGGTAATGAAAAATCTGATTTGTGGATGATTTGAGGAAAACTGCCACTATTCATCAGATGAATTATTTGCGAAGCCTAATTCAATTGTTTTCCAAACACCAGAGAAAGGCAGTGCTGCAGCAGCTGGAGCTGCTCTGACCCCAGACCCCTCTGGTACATTCAACCTGCTTAGCCCAGCTGAGCAGCCTGCAAATGCAGGTGTTTGCACCTAAAATTAACCCCACCAATGTCAGTATGGGAGCATGCCCAAGCCTCCCTGCAGTCTTTGTTTGACTTATTACTTGTTGTCCTTTTGGGGGGTGTCCCTGGTCCCCCAAATTGAGACAGAAAATGGAAGGACATGGTTTGATGGGTCCAAGTCTAGCTCATCTATCCCTCCTGTCCTGCAGTGGTGATGCTGGGTCTCAGCTCAAAGGGACAAGTGCCCTGAGAAAGGATGAGGTGGTCACACGTGCCATGCTTGCATGGGGGTGTCTTAATTCTCGTGGAGGTGCAGGTCTCTTGCCACAAGCTGCCCCCCATCTTGGCTCTTGCTGTCCCCACTGGCACTTGCATAGAGAAGTCCTTGCTTTTTATGCCCACACAACCTGCACGCTGACAATGGGGCAGCTTGGAGCTCGGTAGGGAGAGAAGTCCCTGCCAGCTGTCAGGAGGAGTTGGGTAACCTCATGTTCTGGCAGTCCCTGTCTGCCCAAGGTCTGCAGGCTGAGCTCTGTCCCTGCCTCCTCATGGCAGCCCACCTCTGCACTATCCGTGGGTTTTAAGCATGTACGTGGCAGCCCTGTGGGAAGCCCAGCATCCCTGCAGGAGAAAACCCACGAAGGAGAATCACAGGCTGCCCAGAGACGGAATATCCATGCAGGCCCTGCTCACACGTGGTGTTTCTTGGCAGAAGAAGCAGCTCCTCTTTCACCTCTCCACCTCCCGTTATCTTTGCAGGGTCTGATTTATGCACAGCACCTCGGCAGGCAGGACCAAATGAGCGCTAATAGGATCAGATGGATGTTGAGCTGTCGAATACCATAGGGCCTGATTCAATCAGCGTCTGCTTTCTTCCAGGTTCTTCCTTTCAGGATTTTAATAATGCCAGGGCTTGGCACCAGAAGATGAAACCATCCATGGCGGGAGCAGTGGATCTTACAGAGGCTGCCACTGTGTGAGCTGGCCACAAATGCAGTTTCCCCTCCGCCAGAGAAAGTCCAGTGATGCCTGGCCCAAGCATCCCACACCACAAAGCAATCTCTGGGGCCGACCCAGCAGTGGGGAGAACACCATTTTCACCTTCCCTGCACTTTGCAAATTGGGTTTGAGCCCCAGTGTGCCATTTGCAATCCCTTTCCCCTGCTCAGTAGCACCTTTCCACCCAGAGCACTTAGTGGCTCTCATGTTGCAGTTTGCTCTGGGAATTATGGTGATGTGCTCTGAGAATTATTATCATGGAGGGATGATGATGATGATGAGTTTCCACATGGGAATGCAGTGAAGCATGTGCCGGATCGTGCCACCTCACAGCAGCTCCCTTCCACCTGGGCACAAGCGTTTCCTAGCTGTTGGGGATGCAGCCGTGTCACATCGTGTCACATCACGTGGCCAAAGACTCTCCTCCACCCCACCAGCACTGAGCTCACTCTGGAAGTCAAGCAACTTAAAACTCACACTCCTCCCTTTCTGGAAGAGGGGCTAGTGGTTTCTCTGCTGCCAGAAGAGAAATGGATATTTGTAGCCTAAACAGGTTTTTTATTCTCTCCTTTTGGCAAAATCTCCCCTTCTGTCTCCTAAATATAAAACATTAAATGTTTAGGGTATCCTTTATTTTTCTCCCGCTTTTAAGTTTGTAATTCAAGCCAGATTAGCGTGGTTTCCTCTTCTGTTTTATAGCTCCATCCTGGCCCCAAGCGAGCTCTCCTAATGCTCTCAGATGTTCCTCTAATGGCTTACCTAGGCTGGAACTGGATACCCCTTCCTAATGGATTGCTAATAGCCTGTTTCTGGTTTTACAGGCTCCTTCAGTTAACTCACAGCCGCGGCGATTGCCGCGCTCGCACATGCGATCTCCCTGCGAGCACATATGCACGCTCAGCCCTATGTGCAGGCAGGTGGCCAGACGCCGTCCTGAGCATCTCTGGGGGGCCACGGGCAGGTCTTGCACCCAATTTGCTCCCCTCCCATGGCATTTTCTGGAGCAGGAGTCCCATTTTCGCAGTTTTTGGAGGGAGATCACGTGTGCTGAGCGCTTGCCAGCTCGATGCACATCCCAGGAATGTGGCAAGGCTCAAGAAGGTATTTCTTATGCAGCGTCAGAGCTGGTGGCCAGACCAAGGGAGGATTTCCTACTGTGGGTTGCCAGCAATTTGCAGATGCCGTAGTGAAGTCTAATTGAACCCATTGGCCTCGCTGACAACATGAAATGTTAACGAACCGTGAGGCAGGCTGCACCTCAGATCTTGAGATTTGCAGTAAAAGGTCATGAGATATTTAAAGCTAATAATGTGGTTGAGTTCTCTCCTTCCTCTTCTGCGTTGGAAGCATTAGGGCCATGTTCGTGAGCATTTGCAAAGGCTGGAAGCGTCCTTCTCTGGAAGTGCAAGCAGACGTGCTCCCACCAGCACAGGATTTTAGGAGCTGTGGGAAAAAAACAAACTCCACTCAGACATCTGTGCCTGCTCCAGTGCGGTTAAATGATGAGGTTTTGGGGATAGGAATGGAAAGTTTGTGGGTTTTGCCAAATACCTAGTGTTGGGTTTGTGGGTGCAAGGATGGCATTGTCCTCTGTACTGATCTCTCTCGTCCATATTGGAACTGGCTGCCAGGATGGGCTCAGGCTTGGCTCCCAGGGCAAAGCAGCATTTTTTCATCAGAGAGGTGAATCTCACGTGCTGTCTCTGAAAGTTTCTGCCTTGGAGCAGCCTGAAATAGCCTGAAAGTGTGAGCTAATGCATATATCCTGTCTGTGATGGGCAAGGAGAGGGATGGAGCAAGCTGGGTAGGAAGGCAATTAGTGCCACTGCCTGCCACAGCAGCGTCCCCGCCGGCACGGTGGCAATGTCACTTTGCAGCAGGAGTGCCTCTTTGTGCCCATTTGCATCCCCCTGTGCCTCTGCTGCTTTGCCTGCACTCCCCCTCTTTTCAAGGCAGTCTTGGCAGGGAGGTCACCCTGAGCAAGCTGGGTTACAACTTCACGCCTGGTAGCTTTTATTGCAGCATTTCTCTCCCTTCCCCTCCTGGCTGCAAAGTCAGTGATTAAAAAAGAAGGGGAGAAAAATCCAAAGAATTAATAGGTGGGAGCAAAATATTTAGGCTGTAATAGTGTCACTCGCAGCTCAGCGTGGGGCAGGCAGGGCTGGAGCAGAGAGTTTCTCAGAGGAGAGTGGGGGTGGGAAATGCCCAGAAATCACCTTTTCTGCAACAGAGCATGTTCAGGACCCTTGGCTGGCATTGCCTGGGTGCTCTCAGCCCCCTTGGAAACCCCTGGTGACCTAAAAGTACTGAGCACCTGGCAGCTGTGAAAGTGCCCCAGTGCAGCAGAGCGCTCACGCGTACATGTCCTCACCTGCATGCTCACACAGCTAACAATCAGGCAGGAGGGTGCTGGCAAGCCTAACTTTCCCTGCCCCCGTGCAGACCACACCAAACAGGTGTCTGTGCTCTGCCACGCCCATGCACAAGCTGCTTTCATCCCCAGCCCACTGTATCAGCATGGTGAAGGCATCTGCAGGCAGCATATGCCAGTGCCAGCCGGGTTAGAGTTGCTGCTGAGTGCCCTCAGCATCCCTGATCCCATCTTCCCCAGAGCCACAAGCAAAAGCAACCTCTGACAGTTGTCACTTGGCAGGAGGGGGCCACCACGTCTGGATAAAGTTTCCTGTTAACTTGTTTTCCTCTAACAGCCCCCGCTTTCAAAGATGGTCTTTATTTTGAGCTGGAAGGGATCCGTTCAGCTGTATCTGGTGTGGCACACCCCAGGCTGCAGAGGAGCCCTGTGATGGCTCGTCCTCCCAAACCCACAACAGGGCTGGGCTCTGTGCAGCACCACAGCAGCCTTTTCAGGAGGGGGTGAGAGCAGACAGCACAGCTCAGACCCTGCTGGAGTGGCTCTTCCACCACGTGGCTGGCAGAGAATAAGAGGGGGTCATTCATTTTTCCCAACATTTAATTATCCTAGAGTACAGGTAGAAAGTTTTGTGTGGGGTTATGCCAACTGATTCTTGTGGCTCTGCAGAAGGAGGAGGTATCTGGGGGTACCTTTGTCAGTAGTCACTGACAGACATATTTGCTCTCCAGGCATGGCTTTCAAAGGGAAAAAGCAAAACATTTCTGTTCCACATGGTGACATCTTCTTTCAAGATGCACTAGCCATTTGCAGTGACCCTCCTGAACTTCCCAGTGGCAGGGCAATTTGCCTGAGGTTTCCTTTTGGTTTATCTTGTTCTCCAGGACGGGTGGAAGCCCTGCTGGGATCCCCCTGCACTTGCAGGGACTGAAGGCACCTGAAACAGCAGCCGTTTGTGAAGCCGAGCCCTTGCAAAGCTCATTGCAGCCCAGTGGCAGGATCTGGCCCTTGCTGTGGGGAAAAGTGGCTGTGAAATGGAGCTCACTGGGTGTCCTGTCCCTATCCAAGTCCCAGTTTCCCTCATCATCCAGTATAACTCGAGTAGCATCCAGAGGAAGAGGCTGCAAGGATGCCAGATGTTTGGCAGAGCCAGGTTGTGCTCTTAAGGAGGGGTTTCTTTCCGTGATTGCTGTGGGTAGCAAAGGCTGTGTGAGCACATCAGCTTCACCTTACGGTAGGCAGGGAGGGTGCTCCTTTTGTTTTGGGGAAGGCAGTCTCATCCAGGCTTGATACAGCACCTGGGACAGCTGCGTGGTCACTGTGCTGTCACACACAGAGCTAGTGCATCCCTGCCTTGGGACAGAGGGGTGCCAGTCCTCATCCCCACACTGCCTGTGGAGCACTCCCTTCCCACTCTAGGAGCTGCACAGGAAAGCAGGAGGTGTCAAGGAATGGGAAACAGAGCCACTGCCACCACAGGGGAGCCAGCAAACGCATTTTCATGTGGGATGCAGAAAAGGAGGCATCTGATCCCCCTCTTCTCCCCCTGCACCTCCTTTCAACACACATCAGCCCCCAGCTCACCTGTCAGGGCAGAGGAGGGTGGGGTTTTCTTCCCTGCCCCCCTGCCCTATCCCCCTCCAAAGGCCATCTGGGCTTCAGACCTGCCCATGCATCACCCTGTTCACAGGTAATTGCTACCTGGTCACCCTGGACCGGGAGCAGAGCCTGGGTGGGAGCAAAGCACAGTGACCTTTTTTACTGCCAGAGCACCCTGGCAGGGTGGGCTGGAGTCCATGGGAGCAGGATGAAGGGAGCTCAGAGGGGATAATGGCTTCCCTAACTCCTGCTGTGCTGAGCACTGCGAGACAGGGACAGCAGTCTGCAGGCAGGGACTGGAAGGAGGGCACTCACGGGTGTTGGGGTGTGTATGGCTGCTGTGGATGTCCCCAGGCCTCCAGCCTGTGCAGGAGGAACCAAAATGGACAGAGGAAAGCCAAGTGGCAGGCAGTCCTCCCCTCAGCCTGCTCTAAGTGTCTCTCCATCCCATCATGTGGCACTGGCCCATCCTGGCGCTTGGGACTGTGGGTGGGCACCAGCAGCTCTATAATCTTTCCAAGCAGGAATGTGGGGGTATGTGACCATGGCAGGGAATGGGATCCCAGCCCACACTGTCCTCAGCAAGCTGTCATCTGAATTGCTGGGTTCAAGGGCTTTTTTTCATTTCTCTCTCTCCTCTCTCTCTCTCTCTCTCTTTTCTCTTTTTGTTTTTGCAATGCTAATAGCTCTGCATTGCACTGGCTGCTGATCCCTCATTAATCTGGGCAGCACTTCACAGCCAGTCAGAGTGACTTTTGGCAGGTGCACAAAAGCAGGCAGCAACACACAAACCCCCACCCCGGCCAAAAAAATTACCATGCACAGCCTTCCTCCAACTTTTGTCTCTGTGTGGCGAGGACATGGACTAAGGAATTTCTCCCTCTGCCTTTGATGCTGTGTGTCCACCCGTCCCCCCACAGCCTCCTCAGTGTGTCTTCTCCTGGTTCTGTCTCTCCCTGTCTGTATCCAATTGGACCCAATCCCGGTGTGCTTTCCCACTTGTTTTGGCACCTCTATGTGGGTCATGGGCACCCCCCCAGTGGCTTTCTCCCCACCATGACAAATGCTGGATGTATCCCTGGCTGCCCAGCCCAGGAGTTCCGCATCCAGAGGTTGTATGTGTGGGGAGAGATGGATGATACCATCTGTGCTTTCTCTTTTTAACTGCTGTGTAGAGCAGAGCTTAGGGCAACATCCTCCCAGCATCCTACAGCTCCTCCTAGCTCCTACAAGGAAGGTCCTCCAGTCTGGGTCCTGGGGGGACAGATTTAACCCCCTGTGCCTGTGACACCCCACCTACAAACACTCAGCTGCTGGTTGGTTGTAGGTGGGAAGAGGCAGGAACTGCTCCCAAGGGAAAGCTGGGAGGGATCTTGGGGTGGGGAAAGTGCTCCTGATGGGAAAACAGCCTGGCAAGGTCATCAGGACTTTAGTAGGGCTGACCTGCCTGCAGCCTGCTTGGTGCAGGTGCCAGGGAGGAGCCAGGGGGTTCAGAGCATGCTGGAAGTCTTGGACAGAGTCACACACCAGCTGGATAAACCCAGCATCTTTCAGAGCCCTGTCCTCATTCTCCAGTTCCAAGCCATACCCCAGCACCGAGCAAGTCAAGTCAGCAGGGAGTTGGCAGCTCACCCTGTGAGGTTTCATTTCGTTTAATTGTCGTTAAGAATTAATTTAACTTGATTCTCTTGGCATTGCCATCCACATTAGTGGATGCCACCGAAGTGCTCCCAAGGTCTGGGTGGCAGAGAGAGCCTCACTGTGCCACTACATGGCAGACCAGATGATTGACAACCTGGTAGGTCTCCTGCCTACCCTCCCCAAGGTGCCTGGGCTCCCGGTGGCTGTGGGGGAGACCAGTCAGGCCTGCACCCAGATGTGTTCCAGATGTGGGGCTCAGGTCAGGTGGCAGGAGCAGCTGGGAGTGCAGAGCCTGAGGGGTTGGATGTTCTGGGCAGAAGGCTGGAAGTGGGAGTAGGGAAGGAAAGGCTTTCACTTGGAGCAAGAAAGCAAAAATGCCCCTCCTCCTGTAAGGAATCCTCCAGAGGGACAGTAAAAGCCTGGAGGGGGCTGCAGCTTTCATGCCAAAGGGATTGCATCTGTGCTGGGCTGTTGCACTGCTGCACGGAAGGGACTGGAAAAGGGCTGGTTCTTTCTCAGAGTGGGTTCCTGCTTTAAAGGTACCCCTGCACACTGTGGGGTGATGGCACTGACCAGCAGGAGCAGGGAGGTCATTCTTCCCCTGTACTGGGCACTGCTGGGGCCGTACCTTGAGTGCTGTGTCCAGTTCTGGCCCCTCAGTTTGGGAAGGATGTTGGGACACTGGAGCACATCCAGAGGAGGCAACGAGGCTGGTGAGGGGCTTGGAACACAGACTCTGTGAGGAAGGACTGAAGGAGCTGGGGGTGTTTAGCCTGGAGAAAAGGAGACTCAGAGGTGGCCTTACCACTCTGTACAACTCCTTGAAAGGTGGCGGGGTTGGTCTCTTTCTCCAGGCAGCAGCTGACAGATTGAGAGGTCACAGTCTCAAGCTGTGCCAAAGGAAATGCAGGTTGGATATTAGGAAAAAGTTTTTTACAGAAAGGGTGATAATTGGTCTGCCTGGGGAGGCAGTGGACTCACCATCCCTGGATGTGTTTAAAAAAAGACTGGATGTGGCACTCAGTGCCATGCTTTAGTTGAGGTGTTAGGGCATGGGTTGGACTCAATGATCTTGAAGGTCTCTTCTAACCTTGTGATTCTGTGATTCTGTGATCTGGTGTGCACACCATCCCTTGTGTGCATACAGCCACACTGCCAGGGCAGCCTCATCCCACAGGAGCATTGGCCCAGGTACCCCCTGGGCACCCCAATGGTGCAGCCCTTCCTTCTTTCCTCCCTTCTTCCCTCCCTTCCTCCTGTCCTGACCAGGCAGAAGTTCAGATCTTCCTCCCGTCATTGAGCTGTTGGTGCTCCCCAGGACGGTGTGATTCTGTGCCTGACCTTCTCCTGGGTGGCTGGGGAGATGTGGAGGACCCCACACGTGTAGCACCATGAAGCTGCCCCCACCCATGATGTGATGCTTGCCCTGCTCGAGCCCCTGGCTGGGCACTGGTGCTCGCAGATGGGTGGTGTCAGTCCCGCACCAACTGCAGCCTCTTTATTAAAAATGTGCCTGGGCAGGGGCTGCCCTGTGTGCCCCCATACCAGCACAGCAGCACAGGGGGGCACTCAAGTGGGCAGCATGTTGGTCCTCAGTCCCAGAGATGGGGTGGAGGGCAGTATACAACTCAGCCTCTGCCCTGTACTCCTGCCCTGGTCACTTGGATGCTGAGCCCTCCCCTGTCAGCCACATCTGTTTGCTCACCAGGATCAGTGCCATCGGGGTGCATTTCTGCTGAGCACCTGCATCCCTCTGTCCTGGAGCCAAGCTCCAAGTGGATCAGAGATCCCTTGGAAGGTTAAATGGGGTTAAACCGTTGCACTTTGCAGCACAAAGGACAGCAGGGTCTTCTACGGCTCAGACTGCAGTGACAATGGGACAGAGGGAATGGGTTCTAGGAAAGACATCTGGACACAACTTGATACTTGTCCAAGGGCCCAGCTGGAGGGATGCAAGCCAAAACAACGGGATGCCAGCAGGCACGGGAGCAGGCTGGCCAGAGGTGTTGCTGGTGCGGAAGCCTCCTCCCAGCAATGGCAGTGGTGCCCTGAAAGCGCGTTGCACATCCCACCCACTGCCTGCAATATTCAACTCCCAGCTGCCCTAGCATGTCCGAGGGAGCCCGCGCACACATCTGCTAGTTTCTGCTGACCTCTAGAGGAAGCTGCTCCACTCTGACGCCGTCAGTTTGGGAGTGGAACCAGGTTTTTAGACTTCCAGTGCAGCTGCAGCTGGAGCATCGCCCTCCACGTCGATCCCTGTCCCGGGCTTGTGCCTCTGCACACAACGCCTCAGTATTTCTGAAAGTGCTGCAAAAGTCTTGTTATCATCTTTTAGCCGAGCTAAATATCCTGACTGCCTTACACCTCCCGGAGACTCCTCTGACTACCCTCCTCTCCCCACTGCTGCCCTCAGGTCGAGCTGTCGGATGGGACATCGCACACCATCACGGACGCGTACGCTGGCAAGGAGTACATCATCCAGGTGGCAGCCAAAGACAACGACATTGGCACATGGAGCGACTGGAGCGTGGCTGTTCATGCCACCCCCTGGACAGAGGAGCCCAAGCATCTCACCACGGAGGCCCAGATCACAGGTAAGGTCCTTCTCCCCGTACAAACAGGCGTCATCCAGGAGGAACCGAGGACTCCCAGCTGAGGGATCTCTTCTCTGGCTCCATGCAAGTTTTGCCCACAGCCAAGGATAGTCCCCAAACACCCGTGGAGCTGCAGCCCTTCCCCCTGCACTTTGCCCCCACCTGTGGCCCTGTCAGCAGGTGCAACCGTGGCCTGAAGAATGCTGACTCAGCTCACTTGGGTCAAGCATCCCTCTCCCCAGGATGCTTGTGGCAGGACAAGGAGGCCGGCCATTGTATTATTATTGTTGTTGTTTGTTGTTGTGGTTGTGGTTGTTGCTCCCTGGAGTGCTGTCTCATTCCAGCCCTCTGTCCCCTCTCCAGTCCTACCCCCTCCACACCTCTGACCCCTCACAATGGCTCAAAGGGATGCCAATTCAAAATAAAAGCCACCAAGTTAACAAGTCTCTGTTTCTAGGAAAGAGCTGGGACAGTGTCCAAATGGGTGTTATCAGCCCTCTATTTCCCAGAAAGGATAGAGCAGACCCTGCACTGTTTTCCTTGACTCCTACGCAGAGAAACCCCCCTTTTCAAAACAGCACCTGGTGGAGCACCTGGATATTCAGGCAGCAGCAGGGATTTGCAGCCCCCACCACCATTCCCAGCTGGATAAACGCCCACAAGGAGTGCAGGAACACCTTGCAGCAGCCCCTCTGTCAGCGTTTTGGTTTTGCTTCTATTTCCGCCTGAGTTGCGTTAAATGCAAATGTGCCTTCCAGTGTCACCTGCCTGCTCCATGTGCAGGCACATGTGTGTCCCTCACACACGTGTCACTCACACGTGTGTCCCTCACACACGTGTCACTCACACGTGTGTCCCTCACATGTGTGTTCCTCACAGACATCCCTGCACATGCAGCCTGGTGCAGCCAGGCAGGGCTGATGTGGGACAGCCCGACTCCAATTCTGAGCCCCACTGTGACGCCTCAATGGAGTCTGAAAGATGCTGAGACAGACTCTCTTGTCCCCAGCAATCAGCCCAGACGGTCTGGCCAGGGACATGCTGGGGCCATCTGGATGTGGCCAAAGCTGCCCCAGCCTGACCGCTCATCCAAGCGCTCCCTGCAATCCTGCAGCCCTCTGCAGGCATAGACAATCCACCTGGTTCAGTACAAAGCAGGACAAACCTGGTGAGCCAGCCCAGCAGATGTGAGCAGCCTGCTGTGTCAGGCATGTTCTGTGGGCAAGGGATGCTCTCGGCTGAGCACCAGTGGCTCATTGTGACTTCTTAGCTAAAATTCCCACAGACCTGGTGCATAGAGTGGCTCAGCTGGTCAGGATAGGGATGAGAAAGATGCTCAGCTCTGCCTGATGGCGGAAGTATCTCCAAGCAGTAGGTCCACTGTCACAGCCAGGAAAGTCTCATGGATCACACCATTCCTTGAATCATCCCAGCCCTCTACCTCAGCCCTAGTGTGGTATACCACTGAAAAGGGCAGTTTGGGGCCGGGTCCTATCCACACCAGCAGGAGAGCAGGGCTGATCCTTTGGGATGAATCCCAGAGCATCTCAGCTCCCCTCACCATTCCACTCTCCTTTCTTGCAGAGACAACAAGCACTAGCACCTCTTCTTTCATGGCACCACCCACAACCAAGATCTGTGACAAGGGAGCCGTGGTGGGCAGCGGGGCCATGGCAGTGTGTTGGACAGCTGGACTGGTCGTGGCTGCCTACAGTGTCCTCTTTATTTAGTGAGTATCTCCCAAATCAGAGGTATAAGAGGCAGGAGGAGGGTGCTGGGATGGGGCAGGGGTATGGAGACCCTCAGGGCTCTAATGTGGCTTGGAAGGAGATGTTCCAGCCAGACTGTGGGTGAAGGGCATTGAGAACAACTCATTTGGGTTTTTCTTCCAGTTTTGTAAATGCACCAAATCTGACTGCTTTTCCAGATGGATATTCGGCTGGAGGTCTCAAAAAATGGCTTTTCAAGCAAAGCTGGCAAAGTGGTCAGTCTTTGATGTCTTGTTCTCAGCAGCTCTTTCCCATCCTCTCTGCTGACATTTTTAAAAGGCAAAGAAACCACATGGAAATCTAAGGCCTTTGCTTAATGATGAAAGAAAAATTGTCCGAGATCAAAAAATTCAGATTGCGTCTAAAAATGTCCTTAATTTGCCTTGGGAAGGAGCTGGCAGCCTGGAGAGCCACAAAATGCCCCTCTCCTCTACAGATCAGGGCTGCTGTCTCATGGGTGTCACACCCAAACGCCCTTTCACTGTCCCCATATTGCCCAAGGACAGGGATGGATGGATCCTGGAAGCAGCCACATGTGTCACTTTTGGGAGATAGAGGATATGCCACCTGTCCTTTGGTGCCCAAAGGGAAGCCCCTTGTGGGCACGGCGTCCTTTGCTCCCCTCTGACAGTGCCATCTCATGTGTGACACCAGTGGCACAGGAGAGGTGGTGGCATGCAGCCAGGGGAGGGTGGGCAGAGCCCAGCCCTGGGAGGAGGAGGTGGAAATGATGTGTTTGGGTACCTGAGTGGATTTCCCCTGTGCAAAAAATTTCTGCTGGGTGTGTCACACCAGCGACGGGGCACGGCTGAGTTTGGAGCGAGACCGTGACCCTTCTGCTCCCTGCTTGCAGATCTCCATCTGTCCATCCACCGTAGCCCAGCGCAGACGCCTCCCCACCGCCGCCTCCGCCCCCGCCCCGCCGCCCCGCTCCCGGGTTGAGTCTCTTAGCTCTTCGATTTTGCACACATTGAGGACGTATCACGCTTCTCGCCGTCACTTCGGAGGAGGACAGAGCTGCCGCCGTCCCCTGGGGAGCCGCAAAATCCTCTCGCAGCCCGGAGTGAGGAGACGCATCTCCGTGCCCCTTTCCTCAGCCAAGCGAAGCGAGCCCGGGCCCCGCAGCTGAGGGCCCCACTCATACAGCTAAACCCCCCCACGCCAAAGACGTGCCCGCCGCCCGCGCGGCCGCGCACCGAGAAAAGGGGATATGAAAACGGGGGGGTGGTGAGGGGAATGATGCTCCAAGCTGTGTACCCCCTTATGGCAAAAGGGGGTCCCCCAAGGACTGGACTCGCTCCCCTGAGCTCTCGACCATGTGGCGAAGCTGGAGGGGTGCACGGATCGGGGTGGGGTCTTCGTCCCCTCCGAGGGAGTGGTGGAGGGAGGAACTGGTGGCTTTCACAAGTGCGTTGGGGAGCAGGGAGCTGGCAGGGTTTTAATGGAACAAAAAAAGGAAGTGAAACACCAATAAAACCCGCTGCCCCTTGCCGAGCACCTGGGAGAGCTGTCCCTCCACCTCCCCCTCCACGGCACCCTGCAGGAGCCTTCGCCTCCCCCAGCGCCAACCCAACATCACCCCCAAACTTTTAACCATGTTGGATACAGGGAATCACCCCCATTGATGTCTTTGTCTCATTCTCCAACAAAAGCAGAATAGCTCTGCTGTTGCCTTTAGAGCTGGAGCCCTGCAGACCTGTGCCCCGCTGTCCCCCGCTGTCCCCGGCTGTCCCCAGCTGTCCCCATGCCTGCTCTGCTCTCCTCCCCATCCTGCCCGAAGTCCTGTTTTGTAAAGACACCTCCTCTTGGCCCTGCCTGGACCCAAGCGCAGTATTTAATACCATACGTCCTAGTATTCCCACTGTTGACATGCTGTATTTGAATTTTTTATAGATGTATATATA
>VWZV01012748.1:653145-677448 GCA_013397155.1 Irena cyanogastra | reverse complement strand
ATAGATGTATATATATAAAAAAAAAGAAAAATAATAAAAAAAAAGTAATCGAGGGGATAAAACTAAGCTCACAGAGACAACGCACACACGCACGCACACACACGCACACACACACACAACACACACACACACCAGGAGAGACTGTCTTCATTAAATGTTCATTTCATGACGACTGGCGGCTCTGGGTGTCATTTCCCTTCCACCTGGAGAGGGTGGCTTTGGCTGCCTTCTTCCATGTGTGGTAGTGCTGGCTGAGTTGGGGAAGACATGGGAACAGCATTGAGGGGACACACACACACACACCCTGGAGCCTGCTCTGGCATTTGAGACAACAGCACCATCCTCCCAGAAGGGTGGGAGACCCAAAAGCTGTCCCTCAGGACATCCTGAGAAGGTGCAAGGGGAATGCCCAGCCTGGAGACACCTGGTGAGCCAAAGGAGATGGTTGTCACCACCCTGTATGACACCCGTGCTGTGACGGGGAAGTGCCACATCTCCCCTTTCATGGGCTCTGGAGAGTCCCTTGTGTCCCCAGGCTCTGGCTGCACCCCGACATCTCTCAGGCAGGCAGGAGGATGGAGACCTGCCTGTGCCCCACTGCAGCCTGGAGGCTGGAGGTGGCATGTAGTCACAACTAATGCACTTCCCATGTCTGATTAATAATTTCATGTTGGGAAAATGTCACTGGCCCAGATGCTCTGAATTAAACTTCTGTCAGGGCAGAGCTCACAGGAACCCACTGTGGGGGCAGTGGATGCAGCAAAGCACATTGTTGGAGTCTGTCCTTGCCCCATGCACCCTGCTTGTGAGCACCACCTGGAGCAGGGATGCCGTCAAACAATGCCCAAGGGGAAAAGCTCCACTTTTTAGGAAGTTTCCTCTCTGGTGACCGAGTTAAGTCTCTACAGCAGGGAGATGTGTGTGGCTGTCTGGCTGTATAGATGGATGGAGGGACAGACGGAGGGATGGATGGGTGGGTGGATGGATGGATGGATGGATGGATGGATGGATGGATGGATGGATGGATGGATGGATGGGGACACGTGAATGGGGAGGGAGGAAGGGAGGGAAGGAGGGAGGGAGGGAGGAAGGAAGGCAGGAAGGAAGGAAGGAAGGAAGGAGCCATAGGCAGCACCAAGCTGGCACTTGCTCCCACCAGGCACTTGCTGTGATTTGAACAATGTTGGAGCTTTATTTAGGGAAGAGCTCAGGCAGATGCAGACCTGTCTCTGGCTTGGCCATGCTGGCGGCAGCACTGACTTGGTTCACTGGTTAATGTTCCATTACCAGACAACATGCCTCCGTCATTTATTAATGTTTCATTAGTGTTAAAAACATCTGGTAATTAATTATGCACTAATTATGGATTCACAGTGCTAAAAGCTGGGGTAATCTACCATAGCAGATGGCTCTTTGGGGCAGGGGGAAGGGACAGCTCTTTGCAGAGATGAAAATGTCAGGCCCAGCCCTTGCTAGGGGGAATCATCCCAGACAGACAGATTGCCTTCATCTCCTCCCAGGATTTCCATAGCTGGTCCAGAGGCATGCTGTCTCAGGTTACTAAGCAGAAGAAACCTGTCCCTCTCAAGCTGTTTCAGGGACCAAGGGAGTGGTGCTTCCACTGCTCAGGGCAGCTGTGTGAGAAGCCATCTGAGAGCAGTGGCTTTCACACAGAGCTCCAGGCATCATCCAGCACCTGGAGTTGGTACTCGGCTTTCTGCCAGCTCCGGGATGCCATTTGTCAGCCCCTCTGTGGTTCCTGGCCACGCTAAGCAGCAGTCTATAAAGCAAGGGGTGTCGTAAAAGCCCACTCATTAAGTGCCCCAGGAATATTATGTACAGATGTGCAGAGATGTTTCAAACTGGGGAAGGTCCCAGGGGAGCATCCCTGCCAAGCAGAAAATCCATCCACTTAGCAGTATAAATCCATACAGGAAGAAAGAGGGAATTACAATGCTCAGAGAAACCTGTGCATCACATAACCTGAAATCCAATACATCACCCGGGTGCAATGGGTCCCTGCATCGTCCCAGCACATATGTGGCAGTAAATCCCACCTTAGGTGTTGTTTTGGGCTGTTGCTGATGTGAGAGCAGCCTTGCACGGAGCTCCCCAAGCCCTGCAAGAGGGATCAGAAGTGTGACAGGAAAGCGGGATATATTTCCTGGACTTGAAGCCTTGGAGGAAGCAGAAACCCCCCTATGCTTGAGCAAGGGGCTAAACAGTGAAATGGGACTGAATGACTGCACCTCCTGCATCCTTCCCTTAAGTGGGTGCAAGCAGAGACCTCATTCTCCCTGACCCAATAGTCAGAAACTCTACCTGCTCCCACACCAGCCTCCCATGAGCCTGCGATCTCCCAGGGGATAACAACCAGTTTGTTTATCCCAAATTAGGCTGACAGGAATGTATTGTGCAGCCTGTGATGGGTTGACATGCTCTGGTGGATGAAGGAGGAGCAGTGGGTACTGTGTTGTGCGTTTCAGCTCTGGCAGAGCTTCAGTCTGGCACAGTCACAGGTGAGAATGGGCAATGAAAGCCGGCTCAGCTGTTGAGAAAGCACACCCATAGCTGCACTGCCAGGCCCGGGCTGAGAGCTTGCTGGGCTGGGTGGAACTGCCAGGTGGGAAGATTTGAGCCAGTTGGCAGAAGAGAACTGCTGCTTATTTGCACAGTGGTAGACCTGGTCCTCCAGGGGCAGACAGCCTCCTCCATCACAACAAATGGAAGAAGTGCCAGGTAGAGGTGAAAGCAGAAGGAGCTGGTGGAAAGGCAGTCCCTGGGATGAAAGTGTGAAGAGCAGCATCTGTGAGGGATGAGATTGTAAACAGAGTCAGCTCGACTTGGAGAAGCCCAGACTCTCCCAGTCCTCAGCCTGCAGTAGCGTCAAGTCCATCAAGTACAAGAGCCCAGCCCAAAGCATAGGGTAGTCATTCAGAAAAAGCTGATGTCTCCTGTACAGAGTTTATGTCTCCTGTACACTGAATGCCTTTGGCAGATTATAGCCTTCCTCCCAGGGCTTTCTTCCCAGTGGCAGGAGGGGCAGCTCAGGCAGCAAGGTCCCACCATGAGGAAAGCCTCTTGTCTGACATCTTGGGTGCAGGAATGAGCCCAGGAGCTTTGAGTTAATCATTCACCACCACACAGAGAAGCAGACGGAGCTGCAGCTGCAGACCCTGGAGGTAAAAACAACCTTGGGCACCCTCACAATGCTGTAAGGCAGAGGTTTGTAGAAAAAAGAGGTGACAGATCATCACAGCAAACCACAAATGACAGTCTTGGACCATCTTTTTCATTGGTGGCTCCAGACAAGGACTTGATTCACCTCCAGAAGAGACTGCTATTGTTTGAAAAGCCTCCAAGCAGTGATGCTTTTCTCCTGTGTCCATCCTGACTGGCTCAGTGTCTTGCCTTGTGTCTTGTCCTTGTCTGGCATTGTGTCCCTGGTTCCCACACACTTCTGCCTGCAGCCTCATGCCCTCCCTTCCCACTAGACCAGCCCTGAAACCTCCTCACTGCCCAGATGGGCATCTCCCACCACTGTTTTCCCATCTCCCATCACTGCCCCAGTGCTACAACCGCCCTGCTCATCTCCAGCCTGCCCCAGCCCCCTCCCTGATCTGTCCAGGGTGACCCACATGGATTATGCGCTCACAGCATCCCAAACCTCCCTACATGCAAACACAGCGGCCAAGCACAGCCCACCCAGCTCAGCTGCATCGTGGAGACCAGACCACACCAGGGTCCTCTAATAAGCAATTGACTCTTTTTTTCCTCCCTTTCAAGAAAAAGCCAAGCATTAATTTGGCTTCTGCCACTCTGTTTATCTAATAGCATCGCTGATTGATTGTCTTATTTATAACCCAGATCCGGTGTCTGGGCTGCTCGCGCAGACGGAGTGATTGATGGAAAGAAGACAGCCAGAAAGGGACTTAATGGAGCCATGTGGCTCAGCAGCGGAGTAGTGGCTTAGGCATGAAATGAAAAGTGTCTCCCACAAGTCTGGGCTCCTCTCCTCCTTTCCTGCGTGGTTCCCAGGGAAGCTGCTAAGTGGTGGGAGAGAGCAGCATGCTCCCTGCGCCCTGCCAAAAGCAATCAGGGACCATGCTCAGGTCTCCTCTGGCAGCCTGGCCAAGGGGACACAGCCAACAGGGACTTGGATTGCGCCCTGAGAAGGCGTCATACAGTCTCTGGGAAGGTTTCCCCCTTCCAGGATGGAAGGGATGGTTGAAAGGTGTGAGACAGCCTGAACGCTGCCCAGCCACCAGCCTGCTGTCAGGATGCCTGTCCTGCCAGCTGGAAATCAGGTCCCTGCACAAACACATGGTGCCTTTCCCAAAGTGCCCAGGCTGTCAGCATCTTCCAGAGGTCTCACTTTTATCCAAAGTTGGACTGAGATAATTCTACATCCCTAGGGAGTTTCTCTGTTTCTCACACCCAGTGGTCACAAACCCCAGCAGAGTCAGCAGCCCAGATGTGAATTACCCCATGGAGACAATCACTGCCATACAGCAAAAACAAATGGAGAAGGAGATGCAGTCCTGGGAGGTGACATGCCATCATTCAGGGTCATGCTGTGGATGTGTGACAGCCTGGATATGTCCTAAACCTCCAGACTGCAAATTCACCCCAGAGCAGCCTGTCCTCAAGTGCAGGATCAGGTCGTGGTCAGGCTAGGGCCGACAACTCCAAGTCCCTAGGAAGGCATTTGGCTTTGATTTGAGCCAGAATGAAACCCTCATCTTGTCCATAAAGATCAGTTTGGGAAGAAAAAAAAACCATACTGGTTCAGTCAAAATATTTCATTGCTGTTTAATGGTCTTTATTTCATGTCTGATTGTAACAGATAATCTAATACAAGCCTCAAGCAAAGCCAAACACTGTTGTTTCATTATGAAGGACCCCATCAGCCAGCTTTGACGTGGCTAAACCCCGCTCCTTTCCTTTTTTCGTTTTTTTTCTCTTTATTTTTTTTCCACATCCAAAATTTGAGGAAAACCAAAGCAACTTTGTGAACACTGCTGTTTCAGTGGACTGAAAGAAACCGTCCAGGAGACAGGTCTCCGGTACTGGACATACTGCTGCTCCCAACACCAGTGCTTGGCAAACACTACCCAATGCCTTATGATAGTTTTATTGCTTCCAGGAGAAACCCCTCCCTGGACCAGCAGATATGGGCAGGTGATGAACACTCCCTTCAGTGGGGGTGTCCCCAGTTATGGTGGTCCCTCTGTGGGTGACGCCACTGTCACCTCACCGTGCGTCCAGGGCTGGGAGGAGAAGGGACCAGGACAGGGTGAGCCTTGCAGAATAATGGAAGATGGAGGGGCCCCTGAGCAGTGGGAGCGGAAATGGCCTTTGATGTGGAAGCTCTCCTTTCGCAAACACGAGTCGCAGAGAAGTTTTATAAACATGGCTATTGTTGCTCCATCCCTTTGGTGGGAACAGATGGTCTGAGTGCTCTGTTTGGCCCCCCTTCCCTCCCCTCATTCCCTATCCCCATTAATAAAGCCCCGGCAAGTCCAGCACCGCTAAGGTTTTCCCAAGGGGGATCAATAAATAAATGTAATAACAACAAAGGGGCCCATGCAGACGAGATTGGGTTACAAAGAGGCCTCGGCCCCCCTCCTCCTTTCCGGGTGAGAGTCACTGCATGCAGGCACTCTGGCCAGTTTGAGGAGAGGTTCCTCCATCCCCACGGTCTGTGGGAAGTGGGGACAGGATCTTCCCACTGAAAGAGCCAGGCACCACCCTGCAGTGATGGATGGCAGTGTGTGACCTTGGTGGCCACCTTGCAGCCTTGGCCATGGGACATTGATGGCATACGGCTGCCAGATCCCCACCTTTGGAAGTCACCTGAGGTAGCTGTGGGAACAGGTTCAGACATTGACCCTGGGTGTGCAGCAGGGAAGTGCCTTCTTCTAAGATTTCCTGGCCAAGAGGCTGCTCCAGGTCCTTTCCCAGCAGGATCCCATCCAAGACACTGCACTTGGGACCAGGCATCATGGCTTCACCTGGGCTCACATTTTGCCTTGCTCTTGGCTGACGAAAGACCAGGCAATTTTCTGGCCAGTTGGAAAGTGTTGGTGACTCTGACCTTCTCCTCAACAATGTGGTGAGGTTTAATGCAGGTTAGCTGGGATTAAAGTGGGGCAGAGCAGTTTGCAGATAGGGTTTTCCTGTAGAAACCACCAACGTGCACCAAATGAGACTGCGAGGCAAGACAGCAGCTTCTCCAGGAGCATCAGTGGCCACTTTCAAACATCTCACCAGACTCCGGATGGTGGAGCAGTCCCATGGAAGGACTCCATCGAGTGGTCTCTCCATTGCGGAAGGAGGAGACCAGCTTCCCAGGCACTCATCTACTGAAGAAGTGCCTAAGGCTGGAGTAACCCCATGGGCAATGCCCAGAGAGGACTTTGGAGATGTGCAGGAGGAACTGAGCAGAGGGTTTGATCCAAGAGCTGACACTGTGCCCTGCTGACACATCCCTGTTAGCTGCCGTTGTCCAGCCTCCTCCCCAGTTGGTCCCTGCCACTCAGGGGTGATGGGGTGCTGGTTTTATCTGTGCAGGACTCCTGCAGCTGGGGGTCTGTGGGATGAAACGTGTTTCACACACGCATATGCACGCACTGCCGCCTCCTCTCTGAGCCGCCCTGGGAGTCCCCGCCTCCCCCCGACCCCTCGCTTATAAAAAAATTAAAACTCTCGATATCATCTCTCACAAACGTGGATTTGAGGCCTCGTCAGTCACCAGACACGTCCCACAATCTGCACTGGCTCCAGACAGCTGGAGGGGTTTGCTGGAGGACCAGAATGACTTCATGCCGCCTCCCACGTACCGGGGGTTACCCAAAGTGCTTGGTGCGGGGAGGGGAGCTGGGGGCCAGGAGCACACAGCCCCATCCTCGCCATGCTGCCACCAAGCTGTGCCCCGCATCGTGCCCAACAGGGTGGCTGCTGGCCTGGGGAGCAATGGAGAGAAAAACTCTCCCAAGGAGCAGAGGCTCTCCCTGTGGGTGCAAGCAAGGCAGCTGGCCTGGGCTCCGGTGCCGGAGAGGTTTATGAGGGCTGACCCCTCGCACCGAGCGCCTGGGGCAGGATAAATCCCACTCCGCCTAGGAGTGCAGGTGCATGAGGCTGCCGGGGAGGGGAAAGGACTACAGATGCATGGGGGATCCGGCAAGGGGGAGCTGGGGCCGACCTCAAGCTGTGTGCTGCTTTGGGTCCATCCCGGCGCTGGGAATCGTCCCCTTGCCTGCTCCGGAGCCCCTGCATCGCTCTGCGGGTGCTCTTGGCAGGGCTGCCTGCACACAGCCTGCCCTGGCGAAGCTCAGGGGTGCAGGAAGGCTTGCACCACGCCAGCAGATGTGCTGCAGGATGTCCAGAGGAGACTCGTGGCGTTGTGGGGGTACCCACAGCATCCCCTGGTACGTACCCCAGGTGTCTGGAACATGAATCCATAGCTCAGTGCCTCACATTCACCCCTGGTTTAAATCCTATTCAGGACTTCCTAGCTACTGTAATGAAGGCAACAAGAGATCACCTATTAGGCCCCTATGAGGCCTGATGTCTCAGCCATAGTAGCATGAAAGACGCTGTGCCAAAGGCCTCAAGAGAGGATACTGGTGATGTCCCCAGCCTTGGGGACTCCTGATCTCCCTGCAACACTGGGAGATGCTTGAGGCCTAAACTGGAAAAGGTACCTGAGATCAACATAGCCCTCAGTTCTACAAGCACCACCTCAGGCAGTAGGTCCTGCCAGGCCTGGGATATGGGGAACATCACGTGCAGGGCTGACAGCAATCTCTGCAAGAGCAAAAGGGATTTCAGCTCATAACCCACCTCCCCCATTTCATATAGCACTGGTCTGAATCCTTGCCTTAGGAGCCAGGCAGGGGGGTGGGAACCTTTCTCTGAGTGAATTATAATCATCCTTCAAAAAAAAAAAATAATACAAAGCAGGTGGCTGAGCTCGAAGGTGGATAAATGCCCATCACAGAGCACCTGACTAAAGCCAAGCACAAGCTTAACTTTGGACTCTTTGAAGTCAGCACATCCTTGTGCTCCCTGTCGGTATGGGGCTTAAGCCCTCCATGTGTGCCTTGTACCAATGCTTGGGTAATTTATAGACACGTGAGGCTATTCAGAAAATTTTTCTGTGATCCTCTTGCATCAACCTAGTCCAGCTGGTCGGGTCATGTTTGCCTCTCATCAACAGCTCAGTAGAAGCACTGTACAATATGAAGAGTAAATGCTAAGACTTGACATCCCAGTCACAGACCACATCTCTCAGGCGTGCCATCCCCTGCTGCATGGCTACCTTACCCTACCTGACAGGCAGCCCACTGACTAACAGATATGCACACCCTTTAACTACAGCACAGTGAATCCACTTAGTGCTGTTTCATTAGATATCTTGTCTATTGGAGGAGCTTGAGTGGTACTCACTCAGCTCAGCAGCCCAAGTCTCTGGATTTTCAGGCCCTTAATATTCACTCTGATCTGTTCATAAGTTATTAATGGGGAGTGGGAAATGCCTTACAAGAGAACTCACTCCAAACTGCGAGTGCTTCTGAGGCACCTCGCAATCTGCTTGCACAGGGAAAGGAGGGGAAAGTAATGAATAAATGATTGTTTACAAATTATTTACTTGTCTCCACTAATTTCCACATTGTTTACCTGGCAGCATGCTGAAGTCAGGAACAGTTAGAGAAGACTTCATCCTGCTGTACAAGAGGATGGAAGTTGAGCAGCGTGGGGGGAAGGAAGCCAATGCAGCAAAGAGCAAGGAGCCAGCTTTGGCTGCCAAAATTGGCTATTGAGTGCGGTCTTGCTTGGTCTTCACATTCCAGAAGAAATTGCTGTGCAGGGGCATGTTTCTGTCATGACATCTTAGGATGCATGGAGTCGACGCCAAGGCCATCCAGGCTGCTGGGGGTTGTAAAGTCCTTAAGAGGACTACAGTCTGCAGAAGATGACCAGGCCTTGCTAGGAGTTCACTGTCTATTCCCAGGGAGCCAGGACTTTGTGGGGAAAACCAGGAAGATGTCCTTGCTGTGAACTGTACAGCAGAGTAAGGCCTGGCAGAAAGGCTGAGCTGTTTTGGTATCAGCAGTGTAAGGTCTGTGAATGTGGGAATGAGGATGCTTACAGCCCATGGCATGTTGCACCAAAATGCAAATGGGAGCTCTGCCTCAGGGCAAAATTACCCCAGCAGATCATGGCTACCTAAGGCAGACAGCAGAATGAGCCTACTCCTACTTAAAGCCATTTTAGGCTTCTCAGTCCCATCTCAAGCTAATTTCCCACAGTAAACCAGAAATAAAAAATCACAGTGAAGAGTGATGGGCACCAGCAAAATTAATGTGTGGGTGTCATTAGGAGCAGAAAAAGGCATTCTGGCTATGTCAGGAAAGTAGGACAAGCTGGGAACCGGTCAGTCTCAGCTGGGTTGATGTGTCTTCCAGACTTTCCTGTGCTTCCTTCCCCTCATGCTGCTCAAGGGTTTGTGAATTTCCTTTGGCTGAGCATTCAGATCCTGCGTCCTTTCACACGAGGTGCTGGAGCATCCTGGGAAACACAGCTAAGGAAGAAGGCACAAGATGCTTGCAGAATGGAAGGGGAAATGCATCCCCAGGTTTGAACCAGGACTGCCACCAACTGTTGGCAAAGCTCAGGTGGGGGCTCAGGGCTTGGATAATGCAGTGGCACAGTGTGTGATTAACTCACCCTGCAGGACAGTGACCCACAGGAGTGGGTCACTGTGTATGAGGGACTGATGAGGTTCACAGAAAGGACAGGTGGAAGTCAAATTACCCGGCTACAGGCTGCTTTCATTAGCCAGCATGAAAACACGTACAAGATGGGATAGGCTCATGCCAGCAAGATCCATGAGCAGCCTGTCCCCAGCACTCACAGCTGCCTGTGCCTTGACCATACCCTGGGGACAGACAACAGTGTCCAAGTCCTCAGGCTGCAGGAGACTGAGCAGGGCTGCAGGTACACCGGGGACAGAGAGGGGTTTGGGATGTTCTCACCTGTAGCATGGAGACAGAAAGCTGCCTGCAGACTGTGGGACACTTCTGGGACCTTGTCTCCTTCACTCCCTCCCTGGTCTCGGCTACCCCTCACTCCCTCCCACCTCCCCTCAAACTCCTCCATGCCCCAACCTGCTTGGCACTGACCCTGCTCCCCGCAGCCTTCCAGCTCATCACTCCCTGTGAGCAGCCTGTAAATCATCCTTGTACACATATCTGCCTTGGCCTTGAGGAGAGGGAATTTATCCCCCTAGCTCAGCTGTCAGAGACCTCCAGCTGCCAGAAGTGATCAGGATGCTCTTAATCCATTGCAAAGGGTGCAGGGCTCCAGCAAAGGCTCCCATGCCTGCTTCCCTGCCAAATCTTTGGTGCATGCTTGCACCCCAGCCATGGAAACTTTCTAGGAAAATTGCCCAGCATGACTTAATTGCCATGCTCCTGAATGAGGGCACGTGGACCTGGTCAGGAAGCAGAGAGACAGGAGGGGACTGCAGGCAGGACACGAAGATTGGAAGACTCAGGCATGCTCAGAGTGGTGAGTATCTACATGGTGGCTGTGAGACTCTCCCAGCTTCCTGGAGAGTCCTGAAGTATCCAGACGAACAGACAGCAGATAGCAGATTTAGGATTGCCCTTGCCAGTCCCTTCTCAAGTCCATCACAGAAGCACGAGCACACATCCAGATGCAAACATTTGGTTGTGCAGTCCCTCTCATCACTGACCTGAGGAAATTGTGCAGCTGAGAAGTCAGGAGGGAGAAACATGTGGAAACGCCTGTGGGTGCCTTACCCAGTGCACGGATCCATCAGGGATGGGCTCACATCTGGGTGAGCTGACTGGGAGCTGGCAGCAGTTCACTCGCTCACACCAATCTGTTGATCTCCCTCCAAAGCCCCCCCAGAGCCTGCATCTCTGGTGTGAGATGAACACTGAGCAAATACCCCTGTTTTCCTGCTACAATTACCCTCTTTAACTTTTCAACTTATCACCTGCATCGAGGTTTATAAAATTTTAAAGCTAATGGCGTCTCTAGTAATGATACTGCAGATGTACAAGCTGCATCCTGGGATGAATAAATTATAGGAGGCCGAGTAAATTGCAATGGGAAGGACAGCAGCTGCAGGATGGAAACAGATGGCTTCACCGTGCACCACAGCTTGGTCTCAGTGCGGGGCATGTTCCCAGGGCTGGCCCTTTCGTGATGGCCCTGAAGAACACCTGGGCACACCTGAGGCTGCAGATCCCCGGAGCATCAGCAAATGCTGTAGCCAGCATGGGGGTCTGTGCAGCTGGTTGAGGGCTGCTGTGGGACTGAGGCTACAGTGGCAGTCTGTGGGTCAGTAGTAGGAGAGTAGGAGACCTGTCTTCCTTCTGCTGCTCCCTGGGTTTTACACAGGAGGAGCTCACAGCCTCCAGGAGCTGACAGGACGCTTGGCAGCTTTCTTGAAGGGAGGTGGCTTGTGGTTTCATTTACTGCTACATTTCTCCCAGAAAAGCCTTTTCTGCTTCTCTCTACCCCTGCACATGCACACAGACATTTGAAGAGCAGGGTGGCTCATCCTACTCCTCTGTCCTTTGGCACAAGGCACACAGATGAGGATACACATGGGGTTGTGCATCAGGTGCATGTTTGTGTCCTGTTGATGCGACCAAAGCGACCACCACAGATCACTGCCTGGGCTTCTTCACACTGAGGGGCAGCACCGCCCCAGCTGAAGTCCAGCAGTGCCACGTTTCCTGAGCTGCTCACTCACAAAGCTGCTAGCACACTTGTCACATTCAGCAGGGTGACAGGACAGGGCTGTCTCTGTCCCAGACAAGGGACAGGTTAACAGACCAGCTGTGATTCTCAGCTCAATTAAAGTCGCATACCCCATGGCTGCTTCAGTGTTTGCCTTCCCCTGTGCCCAGGTTCACATCCCAAACTCATCTTGAGACAGGTAACTCTGTCAGGGCATGTTCAGGGCTCCCCAAAAGCTGCTGCAATCATGGCCTCACATATTAACAAGCGTGGGCTGACCCTCACTGCAGGACTGGGGTCTCAGCCACATGTCTGTTGTTGCCTCTGATTTGTTGCTGGAAAAGCTCAGCCCCAGTGACACTGAAGGGATGCAAAGTAAGGCACAGGTGGCAGAGGAGCCAGGGACATACAGACAAGCAGTCCCTAAGTCACTCTGTTCCCTGCCTCTCCTTGTGAGAACAGGGTCCTCTAGCCAAAGGCATATACTGTGGAGCCTGCCTCTGTCATGGGGACCTCAGAGAGGCTGATTAAAGTGGGGACTTTGTTCCCAGAACTCTCAATGCCACCAGAGGTTCTCTGACAAAATTGCAGCTCTTCAGTATGGAACCAGCCAGCATGGCTCCATCTCTGAGGCATCCCCTGTTCATGCACACCCACACCCTACACACCTGCCTCCAACCAGCCTCACCCCTCCTGCATGGTGGCTGTGCCGCAATACTCCATCCCACTCCTTGCAGGTGTCCCTGGTCTGGATTGGGAATGTGCAAGAGGAATTCAGCCTCCTCTGCTCCTGATGCAGGAGTGGCAGGAATGCCAGAGGACCACTGCTGAGTTTCTCTCGCCCGCCCACGTGCCCACGCGCCCGCGCGGCGTTTCCCGGTCGGCTGCGGAGCGGCGGGGACCAGCACACTGGGGTCAGGGACTNAAACCCGAAAACAGAATGCCACAGACCATGCTGCCATCCTAAAAGGCCTTGACAGGCTGGAGATAGGGGCCACAGGAACTTTATGATGTTCAGCAAGGAGAAGTGCAAAGTCCTACACTTGGGGAGCAACAACCCCATGCACTGATGGATGATGGGGGTCACTTAGATGGAAAGAGATGGAGATCCTGGTGGGCACCAAGCTGAATATTAGCCAGCAATGTGCTCTTGCTGAAAAATAATTATTCTGGGTTGGATTACAGAAAGTGCTGGCAGCAGGTCTAGGGAGATCCCTGTGCTCTACACAACAGTGGTGAGGACACAGCTGGAGTCCTGTATCCAGCTCTGGAATCCCAGAAGAAGAGAGGTATAGACATAATAGAGAGTCTAACAAAGGACCACAAGATGATGAAGGGATTGGATCATCTCTCCTATGATGAAAAGATGGGAGAGCCTTGCCCAGTGACAGGACAAGAGGCAATGGGCACAAAGCAGAACACAGGACACACCCATTTATTGTCCAAGTGAGCAGCCACAGGAGCAGTTTGACCAAGGAGACTGTGGATTACCATCTTTGGACATATTCTAAGGCCTCCTGGATGTGGTTCTTGCCAACCAGCTCTAGCAGGCCCTGCTCATACAAAGTTTAGCTCTAGAGGTCCCTGCAAACATCTGCCATTCTGGGATTCTGTGAACAACTTTGCAGACATTACAATTTTTGCATTACATTACAAATTTTACATGCATTACAAATTTTGCACTGTATTTTCTGTGTACCTGCAGGTTGGAGGCTGACAGGGCTACACTCAGTAATGCAGCCAGGAGAAGTGGGGCACATCTGGAGATACAGCCAAGCCTTAGCAAAAAAGAGAATGCCTTCTCAAAGCCTGTTTACATCCATGGGCTTAACGAGCCCAGCAAGAGCAACACCTGGCACCAGCACTGGCAGGGTTCACTCCTTTGTCAGCAGCCCCAAACACCACCTAAGATCAGGGTCCTCAGAGCATCCCCAGAGCAGGGCTGGGAGCGGACAGGGCAGCCTTTCTCTTTGTCTGGAGAAAGTTTTACTGCGCTGGGTAACACCGTCTAACTCCACTTTCTTTCATGGATTCATTGCCTCGTTCCAGAGCTATCGAGCAGGCGAACGTGTCCAAAAGCAGATGGATCCGCTAAGCGGTTCTTTCTTGCACATTATCTCATACAGTTTGGGTGCAATAAAACTTCCAGGCAGAACAAATCTTCAAGCTTGTGCCGTGCCTTATTTTTAGCTGCGAAGTACGTCTGTTTTAGTGCTCCTAATCCCTAGCTTGGTAGTAATTTATGGAGCAAGCTCTTGGCTCGCTTGGGCCAGAAGATTTGTAGTAAAACTTTTATAAGTTGCAGAGATAAATCCCATGGACTCTTGCAGTTCTCGGGGGACTCTCCTCCAGAAGTATCGGTGTTGTTGAACACTCCCTCAGCATGGGAGTATGTTCAAGAGAGAAAGCATCAGATGGCTGAGAATAAACTATCCTGGGTGTCACCGTGATCTGCAAATCACCTGGAAAGGGAAATCAGGGGAAGCCATGGATTCCCCAGTCTCAGACACACAGCCAGAATTTTGAGAGTACTTGTCCAGCAGGAGCTGTTTGCCCCACATTTAGGTCCTCTGAATAGTGTCTGGCAAACCCTAGGGATGAGCAACGTCATCAGGGTATGCCAGGCAGCGAGATGCCTGAGAGAAGAGTGGTGGCTCTGGCTTTAATGGGGTAATTGGTGTGATCAATCACGTGCATGTACATCACCTTGGAGCTTTTAGCATGGACAAGGCTGTGGCTTAAGGACGGGGGCAGTAGCATCGGGAGGGGTTTGCAGGATGGAGCAGTACTTTATGCTTCAGTGGAGTAGGGGGATATAAAAAGTGAAGGAGAAGGGGAAAGGGCTTGAGACATGGGACCCAAGAGCAGCCCCTTGCAGATCCCAGTGGAAACACGGGCTCATAGTTGTGCTCCCAGCTCACCCATCCAAAGGCTATGTGTAGCACCAGCACTGGTTTTCTAGAAGCCCAGACGTTTTCTGGAGGTGGCAGTTTTCAGAGATGCCCTGTCCCTGATCCCAGCAGCTGGGGCAGGAGCTGCCATGTGATGGCCATGGCACATCACAGCAGGAAGGACAGTGATTCACGTGCTGCGAAGGGCTAGTGTTTGCTTTGCAGATGTTTTCAGATTCATGCAGACCCATATCCTCAAATATTTCATATCCCCAAGAGCACTTTTTCTGAAGAGAGAGAATGTTTCCAGAAACCATAAAAGAGGAAGGTCAAATCCAGAAAGGAGCTGCTGCAATTCCACACAACTTTATAACCCAAGCAGGTACCAAGGTGAGCTACAGCTGATGGGTAGATAATCTCCTGGTGTGCTGTCTCCTCCAAAAACAGAACAGCCTTCTCTGTACTTGGCATAAGGATCATGGAATCGTAGAGTGGTTCAGGTTGGAAAGGACCTTAAAGATCACTTTGTTTCATGGGCAAGGACATTTTCCACTAGAGCAGGTTACTCAAAGCCCTGTTCCACCTGGCCTTGAATGCTTGAACAACCCTCTGGTGCTGTTGCCTGCTGTAATAGTGGGGAGAATGGGTATTTCTCAAAAGTTTCCCAGTAATTGAGTCAGGGATAAAGCTATCCAATGTACAAATTTAGCGGCTCTATTTGGTGTTCTTTGGCAAGTGTGGAGAGCAGAGTCAGTCCCATCACAACCTGTTGGGACCTAAACAGTCTGGGCTAAGCAGGGGGATGGCCCTGAGGAGTATCTTCACGCAGTCCTGGCTCTCCTTCCAGAAACACAGTTAGTCGAGTTCCAGTGTCCACCAGGGATCTTTTCCTGAGAGAAAAGTCACCCAGACACCCTCTGGAGGTGGGAAACATTGGAAAACCCCCTGTGCTTTCCTGTCTCTAATGAACAGTGTCTGCAACAAGGAATACCTGCCAGGTTATCAGCAGTATCCTGCACAAACTTTTACCTTCTCACCCTCCTGACTGCTGCTGGTCTCAAAAGCCTGCTGCTCCCTCTGCAGCTCGCAGCCCACACGTCTTGTGCCCTGTCACCCTCCCCAGCCTCAGCCTCTTTCCCCATCCCTTGCAGGAACAAAGTTGGTCTCCTGTCACACTGGAGAGGCTTCTATCATTGTGGGCATCTTCTCCTCCCTCCACAGGGGTCTGATGGGGCACTCAGAGGGCTGAGCAGATCCACCCTCCCAGAACCCACAAGGTTTTTGCCAGCATGAAATGCAAAAACTTTCAGTTCCTGTCCCCAGTGTCGTGCAGAGACGTGGTCTCTTGGTGCACAGGGCAACTTCTGAGTGACCAGGGCTCCCCATGCAGATCCCAAAAACATGGCTTTGTTTTCTCACGTCTTTTCCCATTTCCAACTTGATTTCCACAGTGGATAAGCAGGATTTGCATACACCTGGAGCGATGTGCACCCAGCCAGGACAGTCACTGCATCTCACCCACTGTGGAGAAAGGAGATAAGATGTTTCCTGAGCCAGCAGCAGGAATTGCAGCAGCTCCACTCAATCTGAGCAAGCCCTGACCTGCTGAGGGGAGGGAGCACGGGGCAAGGTCCTGTAGGACCTGTGCAGAGGATTGTTGGCAAGCAGGTGTGCAGGCTCTGGTCTGCTCCTGCTGCTGCTGCTGCTCCTGCTCCTGTTCCTATTCCTGGTGCTGCTGCTGCTGCTGCTGCTCCTGCTCCTGCTCTCTGTGGTCTGTGCTGCCCTCGCACGGTTGCTCTGGGAGCGCTGCAAGGATCCTCCAAACCGAGCAAACGCACCCACAGACCCAGGCTGCGCTGTTCGGCTACTGCCGAGCCTCTAGGACTCCCCGAGCAGACACGGGTTTACTGGCAATGCCACACTGCTGTGAGATGCCTGCAGGGACCCCGCCTCGGTGACACTCCCTGCAGCTGCTCCGCCCTGGGGTGGCTCACTCAGCCCCTCCATGAGGGACAGGCTCACCCCCAAAGGAGAGATGCTTCCCCCTCTCCCACATCACCCTCTCATCCTGATTCCAAGAACGAGGCCCAGACCAGCTTCCAGCAATGACCTATATTCCAGGGACTTCCTTGAGACAGTGAATTTTGACATATTGCATAAATCCTTCTTTTCTGGTCACAGACTTCATCTGCCCTGCTGCTCCCCTCCTCCCTGTGTACAGCCCTGCCATGCTGCTCCTGCCACTGCAAGTGGCACCCTTTGCTCCACAGCTGTCATTTCTCATGGGGACCAGGTGTGACACACAGGGAAACATCAGATTTTCCTGGTGTCTCACATAAATCTCCAGCCCACAGCATCTCCTCCTGGTGCAGGGGAGGCTGCTGCTCCCTTTCTTGTACGTGTGGTCTGTTCTCCATTTAGACCTGTCCTTGCTCAAGGGATGCTTGCTGTTAAATATTAAAGCCCTCTTTTTTTCCTGGTGCCTCTAACCTCAAGGCTCTCATCTTCTCGTGACCCTGTGCCATAGAAGCAGGTGTTATTCTGTTACCCTCAGCTGTTATGCTCCTTCTCTCCCAGGTGTCCCACTCTGCTTGGAGCCACATGGAGCAGCAGCAGCAGCCTGAAACAAAACAGTCAAACTGTTTTGGATGCTCTTCCCTTTTTCAAGACTGGAAAGCTGTTGCCTGAAGGAATTTCTTGGAGGATATAACAGCAAAATTCAAAACTCTGGTGAAGTTTTGGATGAGGATGGGGTGTGGCTTGGCCCCTCTCAGGAAATCTCTGTCTCACAGACCTCCTCTGTGCTGTCTACCTGCTCCTGAACCCCAGCAGGTTTCTCAGAATTACACCTGCCACAGTCCACACAGCACCATTGCCCTTTCCACTGTACTTTTCCTGATTTTTCATTTCCAAACCTTTGGCTTTTCAGAGGGTTTTTGCTCAGAATAAAAAACTCCTAACAGATGTCCCCAAAGCTCTGACTGTTTCAGGGTTCCACTGCATCCCTGAGTAGTACTGGGCCCCTGAGCACCAGGGAACCAGGAGACCTGGAGCACGGAGGAGTGATGCACCTGTCACCTTCTGCAGAACAAGCCATCACGACATCACTGCTTAAAGGGAGTTTGGCTCATAGAAAGAGGGAATTTTCACAAAGGCAGACAGCGATAGGGTAAGGGAAAATGATTTTAAACTAAAAGAGAGATTTATATTAGATGCTACAAAGAAATCTTTTTGCTATGGGGGTGGTGAGGCACTGGCAGGGTTGCCCAGTGGAGCTGTGAGTGTCCCACCCTTGGAAGTGTTCAAGGCCAGGTTGGATGAGCTTTGAACCCCTGGCCTAGTGAGAGGGGTTTTATTGCAACACCCCCCGACCTTGTCCAGGGCAGGGGGGTGCTGCAATAAGGTCGTCTTCAAAGTCCCTTTCACGCCAAACCATTCTGTGATTCTATGAGATCCCTGGCATTAGGTATCCCAGCGCTCTCTGTCATCAAGTGTAAGGAGCAGCACTTGGCCATTTGAAGCCTGATGCTGTCCTCGGCCCTGCCGTGACTTTCTCAGCAGCAAAAGTGGGGTCACACAATGCCCAGGGAAGCTCCAGTTTGACGGGTCGGAGTTGCTGGGTACTAATGGTCCTGTGGAGCGGGTAAAGGGGACAGAGGGCTGCGAGCCGCAGGTCTGCAGCGCTCCGGGAGCCCAGAGGAGGCGGATGCTGCCCGGGAAGTGAAGCTCAGCCCTGTTCGGCAGCCGGGAGAGGGCAGCCGCAGCCCGAGCAGCCCGAGCAGCGCGGCCGGGAAGAATGCCTGGAATCGGGCCCCGCCGGGGACTGCTCCCTGTCCCCCTGCAGCCGCCCGGACCTAGCTGAGCCGCCCTGGTCCAGCCGGTGGGCTGCTGATCCCGCCGGGATGTGCACACACCAGCCCCGTGCCCGTCCCCGGAGCAAGCCTCCTCCTTCTGCAAAACCCTTCCGTCGTTATGGAGCCGGGCATCCAACAGGGCAAAGAGTTTTCACCACTGGGTTCTCAGTCTCCCCATCTCATCCCCGTTTCCCAGCCCTGTTCCATGCTACAGCATCACCCACTTTCCAAAGGCGTGGATCTGGGTTTGTGGAGGGCAGGAGCAATCGGACCTTTCATAGGAAGCATAAAGACCTTTCCCATCCCATGTGAGCCACACACCAGGAGCAGCCTCCAGGAGCAGGTTCTTAAGGAGAGACTCCATCCTGCCTGGATTCACAAATGTCAGCAGGTACCAGGAACGGCAGCAGCAGCAGGATCAGCAGCAAATCTCTCTGCTGAGACTTGCTGGAGAGATGAAGAGTTATTCTGCCGTGAGACTGAGGAGTAGGAACCTGACTGGTATATCCCTGGGTATATCTGAACAACCCAAAAGACAGGCTGCAGACAGTCACTAACAGCTTTGGGAAGCAACCAAGCTTGCCCATGGGGACGATCTCCTTGTGTGGTGCCCAGGAGGTGGCTCCATGAGCAGCATCCAGATGCTGAGGGCTGGCACCAGGGAGATACTGCCCAGAGCCAGGAGAGAAATTCACCCTCCAGAACATTCTCATTTTTCCTTTGTAAATAAATTCTTACGTTCCACGTCTCTGGGTTGGTTAGCTGGTTTTTGCTTGCTATCTCACCCTGTAAATTTAATGCCTTCAAAAATTCATGCTCAAATAGTCCCATGGTCCTTCAGTGAATGTCTGCCTGGACTTTACTTTGGTAAAAAACACAGAAATTTAAGATGGCTAAATACAACAAAACTAATATCAAGCTCTTACAATCCTCCTTAAAAGGCAAATGTCTCTCTCCTCTTCATAGATTTAACTCTCTGTGACTCAAAACACTGTGTCAATGATTTCAGACTAAGTGTTGAGTCTTGTTTAGCAGGCTCCAGCACCCAGCTGTCTGTTCTGGGAGAAGGGCTGCCAAGTTGTCCATGGTTTCAGGAGCTGGCTCACTTTCCCCTGTTTATCAGCTCACTAGCACTTTCTCCCTTTAATAGCAATGCAATCCAGCAAGCCATGTGACGCTGTGGGGGCCAGGAGCCCTCTGAGGGCTGGGAGGTTTTGTTTCATGTCCCCAGGTTGCTGGCTGGTGGTTTTAGACTGCACTCCCTAAATGCCAGCCCAGCCCTTGCTGCTGCCAGTCAGGTCCTGGCAGGAGGGCAGTCCCTGTAAACAGCCATGTGTGTAAGTCACCTCCCTCTGCTTCAGCCTTCAGCTGCGAGTTCCCTCGTGTCCCTCAGCATGCAGGGCCTCACATGGTGCCTCCCTGGTGCTTGCAGTGCACAGTGGTGAGAGCAGCTGGGATGGCTCAAGTCCCCAGACAGGCATCTGTCCCCAGCCCCACATGGAGAGATTCCCAGTCCTCAGCAGTCTCCAAACCTTAAACTCCACCCTTAAAGCAACTAGAGTCACCACCGTGGTGTCCTCTCTAGGGTGAGGACCTGCCATTGCAGCAGGGATGGAACAGGCTGTGTGAAGCTGATGGCCACAGGCAACAAAAAACTGGAGTCCCAGACTCCGCACGCTGCAGTAGTGGCTGGCAGCGTTCCCCACTCCTCCTTTTGGGGTGAGATGGATGAAAATCCCTGGAGCAGCAGCAGTGCAGACCTAGGGCAATGCTCACTACTGTTTGGCAGAGCAGAAGTGAAGAGCCAGGGAAGATGTAACCAGACTGGGACATCCAGGTGTTAGTGCAGGTAATGGCTGTGATGCGACATTGGTTTGGGCATCCATCAGCAATTTCTCCTGGCACAGTGTGTCCGGACACATCTGGGAAAAGCTGCCCTACTCTCGGACAGGATGATCTTTGCACAGCACTGAGCATCCTGCCATCTCACTCCAGGACAGGATTGCTCCCAGCTCCAGGATAGCAGTGTGAATCAGAGCAGAGCAGGGCTGGCAGGGCAGGAACTGTGCTGCAGTGCTTGGGGTTTTTGCTACCTTCATTTCACAGTGTGGGCAGCCCAAGCTGTGACCATAATAAATAAAGTGACAGCCAGGGAGCAGAGCTCTCTGGTTTCCTGTACACCTCAGGCTGGCCAGGGTAAACACACAACAAGCCTGCACTTCAGACGGGGCCATGCCCACAGCACGTCAGCCAGAGCCTGGACACATGCCAAGCCAGCCAGAGCAAAGCTGCCGAGCAGGAGGCTTCGCAGGGCGAGTCCCACGCAAGGCAAATAGGCTGGTGCTGAAGGGCACAGCCCCTTTGCCCCAAGATGCCCTGCATCCAGCAGGCCCCTGCACCTCTGAAATGATCACCTGTGCCTCTGGGATGTCAGAGACAGTCACCGGGGTTTGCTTCCAGGGCATGTGTGTGCCCTATCCTTGCCCAGGCTGCAGGGTTGTAGAGCATCCTCAGACAGGCAGCTCTGAAATGGGTGCTGGGGGAGGCTTCACACCATCAGCCAGGCCTGCTCATGAGGAAACACACCCTGTGGCAGTCCCCTCTGCACAGAAACCATGACAGGACACCACGGATTTCAGACGTACTCATCTCCAGCCCCCACAGTCCTCTTCCATCCATCTGTCTGCTCCCCTCACATCATACAGGCAGAAATCCAGCAAGTGCTAACTCAGCCAGCACGGCTGAGGACCAGGGTCCCCATTCCTCAGCACATCATCATGACAGGACACCTGCACATCAGCATGACACATCGCACTTCAAGGCTGGCACAGCTTCAGGTCTCAAGCTCGTGATCCCAAACCTCTCAATCTCTTCACCTAGCCTAGCACATGGGAGCCCAGTTCATGCATGCAACTGCTTCCTTCTGGCAAAAGATCTCAGGGCATCTTTGAGCACATAGCAGCAGCGAGTCAAGCAAAGCTGCAGACAGGGAGGGAGGGCAGCACTCAGCTCTTATGGCCCAGTTCAGCTTGTCCTGCGTGGGTTTGTGGTAGTGTAATTCAACCCCCAGACATTTGCTCACACGTCCAAGCCTTGATCTGCCTGGACAAGAGCTGTCAGCTTCCTCTCTGCTCGAAAGGAAAGGGAAAGGGACCTTACGGTCCCTAAATTCAGTCCTTTTGGGCTGCTGAGAGGGAGAGCAGCTGTTGGACAGGATGCTGCAGACAGCCTGAACAGGTCCTTTTGCCATAGCAGAAAGGAGGAGCTGGAAGGTGTGTGGAGCCCACGATCCTCATCTGAGCCTGAGGATGGAGCAGAGGAAGAGCCGCAAGGTCAGGGACGTCCTGCCCCAAGGACCCCCAGGTGCGTGCAGCCCCATCAAGTGCCCTGCTCATCCAGCAGACCCCACATCACTGTCAAACCTCCTCCTTCTTCACCCAACATTGCAGCTGTCTAGCTCTGCTCAGAGCTGGTGGCCCAACACAGTCCAGATCTGCACTACATCCCTCCTCCCCGCATGCCACTAACAGTGCCAGCTCCAACCCCTTGCATAGACACCCCTCCAAATCAGGTTCTGCTGTCAGATTCCCACCCCTAAGGGTGGCCCCAGCCCCGCAGAGCTGGGGGTTTCCCCAGATCCTCAGCTCAGCTCGGCTCTCCAGCGCTGCAGCCACGGAGAAAGCCGTGCGTGGCTGCCGGCCAGCACTGGCGCCAAGCAGCCCAGCTCCCGGTGCACAGCCAGCACCACGAGGCATTGAGGGAAGCTCAGGGTCTGCTCCCAGGGGAGGACCCAGGGCCAAATGCGAGCTGCAGCCCGTCCAACTCTGCTCCTTCCAGAGGAGCTGGCCAATCCTGGAAGATGCTCAGTGTCTCTCAGCTCACGCAGGCTGCAGAGAGCAGAGGAGTATCGGGAGGTGGGAAGTGGAAGTTCAGAGCTGGATGGAGGAAACCTCTCTCTGCCCAGGACCAGCCCTTCTACATCTCCAGGCTCCCAAAATACACATGAGCCACTAGCTGAGGGAAGATGGAACCAGACTCCACCTGCAAAGCACCTGAAAGGCCACGTGAGCTGACTCAAGGAGGGACATCCCCCGCCTTGGCACACGCCCAGCTCTTGTACTGCAGGTGGGATGGATCTGGGCACATGTGGCTGGTGAGGCAGCAGCCTCAGCCACAAGCAAATGTGCCACATTGGGCTATTCCTTGGGCAATGTGGGCACCAAGCCTCAATCATGGCCGAGCTCAACACTCACAGTGCAGCCAGGAGCCAAAACAGGAATTGCTCGCCCCACACACAGCCTCCACGTCTCCCAGAGTCTGATATGGTGGGGTTGCATGGAAGAACTGGGATGAAGGAAAACACTCGTTTATTATCATATGGATACACAGGAGGTGGGAGAGCTCATGGGCGTGTTTTCGTGGTGTTGAAGAGATGGGATTGGACAACAGCAGGTAGTCTTTTGTTACTCTAGGTTCCAGAGCTCAGGCGCTCAGGGATTTGCAGGGATACGGCAAGGATCAGTTTGTCACTGTGGGGTTGCAGAAGGAGTCTGTGACCCTGTTCATTCCTGCCTGCCTAGAGAGCCTTCTGTTTTCGCAGAGGAAGTGCTGCATGGGTGCTGCACACACCTGGAATATGTGGCCAATATGTGGGGAGGGAAACACTGGGTCCATCCCAGGGCTCCAGCAGTGCCAGCCTTGATGGCAGCACGTGGGGAAACCCCAAACCAGACCTGGCCTCAGGGGCTACCAGAGAGGAAAGTTCTCAGTGGGTCTTCACCAGTTGGTTTCCTGTTGCGCACTTCCAACAAATGTTTTTCCTCTTGAGAATTTTCACTGCGATAAAATGGCAAACCAAACCCATTTCCAAGGGAAAGCAGCTTGAGTGGTGGATGTGTCCTGCAAAAGAGGGATGCAAACACACACCACAAGCTGTGAGGAGGAACGAGCCTTTTCTTCAACTCACGGACACAAACCCCGCGGCCAGATTTCTCCCTGCATGCTCCCCATCAAATAAACCACCACAACAATAAACCCCAAAGAAATGGCCCGCCCAGGGGCAAGGGAAACTGAGTCACAGGCAGGACCTGCCTGCCTTCAGTCCTCCAGTATGCAGGGACGGGGGACGGCACGGTTGGTGAATGCAGGAAGTGCTGACCCCCGAGAGCACCGAGGCGGGTTGTGCACTCTCGGGGAGTTCCCGAGCCTCGGGGGGACACCCGCCCTCCGGAGGGCACCGCACATCAGCGCGCCGCGGTGGGATTCGCATCCCAGCGCTCTGGCCGGACTGAGACGGGGAGCCCGGGGGGGCACCGCGAATCCCGGGCAAGCGGGTTCGGATCCCTCCCGGTCCCGGGGGGCGGCTCACAGGCAGGAAGCGTCCCGGGGTGGTGGCGGCAGATTGGCAGAGCCCTGCTCCAATGGAGCGGCGGCGGCAGCCCCGGCGGCTTCGCACCGCCTGCGCTACCGGCCCCAGCCAGCCCGGTGCGGGCGCCCCGCTCCCGGCCCCGCTCCCGTTCCCGCTCCCGGCCCGGCTCCCGCTCCGCTAGCACCATGGACACATAGCCGCGGCGCCACGCAGGAAGGTAGGGAGCAGTCCCCCGGTCCCCAGCCCGCGAGGGGAACGAGTCGCCGCCGCCCCGACTTCGCGGTGAGGGACGCGCGGCTGCGGTCAGGCAGCTCCCGGAGCTGTTTGCTGCCCGGGTGGAGAAAGTTGTGCGGGTGTGTGTGGATGTCTGTGTGTTTGTGTCCCCTCGCAAAGCAGCTGCCAGGGACTT
>VWZV01012748.1:548305-653130 GCA_013397155.1 Irena cyanogastra | reverse complement strand
TCCCGGTCCCTCCTGGCTGCTTGTGGATTCCCAGTGCTGCTCCCCCTTCTCCGCCCTCCGCGCCTCCGCGCCTCCGCCTTGCCCGGAGATGCTCAGGGGATTGATGTTCCTGGGATGGGATGTTTGAGCCCCTTCCCCAGGCTCCACAGACCACCCCCTGCCATTCCTGATTTGGACACCCCTACTTTCTCTGAAGGCAGTTTTCTGGAGAAAGACTGGAATGCCAGGCAAAGCGCCCCCCTGGCAGGGCCCCCTCTTCTCCTGGGGGGTCCGGGGAAAAGCTGCTCCCAATTAGGAGAGGCGCTGAGAGAGGCGCTTTCCCATGCGCGGGCGCTGGCAGGGCTCTGCCTGCCTTGTCCCTCCTTGCCCCGGGATGCTGTGTCAGTCCCAGCTTCTCTGTCTTGTGCCAGCCCCGATGAGTGGCCAGCCCTGTGCTGTGCCCACCACCACCCTCACAGGTTGGCTGTGTCACCCACAAGGTCCCCTCCAAGCTCTGCCTTTGGGCTGGTGAAGGTTGTCAGAGGTGTCCACGGGGCTGAGCTTGGCTTGGACATCGCTGGCAGCAGCTGTGACCCCACTGTGATGGGGCCTGAGGGTACCTTGTGCCTGGTCTCCCTGGATGGGAAGAAACCCAGCACTGCAGCAGCTCACAGATGTGTTGCCGTGCACACAAAATGATTTTGCACTGGCTGGCATTGGTGGCATAGCCAGAGTTGAGACTTCTGGGGCTGCCCAAGCACCTTGTGTGCCAGGAGGTGACTGCCCCATGTCTGGCTGTTGTGTTTGCAGGAGGAGGTGGCGTGTTTGCACTCTACCTGTTCACAGGAGGGCAGGTCGCAGCGAGGTTACAGCGTGTGCAGTGATGTGAGGCACACATCATCCCAGCCTGGCACAGGGAAAGGATCTTCACAGGGAGCTGGGAGCTGGTGGAGGCCCTCCTGTGCTAGGAACAAGGATGAGATATGGCCACAACACCCCCTCATCACCCATACACCCTCTGCCCCACCAACCTGTCACTTTTTGGGCAGAAACAAAAGGGGCAATATGTGCTCTCCAGAGAGCTGCAAACCGGCATTGGCAGCCAAAGTGGGACTGGAGGTGTGGGACAGGGTCTAACTAGTGACAACAAGGTTGTGCACAGGGATGGATGTCACCAGCAATGGGTGAACAGGGTATATGGGGTTCGGTAGGGTGGTGGGGAGGGCTCACTGGAGGGTGCAGCTAATGGCAGAGCCTGCAGGAAGGTGGAAGAAAAGCAGCTCTGGTCTTGTGCTTCCTATTCCAGGAAGAGGAACCTCACAGGGAGGGGAAAACTTGACTTGATTATATCTAATAAGCCACTTTTTCCCTGTCCCAGCAATCTGTCCCAGCGGCGGGGGGAGGAGGATGCTTGGCCAAGTGCAGGCCCTGTTTGTGAAGGATGAATGAATGACTCACGGCGCGGCGAGTCTCCCCGCCGTTTTCATCGTGGCAGCAGCAGCAGCAGCAGCAGCAGCAGTTCCCCTTTGCAGCTGCTGGGCTTATCAGAAGCTGTCATGCTGGGTGGGCACCCAGGTGGCCCACAGCTGCAGCCCACACGTGAAGGTGTCCTGCCTCTCCTGCCTGTCTCACACAGCTCACCTGGACCATCCTGAGTGGGGAAACCCTCATCGATGGCAACACTGCGTGCCATCCTCACCTGCCATGAACTAGCTGAGCACTCAGTTTAAACCCCTTATTTCCACTCTGCTCTTGTTCAAAGGCAACTCCGGGCTCTTCCTGCTCACACAGGCCTCAACCTCCCTCTGGTTTCCTGCCGAATGCGTTCCTGGAGAGCTTATTCCCCTGTGGGTTTGTGCCAACATTGTGCTTTTAGTTCAAGACCTCTTCTCCCTCTCCGGTGTTTACCCTGCTATATTTATAGCTTCCTCGTTAGGTTAAGCAAGCCAAAGGATTCTTGCCTCCTCTTCTCCCGCGGGTTTGGCTCTGGAGGAAAACCCCTTGCGAGATGCTTCCCGCGGGAGGGGCAGGTGCCGGCTTGTGTCTCTGCTTTTCTCCCTTTGGAAAATTTCAGCATCTCTCAGAGCTTGTTTCCCCTCCTCTTGTTTAGGCATGAAAGAGGGTGGCTCTGCCCCTGCCCAAGATATAGCCAAGGGCAGAGCTTGGATGGTGTGAGAACTCTTCCCTATGGGCAGCACACTGGGGCTTCAGCAGCCTTTGGGATGCTGATACAATGCCAGCATAAGGGATTAGCTCTGGGATGTCTTAGTTGGCTTGCTGGGATGTTTAGAGAGTTTTTGGTTTTTCTAAGTGTTCCTGTGGTTACAACAGCATCGCGTGTGTGAAAATCACCAAATCTCTCTGGCCGGGGATGCCATGACCTGTGCCATGACCTGAGTTTCTACCAGCAAATCTCTCTGCACCTCCCAGTGATGGTTTTCTTCTCCCATCCAGGTTATGAAGGTAGGGAAGGGCACAGATGCCTTGCAGCTGTGGTTCAGTCTTCTCCAACAGCCAGATTCCCATGGACCATTTCCGTGGAAAAAGGAAAATTCCTCTGGAGATTAGTAGCAGGTTTGCAGTGTCAGAGATTGTGTAAATAGGAATTATCTCTCAAGTTTGACTGCTTCCCTGGTCTCTGAGTCACCCTGGCATGGCAGTGGGATGGGGTGAGCTTTGAGCTCTTTTCAAAGTCACAGCACCTGCAGCCCCTGGTGCATCTGCCAAGCTCTCCAGTACAGGTGGATGGCTGGGCTGGAAGGTGCAATTCCTTCTCTCTAGTGGTACAAGTCTGGGATGTGGCGAAAAAGTGCTTCTCCTACTCTGGTGTTTGAGTTGGGAGCATCCAGGAAAAGAGGGACAAGAAATCTGTCAAGACCTGATTTGCCTCTGTCCTACCAGGACTGCTCACTGAGGTCACATTGGTCACATCTGATCAGCACAGCCTGGGCTTGCTGCAGCAGGCATTGCTCATTGCTGAAAAGCTTTTGAGGAATTTTGGAAGAGTCTGGGCTGAGGAAGATCACATCCACCTGCTCGTACATGTTTCCTAAAGATGCTTGTTGAGAGTACAAGGAGGCTGGAGGGACCTCAGGAGATCTGACATGGTCGGACATGGGTCTCTCCCATGCAGTGGGGATGGCCTGCATGCAGGCAAGACTGCATTGACTAGGAGAAGGGAGGATGCTGAAAGCACTTTGGAAATCAGCCTGGGGTTCCCCAGAGGCTGCTCAGCTATGGTCCATTCCTCTCAGTGTGGAGACAGCTAAAATAGAAACTGCCTAATGAAAATTGTTATGGACCCTCAGAGATTGCCATATAGGGAGAGGTGGAAAAGTTCAGGGCTCCACCATCTAATGAAATCCAAATCCTTGGATTTCCTTTTTAAATCCAAAAGAAAATCATTTGGGCATCTTCTGGTTTATTTCACCTCCCAAAGTGAAAACAAGGCATGCCAACCCTTGTTGAGAAGCCAGCACTGACGACACTCTGAGGGGAAGAAGGGAAGGAAGAAGCTTCCAGCTTTGGGGCACCATCATCTCTGCAGCTGTTTGGGGAGGGTCTTCTGACCCATTGACTTGGAGGAGTGTTGTGCTCAGCTCAAGTGTCATCCCACCTCGGGGAGCTCCAGATAGGGCTGAGGGCTGCTGCCTGCCATCCTGCTGTGGATGTCCTCACAGAAGAGCACGTGGGAGGCAGTAGGACTGGCACAGCATCCCTAGAGCCCCTGGGCTGGTGTGGCTGTGCCTGTCCAGCTGTTTCCTTCACCTTCCTGTGCTTTCACCATCCCCTTCCTTTGGGACAGAAAGCTTTCATCCTGGCCAGACCAATAGTCCCAAAGGCACATCACCAGTCCCTTTTTGTTGAAGGCTGGCATAGGCATCAGTGCCTTTTGAATTCAGTAACATCATGAAAGACACAGTTCAGCCTTTACCTTCCTGCAAAAATAGATAGGGAAAACCAGAAAGGGCTGTCACGAAGGGTCTTCATTGTGGTCCAGCCCAGTGCCGTGCCAGTGTTGCGACAGAGCTCACAACAGCTGTGCTGCAACAGCCCTGCAAAGGTCTCCAGGGATGGCCCGGCCCAGTGGCCCGGCTTGGTTTTGCGAAAGCCGCTGTCACGCAGGGTGCCCAGGCCAGCTGGCACCTCCCCAGACTTCCTTACAGGGCCAGGGCCAGCCCCCGGCTGCTGGGGAGGTCTGCAGGAGTCTCTGCTTTCCATGAGTTTTGCCTGAGGCCTCAAGGCTTAGGAGGAGCTGGTGGACTCGGCTATTGCTCCATCCTTGTCTTGCAAGGGCCAGCACACAACCCCGGGGGTTCCTTAGTGCTTCGGCTGCTTTTGATTTTTTTAGGTCCTTCAAGGCTCCCGCTGGGCTGTTTCATGGCCCCCTTGAGGCTGCTCCGCCCCATCCTGGCTTTGAGTTTTGCAGCTTCATGGCTGGAGCATGGCTGTGCCAGGGGAGGCATCCGTTTTCTCTGGCCTCCCTGATCCTGTGCCTAGCTCCATTTCCCCTCTCCAGCTAGGACTGTGCCCACAGTCCTTGCACCCCAGCATCCAAAAAACACTGTACATAGCAAGGAAGATGAGTACCTCCATTTCCTGTGCTGGCACAGGGAACAGTCAACATGAGGGATTGGTCTCTCATAGTATCTTCTTGACACAGCTCTTGATCTGCTGCACATCCACATTCCTCCTTCCCAGCTGGAGTTTGCAGATATGCACTGGGTTCTCTGGCGGCTCCTGAAGCTGGGTGGTTTGCCCTGGAGATGCCTTGGAGAGTTCTGCTCAGCAGGGCACTGAGGCTTGGGCTGGGAATGATCCGGGAGGATGGTGAGATGCCCAGGCTCAGATGGAGCAGCAGTGGTGCTTACGCTATGCCTGGGATGGATGATGGATAGACGAAGGACTGCAGCAAGGCAAGGTCTGTGGGGAAGCACCCCTGGGGTGCTGCTCTAAGTATGGGATAGTGCTGGGGCAGCGGGTCCTGCTGCATCCCCAAACTATGTCCCTCTGAGACATGTCCCCAGTAGGGTGCTTGATGGTGAGCCATGCATGGAGCACTTTCTTCTTCCAGTGCCTGGAAAGGTCTCTGAGAGCTTTTTTCACCTATTTTCCCCACCTACCAAGGGCAGAGGGACTGTGCAGCAGCATTTAACACTCCAAGGATATGTGGGGGACCTCACATTGCTGCTGGCAACGTGACTGCTGCATCTCCATCAGCAGCAGCATTTCAGGGATGGCAGAAAATGCCTCTCTACCATCCCTCACCACAACCGGAGGAGGGTGGAGCAGAGCCAGAGGCAGCATTTGTGGCCAGCTCTATGAATTTCCAATTACCAGCTCGCCTTGCCACTGTGTGAGAGGTTCCTGCACCTAATTTTTGGTGAAACGATCCATTTTTCTCAGTAATTTAATAGCGTGGGCAGGCTGCTTGCTGTCGGAGAGCCAGCAGCGAGCACCGAGGAGCCTGTGTGCCGGGCTGCCGGCCGTAACCACCTTCCCTGGGCGACGCAGGAATGCTGACCTAATAGAAAAGACATTTAAAGAGCAGTTTTGGAGAGCAGCTCTGCTCAGATCCAGCTCATGCGCATGGCTGCTGATTGTAACAGGGTGCTCTCCGTGCTCCAGCAGGTCCTGGGGACCGGCATGGGCACTGGGGGCATCCCTGATGGGAGCCAGGCACCAGGGCACAAGCCGTGCTAGCCATCAATTGGCACAGTAGCTGCTTTATTTTCCGGGAAAAAAAGTTGCTTCGGGGGGGGCCGTCACAAGTTGTGAACTGAAGCTGGGTTCAGCGCCCGGCTGCGGTTCTCCCAGCCTGGAAAAGCCGTCGCGTTTTGCTCTTGACATTTTCCAAATGAGATGTTTTGATTTATTCTCTTTTTTTTTTTTTTCCAATTTATTTTATTCCCTGCCCCAAGGTAATGTTTGGAAGACAAATTTAGCTTGATTTAACTCAAACCTTTTTTAAAAAGTAAAACCACTGAAAACTAAACAAGGCCTATCATTTAGAACAAAATGTTTTGGTTTTCATTTTCCTTTTGGCATGAAAAACACAAACTTCATTTTTTTTTCATTTTCCTCTTGACCTACAAACAATTTTACTATTTTCTTTTCTCCTCCTTGTTCATTCCCAAGACCACATTGTGCATTGTGGCCAGGGAACAGGCAAGCCCTGGTGCTGTTCCCTGTGGGATGGGGGTCCCGGGGTGCGTGCTTCCTTGTGGAGACCAGAGGAATCTTGCAGAATCAAGCAGGAGCTGCTCTCCCTGCTGCCAACACTGACTCAGCTGGGAGCTCCTTGTGGAAAAGGGAGGCCCCTGCTTGTGGGTCTGTTCCAGCTCTCTTAGGGGGATGTGAACTCCTGGGCAGGGCAGAGCTGTGTTGTGGGTGCTGTGCTCTGCTGCTGGGCATCCCTGCTGAGAAGGGCGAGCTCTGGCATTGCCTTCTCTCCTTGTTTATTCAGGTTTAAAATTAATCTGACCTTCCTCTGCTCAGACTTGTGCAAACACGGCACGTCCATGGGCAGGGAGCTCCTGCCGGCCTGAGGGATCTCTCTCACCCGGCTTGGGGCATTACTGTCCCCTCTGGATGAGGTACCCCCGAGGATCCGGGTGCTGGGGGATGGTGGGGCTTCCTCCTGGCACAGGCAGCTCTGCTCGTCAGTCAGCGCACGGTTAATCCCGTGGTACGAGCTGCCAGGAGACTGAGTGCCCGGATCTGGCGTCTCTGAGCTGGGCAAGGGGTGGCTGCAATGCTTCCATCCCGGGCAGGAGCCCATGTACCAGAGCCAGCGATTGTTTCCCCAGCCTTGACCCCCTCCACTCCCCGCCAAGCCAACCCCGCGTCTTCCGCCTTTTGCCAAATCCCAGCTCTCCGCTCTGCCCCGGCCTCACCGGGCTGTCAGCGGGGCAGGGAGCAGGGGGAAGGTGATGGGGAGCAGCACGGTCGCCAGACCTGGTGCAGAAGCAAGCACCCGACTCATCCACCACCTGATTTTATTTTATTCCCCTCTCAGTGCCTCGCTGCATACCACAGCCGTGCTTTTTATAGCCCCCAGCTGCAGCCTCGGCGTGCTCCCAGCCAGCTCCCCGCCGCAGCCCTGCTCTCTCCATGCCAGCAGCCCCGGCCAGGGGGGGGATGGACGACATTCCCGGGGTCCCTGTGGCGGTTCAGGGAGCGGAGAGCATGGGCTGCGGGGGAAGGCAGATGATTAAACGCTAAGCCGGAGCCACGCTCCCGTGCCGTTTAAAGAGCCGCATTAGTCACCCCCGCCCCGCGTCCCAGCCGGCACGTGCCGCGTGCCAGGTCGAGGCCAGTGCTGGTGGCCCGTCCCTCGCTGTCCCTTCCGGTGCTGCCCAGGGCTGGTTCCAGGCAGCCCGAGCCACCAGCTCCTTCCATGAGCCCGCTTGCCCTGCCGTGGAGGGGGTGGTGTGTCAGCAAGAGGGGTACCCCCTCCTACCCCTCCACCCCCGATTGCCCCCCAGCCTCTGCCGGGTTTACTGAAGTTACAGGGAGATTAGAGGTTCCTGCCCACTCCCCGGGAGCACTTTTACGAGCATCTGGGGCTCGCTGCTGCGTTTCCACATCTCACAGCCACTTCCACAGCTGGGATGCTGCTATGGGATCCAGAGCGAGGAGGAGGAGGAGGAGGAGAAGGAGAAAGGGGAGATGAGGTATGAGGCTGTACTGCAGGCTGCGTGCCTGGAGCACCCCTTTGTTGGGATGTGGGGTTTGCAGAGCGGGGGCGGCCGGCCAGCAGGCGGGGAGCGAGCATCCTCTCTGGGAAGCAGCGGGGGGGCCCCCGGCGCCTCACTCCCCGGGCTTTCTCCAGACGTGATTTCACCGCTGCGGGGAGGGAGCGCGGCCAAGGGACAGGCCCTGCTCGCCCCGACGGCACCCGGTTCGCTTGCCGGGGCGTTAGTCATTTGGGCCGTGGCTGGGGATGGGATGTGCCTCGGGTCCCCGTGGGGCAGGGGGACGGAGGCTTGGAAAGCCTGTACAGGCAAAGGGAGATGGATGGGGGCGGGGATTGATGAGGGCGTGGGGGGGGCTTCCAGGCTCGCAGCCCAAAGTCTACTCCTTACTAAGCTGGAAAAGGGGGGCAGAAGGCAGTGGTGAGGCCAGATGTGCACTGGGCATCTCCAGCTGAGCAGGTGGGCCAGGATGGAGCTACCTTTGCTGAGCTGATGCCTGCAACTACTTCCCAGCCTCCTGCTGTGACTTTCCAGAGCTGGGCATGGCAGCATGGAGGCAGAGGCGATGCTGTGGAGAGGCAGCATCCTGCTTCAGGAATGGATTTCGTGAGATATCATGAGAAGACGGCTTCTCCAGAGGTTCATGGGGTCCCTGGGAACAGCAGGAGTCCTATGGGACCCTGCCATGTCCCCCTTATTTTGTGTGGGCACAGGGTGTTGGTTGCCTGTGAATAGTTTGAAGCCTTGACCAAAAGACCATCCAGCTAATTTTACTTCCAGCAGGGAGGCAGGGATAGGCCAACCCGTGGACTACCAGTGATGTTGCCGTGTGGCTGCTGCCAGGCAGCTGGAGCCTGGCAGCCTTGGCTCTATGCAGGCAGGGCAGTGGACAAGGGAGAGCAGAGAGCTGTGGAGGTGACAAAGAAGGGATATGTAGGGTGGGTTTTACGGAAGCACAGCTGTAATGTTGACCCAATACGGGTAGCTGTAGAGGGAGACTCTCCCAAATCTGCTCCTTCTTGAAGACCGTGAGTTTCAGTCCGTGAGGGACGGGGTCTCACTGACAGCAGCTCAGCCCTTGGGTGAGCTGGAGGTGGCTGAGGGGGCTGTGGGAAGGGGGAGCTGCTCGTGCTGCCGGCCAGGTGCCGAGCATGACGGGAGAGGGGAAAGCCTCAGAGACTCGTTCTGAAACAAGGCTGCCCTTTTCTTCTACTTTACGACTGCATTTTAATATCCACAAACATCCCGCCCTCCCCGAGCTGCTGCCAGCAGAGCCTGCATCGCCTGCGCTTGGCCTGCCGAGAAACCCCGGCCAAACCCTGGGCCCCAGCACACAGGAGAGGATTATTTTTCCCCCCTCGTTTTTTTGTAAGATATGTTTTCTATAGCTCTAATTGGACAGGCTTGAGCCCCGGCCAAGGCAAACACACCTGGGGGAGCCTCACTTTACAGACCCCATCTGCTGTGTCGGGGGCTCTGCTCCCCACACAGCCGCTGCCTGGCCCCTTTATAGGGGAGGGGGCTGCAGGGGTTGGGGGGGGTAGGACCGCTCCCACGCCAAACCACTGAGCAACCTCCGTGGAGGAGGAGAACCCAACGAGGCGGCGCAGGGAGATGGTGCAGAGGCAGCAGGGGCACCCAGCAGAGCCCTGTCCCACAGAAAGATTCCAGCCCGGCGTGGAGCTGAGGTATCTCTGCCTTGCCAGTGCTGCTGTGGTGGCACAGGGCTCTGTGTCCACCAGGGTGGGATGCCGTGGGTGGGAGATGCAGCAGGTACCAGCAGTGTTTTGCTTTCCTGGGGTGAACAGCATGTTCATCATGGGGTTGCAGTCCCCAAAATCTGCATGTGCCGGGGGAGGAAGGATATGGGGGTTCCCCAGCATGTCGGGTTGTGTTTCGGGCTACAGGACCACCTACCCAGTGAAACCCATTCAGGGGCTGTTCTGGACAGCAGACAAGGGACATCAGCATGCCAGGCCACTCCAATGTCTTGCATTGACATCCAAATCCACGCTGGACTGAGCTTTAGGTATTTCTTCCTGCAACTGTTGGTTTTTTGTGGGGCTTTTTAGCTGGGCTCTTCCCCTTCCAGTTGTTTCAGGATCTACTTCCAGTGCGCCCATAACCAGAGCAGTTCTGGCACCCTTATGCCAGGGTCTCATGGGTTTCACCTTATATCTGTACTTAGCCACTGTACTCCTCACTGGAGTCCCACCTCCTCTGGGACCAGGGTGCATACCCTGACAGCACAATGTGCACCAAGAAGCAGCAGCACACTCGGTGGCACCCGCCACTTGGCTCATCCTGGAGTACATTTTGTCCTCCCTTCCCCACACCATCTGCCAGGGGTGTGCAGGGCACAGTGCTGTGCCCCTGCTCCGTCCTCGGGGATGCATGCAGCACACCATCCCTTCCTTGTCCACCTGCCCCTGCGGCCACCCAGCAGCACCAAAGAGGCCTCAGTGCTGCAAAAAGCACTCCTGGTGCTCGAGGTGCCACTGACCGCTCCTGGGAGGAGCCCTGGCACCTGCTGCACCCTCTCCCCTCTGCCTGGTGCTAGGGAGATGCTGCCTGCAAACGGTAATACTGTGTTTTCTTGGGGTGCATTGCCACACGTGCCCCCTAGTGCACCCAAGTACTCAGCACTGCTGACTTGGAGCAAGGAGAACTGAAGTGGCAGCCAAAAATAGAAAGGTAGGATCCAGCCTCAGCAAGGCCTGCTGTCTCAGTTCAGGTGAATGGGATGAGCTGTGGGGTATTACGCAGGCTGGAATGTGCCTCTGTACCCCTCTGGCTAGGCCAGAGGATCTCTCTTGTGCATGGGGGGAGCTTTGGGGCACAGCCGGAGCTGTGGCAGTGCACAGGGCAGCTCAAGCATTTTGTGAAGAATTTTAGAGCTGTCTTGGCCTCCAGTCAGAGCAGGCTGCAACGGGAACATTTCGAAATTCTTTTGGATGAGGAAAATTCCATGGGTAGCCCCCCTCCAGAGAAAGTTTGGGATGGCTGAAATGTTTGGAGTGAGAGGCTGCTTGCTTTTGTTTACTCTGAACTATAACATTGGAGGGGGGAATCCAAATGAAAAAAGAGAGACAATAGGAGCCCATAAACAGAGCTGGCCCCGAGTGGGGCTGGGGCTTCTCTCCAGCACTGGGGAAGGAGATGTGTCAGCACACTCACTGCATGGCCCTGCTTTCCCCCTCTTGGATACAATCACACTTAATCTTTCAGAACTTGGCTGGGTTTTTTTCCCCTAGCAAAAAACAAGCCGGACGGTGTTTTTCCAACCTTCTCAACTTAGGCAAGGCTCAGCCGCCCATCCTCTGGCCCTGTCACTACAGCCCCCATGTTTTCTCCTCCTTTCCACTTTTTGCCACGTTTCCATCTCCTTTTGGCTTGGGGACTGCCATCTGATTGGCTAAGGAAGAAGTGTGGTGTGGGAGCATGGATCCTGCCTCCAGTGCCCCCAGTTTTCCCAGCCTCTGTTCCTGCCATGTGCCTCACGACCAGCTGCCACCTCTGAGCCACCTCCATGTAGCAAATTTGATGACCTTAGAGGTCTGTTCCAACCTTAATTATTCAATGTTTCTATGAAAGCAGGTAGGGTTGAATCCAAGCTTGGAGAAGACAGGTCATGGTTATCCCACCAGGTGAAGGAGACTGGCACCATTATCCCCACATCACACATTTTTGGGGATCTGCAATTTCCATCCCCCTGCCCCTCTCCCACAGGGACACTGCTGGTGGTGTGCAGTAGGTTAACGGGACACCCTTTGCTGGTGGCTTTTTTTGGGCCACCCCTTGCTGATGGGTTTATTTGGCTGCCCAGGTGGTCCTTAATGACTCCTGAAATCCTTCTCTTGCCCAAAAGGGATTTTGTTTTGCAAAAGGAGTGACAGCAAATTGCTAGCTGGGGGAGCATTTGTGTAAGGTGAGCTGTTTATTTTGGCCCTGCTGTGTTTTGGCTGACCCATGCGCCTTCATGCCTCAGGGATGGAGCTGAGCCTGATGGCTCTTGGGCTCTGGCCAGCTTTGGAGCAGGGGGAGGGAAGGGGGAGCTTGGTGTATGGGGGATGCTGTGGGGCCCCGCTCCTGATCAGAGTTCCCAGCCCCAGGCTGGAGTTCATGAGGAGCACCAGAGGGAGCTGGGTGTGCCTGGGGTGTTCACAGGTATGTACATGTATGTCTGTCCCCTACATTTGTGGATGCATGCGCTCTTGTTTCAGCTCCAGGGCCGGCGTATGGGGGAGCTTTGTTCTGGGAGATGCAGATGGTCCTGGGGGCTCAGGCTGCAGGCTGGTACTCGGCTGCTCCAACGTACTGGGAGCTGAGTGTTCACTTCATTCTCTGCCAGCCTGGGCTGAGCCCAGGAGCAGAAAAATGTCCCAAATCCCAAAATGTTCCTGGGACAGGAAAAGCCTTTCCCACCCTGCTGTAATCACAGGGTGGCCCGGCTCTCTGCTGGCAGGTCCCACCCCTGTCCCCAGATCCAGCACTGTGCCCATCCCTGTCCTGTAACCATGTGCCAAGGACAGTGGGGATGCAGCACCCCCTCCCACCAACTTCCATGCCTCCACCCTAAAAATAATCTCCAAGCTGCAAAGAAACCCACCAGCACTACAGCTACAGCACTGGTAGGTGTCTTTACAGCCGGGAGATTATTTTTAGGAATGCCTCTGGCACGTGGCTTCGGAGAGAGGAGTGTGGGGATGGGGATGGAGAGGGGGGCGCCCCTTCTCTCCTCCCTCGGAGTGCAAACGCTGCCAGCTGGCACAGTGTCAGGGCTGCTGGCTGCTAACAGAGCCCTCGCTGTTTTGGCCCTTGCCGATGCCTCCAGTTACAACCAGGAGCCAGAGACTTTTTCCTGCAGGATGGAGCAGAGGAGAGCGGAAATCAGGGCGTTGGGGTGAGAGAGTTTCCCGGCTGGGGAAGAGCAGAGCCTGACCTGCATGGTGCTGCTGGCATGCTGAGGTGTGTAGGGGCCCCCAGCCCCAAGCACCGGGAACTGCTGGCAGCTGCTGGCTCCACAGAGGAGAGAGGTGACCCGTGGGTTATGGAGGGGTTTGGGCTTGGTTTTGGACACCCATGGGGCTGTGGTCAGCTGTGTATCACCAGTGGATGTTGGAGGGGATTGGTCTAGCTTGGATGGAGATGTGCATTGTATCTGGCTGTGGAGATAACTGGTTCCCTGGACAATGCTGGGGTTATCCCTGTGTTTGGGCTGAGCTGGGGCTAGCCTGATGCCAGGGTTGCATTTGGTTTAGCCCCACATTTGAACTGAGTAACCTCATGACTGGGCTGTGCTGAGGTTAACCCTGTGTTTGGGCTGAGCTGTGGGTTAACCCCACTCCTGAACTGTGCTGAGTTTAACCCCACATTGGCGTGGCATTACCACCTGTTTGACCTGTGCTAGGTCCAGCCTCACATTTTGGCTGAGCTGGGTTTAGCCCCACTCCTGGGCTGGGCTGAGTTTAACCACATTTAGACTGCACTGTATTTAATTTTCCTCCTGGGCTGTGTGGAATTTAATTCTCCTTCTGGGCTGTGGGGTATAATCTAATATTTGGGTTGCCCTGAGTTCAGCCCTGCATCAGGACTGTACTGGGTTTAGTCCTATGTTCAGACTGTGCACAGGCCTCACAGGGAAAGGCTCCAGCTGGTTTTACTGGTTCAGCTAGGGTAATTCCATGTGCTGGGATTGCACTGGCTGCAGCTATGCATGTGTGTGTTCTGGAACAGCCCAGCATGCATGGTACCCCACCCCCAGCAGGCATGGGGGCCCATGCACCCCACCGAAGTGGCGCAGAGGAGAACAGCCCTTTTTAAGGTCCCCAAGGCACTGGGGGAAGACAGTCATCAGAGCATCACCCCCGCAGTGCCCAGAGCATCACCCCCCCAAGGTGGGCAAGGTATTGCCTCAGGTGCTGCTGGTAGTGCTGGAGATTGTGCATGGCCCTGGTGGGGGACATGCTTGCCTCCATCACGCACTGCTGGGCTTTCTTCAGGCACCCAGGGATGGTGCCAGCAGCATTTAGGGGACAGGGACCATCCAGCAGTGAGTTGATGCTCCCCTCACAGACACATGTTGGTGCAGCGATGGTGAAAGCCAGCAGTGCTGCAGGGATGGGGTGATTCCTGGGCCCTGGGCAGAGCAGCAGCCACAGGGATGTACTCAGACCATGCCGTGGCTGCTCAGAGCGAGGCATGGTGCTTCTGCAGGCCTGTCAGGTGCAGAGGGATTAGCAAGGCACAGCTCCAGAGGCACATTTCCCCGCAGGGAAACAAGGAGAGGGGAATTCCTGCGGTATTCCGCATTTCAGCATAGGACATTTTTCCTACAGCAATCACTGGCAGAGAGGAGAATTTGTAGCACAGGGCCAGGGATGTTCCCCCAGCTCAGGGGATGCTCAGAGTGGTGCCATCTCTGGGGCATTAGAGCCAGCTTTAGGCTCTGCCCATTGCTTTTTGCAGGTGGGTGACTCCCATCAGAGCCTGGCACAGGGTGGGCAGAGCTGCCAAGTGCTCTTGGGTTAATTGCCAATTTGCCATGTCTCTGTTGCAGCAATGCTGCCCCTGGCCACCCTAGGAAGAGGTTAAAAGGCACCTCAGCTTTCTGTGCTCAGTGGGGAGCATCCCACATCCCACAGCTCTCCGTGCTGCCATCTGCAGCCTTGAGGCACAGTGTCATCTGCCTCTGTCCCTGTCCCCATCACCCCAGCTCTGTGTGCAGCCCATTTGCTTTGAAGAGCAACTTCAAATGAAGCAAAAAAAAAAAAAAGGAAACAAAACCCAATGTCTTTCAAAGCACCAAGCACAATGGAAAGTTGGCTTCCCCCAGGAATCTGTGCTGGGCTTTGCCAGGCCACGGCAGGGCATGGCACAGAGCAGCTATGCCAGGGGAGCTGTCACACCCGACGTGGGCATCGGTGCCGGTGCACAGGGCCATGATTTTGAGGGAAGTTTTGCCTTACAGCACTTCAGCTTGCATACAGGAAGGGGCTTATGTCAGGATTTCTCCCCAGCACTACCCAGAAACTTTTGCATGAGCTCAGATGGTGCCCAGCAGAACAGCAGGATCAGGGAGGTGTGGAGAGTGAAACCTTGCATTTCTGTCTCACATCCACGGGTGCCAGAGGCTGCCTGGTCACCCTGGCCGTGCCAGTGACAAGAGCATCCCGTGCTGAGGGAGCAGGGTCCAGCACTGCTGCCCTTCCCACCAGGACCAAACCATGCCTCAGGCTGGGTCCCTCTACCCTGGCTGTGGCAATGGGATGTCACCCAGCCCCGGGCTGGCGGCAGGCGTCTCTCTGGCCAGAATTAGCATGAAGGGAGGAAGAAAAGCTCTGATTGTTCCCTCTGTCCCGGCTCGGCTCCAGGACCACTCTGCCAGGACTCTGTGTCCCCAGAATGTGTCACTGCTGGTGCAAGCACCAAGAGATGTTTTCTCTGCCTGTGTGCCCATCTGTGGGGGTGTGGAGCCACTGAGGAAGGTAGGCCTAGCCACTCACAGGCTTGTGTTCATTTGCACGCCTGTTTTTCCCTTGGCCATGGAGTTTGGTGGCAGAAAATAAGGGGATCCTTTCTGGGCAGGCCATCTTGTAGCACCTGGCCCCCTGCCCTGCTTCTGCACCTGGGGCAGACAAGGGCTCTGGGTCGTCTCTGTCTCTGTGGCTCTTTCCCCTTTTGTTTGTGGCCTTTGGGCAGGCAAGGAAGGGCTTGCCCTGCTGCTTCTCCTGGCAGTGAGGCCGTGTCCCCAGGGATAGTTTTTGGCAGTGCTCGTGTGGGTCATTTACTGAGTCAGCATGTGTCTGGAGGGGCTCGGTGCTGCCTTCTCACCCTGCGCTGGCAGGGCTGCCCCTCTGAGGGGGGGAGCTCCTGGCGTGCTGGGGTGAGGATGGGGAGCTCTGGGAGGACAAAGGGTGGTGAAGGGTGGAAGATGTGGACTGGCCATCAGGATGAGCAGTCTTAGGGTTAGGTTTAAGGTTAGAGTTAGGGACCACTAGGGTTAGGGTCTAGGTTAGTGGTCCCTAACCAGACTTAACCACTAGGGTCATTATGGAGATGGGCTGGATACCCTCTGCAGTGTTTGAATGAAAAACCAGGGTGGTCAGGAGGAGAAATTATTTTATTTTAAAGATATTTTTCGCTCTGTATATTAACACACTCTCCCTTCTTCCTGACGCATACACATACACCCACTCCCCTTCCTCCTCCCCCCAGAACTATTCCTTCACTCTAGCCCACGTGGTTTTTGGAGTTATTTTTGGTTGCTGCTTTTAAGACGAAATACACTCATTTTTGTCTTCTTTTTTTTTTCCATCACCAAAATATTTTACTTTCAGGCCAAATGTTCCCAGTTACTTACCAGCATAGTTTTGGCAGAGACCTTTTGACTGATATTTCTTGGGAACATTTCTAGGGTGGTTTGGTAGGAAAAGCTTATGACATTCTCACGAAATTATTTACATTCGGGGCTTGTGTTTGAGGCTGCCTGGCATGCTCAGAGCAGGGTTGATGTGGGGTGCCGCACGCCTCCCCCCTGCAGCAGATTGCCTTGTAGCTCTTGTTTCCTTCGCCAGGCGGTTTGGTCTGTGGCCATGGGCACTGGGCCACACGAGGGGAACCGGCTGCTGCTCTGGGGTGCCTTTGCTGGGCTGGAGCATCCCTCCCTCCAGTCTCTCAGCTGTTCCACCCGGGGGGACACGGAGTTATGCCTACAGATTTATGCCTGCTCTTGGGGCTGGCAGGGAGCTCACTGCCTTATGTGCCCTCAGCCCCTGCCTGCAGCTGGGAGCAGAGCCCAGCAGTGTGAGTGTAAATAAGCAGGCCTGTCCAGTTGTGAGGAGTGGACAGGGGAGTTTTCTAGGGAGAAATCATTCATTTCTGAATGTCAGAGACCATGTGGCACTGCTGGTAGGGATAGTGTGATGCTGGTCAGGACAGATGCCTGGGGGTGATGCTTGCTGGCACAAAGAGAGTGATGTGGCTGGGATGGACAGGGTGACAGTGGCTGATATGTCCTGCTGATGCAGGACTCTGCAGATGGGTCCAGATGCTTTAGGGTAGTGCTGGCTGGCACAGAAAATGTGCTGTGTGGGGTGGATATCATAGAGCACTGCTGGCTGTGATGGACAGGGTGATGGTGGTAGGGGCAGGCCAGGGCAAAGCTGGCTGTGTTGGCCGGGATGACACTGGCTGATGTGCCCACAGTGGTGTAGTTTGGGATGGAAAGGGTGATGCTGGCAGGGAAACTCCAGTCTGTGGCAGGGGTAGACCCATGAAGAGCTGGGTGCACATCCCTGACTCTGCATCCCCTGCCCTTCTCACTGGTGATCACTGAGTGTGAGGAAGGGGTTTCAGCACCATTCTCCCACAAATGGAGACTTACCTGGACCAGCCTCACAGTGGGTGCAGGCATGGGCAGTGATGTGGTACAACCTGAGCTATCACAGCCCTGCTCTCCCTGGCTGTGTGAGCTTGTTTAGATCTGATTGCTGTCACCTGCCATGTAAATACAGGCCAGAGTTTCTCCTTGGTCCCTTCCCACCCCAGCTGCACATGCACAGGTCTCTGGACCACCCTGGGGTTGGGAGCCAGCCAAGGCTCCCAGCACAGGATTCCAATGGCAAAGAACCCTTAATCCCGCCAACCCACACAGCCCTAAGCTCCTGGTCAGTGTTTGGCCCCTGTGTCCCCTCTCCAGGCACGGGGACTGCTCAGCAGCCAGGAACCAGCTGTGACTGTGGCACAGACACTACCAGATGTCCCAGCTGGGGTTTCGGGATTCAGTCACTGTTCTGCCCCCAGCAGGATGGGATGAGATGAGAAGGAAATGCAGGATCCAAGGCCCTGCAGGAATACTGTGGGCTGTGGACTGTATCAGCTGCCCCATTGCAGGGAATAACACTCTCTCCTCCCCTTCTCTGCCTCCTCCAGATGCACAATTCCATCCCAGGCCTGGGCAGGGTGATGGTGTTCCTTGCAGCAGCCCTGGCATCAGCCTCCTTTGCTATCCCTGAGGACTGGGGAGAGGAAGGTGAGACCCCCACCAGGTGCCCCCATACAGCACCCCTCCCCACATCCCAGGCATGAGGACCCTGAGGGCACCCCATTCCCCCCAGACAGGAACAGGCCTACCAGGGCCACATGAAACACAGCCCTACATCCTACAGTGATGGCCAGTCTGTGTTTCTGCTCATTGTCCAGCCCCAGCTGGGATAAATCCTTACTAGTCCCCTCTGGTGGTACCTGCATGAAGCAAAACCCCCTAGCCAGTGCCCACTGTGGGAAACAGCCCCAGGGGCTCCCCACCTGCACCCCGAGCCCTGGTGTGGGGTGGTATGGAGTGCTAACACCCATCTGGGGATATGTGTCTGTCCAGGCGTGCAGTATGGACAGCTGGGGACAGACGTGACCGTGTCATGCCCTGGTGTCCGTGCCAGGTAAGCCTTTTCCATGCACATCAAGGGATCTGTCCAATGGGATGGTTTGCAGGGTGGGTCTGGGCATGCCTGTCCTCTAAGGCAGCCTGCCTGGGCTCTCCTCCCCAGCTCACCAGTGCGATGGAGACGAGCGGGTGCCACAGCTCTGCCAGAGGGCTCGGCCATCCAGCAGGGATCCCTGGTGCTGCCAAGGGCCAGCTTGGCCTTCATGGGAACATACAGCTGCCACGGCGAGGATGGTGGCCTCCTGCACACTGTGTCCCTGCGTCTGGGGCGTGAGTAGCATGTCTGTGAGCTGGGCTGTTCTAGGGGGAGTGTGGCCTGCAGCCCTGCCAGGGGCTTGCCAAAAGGGGGCTTGGTGTTGACACAGACATGTGTGCTGGATGAGCTGTAGGATGGGGGACGCCTTGCTGACTGCTGTTTCCCTCGGACCCCAGACCTGCCTGGAGTCCCCTTTGTGTCCTGCAGAGCATCTGACTATGAGAATTTCTCTTGCTCCTGGACCTCCAGTGTGGAGACCTTCCTTCCCACCAGATACATCACCACATACAGGTGAAATATCCCCACAGAGCATTGATTGGGCTTGTTACGGTGTGAGCTTTGAGTCATAGCCAAGGATAACCACCAAATCCATCTGGCCATCCCACGCACGCCCTGGGTTCACCTCCTGCCCCAAGGACCATGCTGCACCTCAGAGCAGGTCCTGTTTTGGGGTGAGCAGAACACCAAGCATTTGCTTGCTCTCAGTGGGGGTCTCAGCAGCACTGGGGGCTGGCACAGGCAGGCTCCTTCCCTGCTGACAGCTCTGCCAGCACCAGAGGGGCAATAAAAGAGAAGCAGGTCATCTGCAAGCCTCCACGCTCCAGCATGCTTTGGGATGAAAGGAGCCCTGACAGCATTGCTGCTTCTAATTATCCCTGCAAGCCAAATTAGCAGGCGGCTTTGAAGTCCAATGGAGCTCATAAAGCACAGCCCTGCTGAAAGCTGCAGGAGCCGAGGGCTTGGTGGGGAGGGGGCTGAGTGGGACATCAGGGGCTCCACAGGGAGGGGGAGTGAAAGCACAGGATTTGGGGGGCTTTAGGGGGAGGGTGAAGCCAGGCTCTGGGGAGCTGCTTTTATCAGCAGCTTCTACTTCTGTGTGATGAAATCCCAGGCAGGGAAGAGTGTCCCATTTCTTTTCCCTGGGATCCCCAGCTCCTGCCGCCAGGCTGTTCACTAGAAGAGCTGGACATGGTTTTAGCTCTGTTGCCCATGCAGTCACGTGTATGTCAGTGTGGATGTGTGGGGCTGCTTTGCAGTGTGGACTTCTGTCCCTCCTCTGGGTCATGGTGGGGTTCACTTTGTGCTGCCCCCTCATCCTAACCATCTGCTTTTCCATCTATCTCCATGGCAGGAAGAAATCCCTGACAGGCGAAGAAAAGTGGAGGTAGGACTGACTCCCACCCTGCTCCTGCTCCCTAGGGACTGGCCCCCATCCCAAAGGCTCTGCTGCTGTTTTCAGCAGGGACCCCAAAGCAAGAGCTGGGGGTCCTCGTCAGGGAGCCAGCTACTTCCCAGCTACCCTGGGAGTCTGGGAGAAGGGTTTGCCTCAGGGAGTGACCTTCCCAGGCAGAGTGTGGAGCTGGGATGAGGGTCCCTTCTGTCATGCTCAGAGGGATATGCCAGACTCTGGAAGGGTGAGTGCAGCTGAGCCTCAGGGGCTGCCTCCTCGACTAGGGTCTTGGCATGAGGGTATTCCATGGCATCTCCGTGGCAGCATTTGGAAATTGTGCATGGTGGGCGGGTAGGAGGTGTCACCACCCTGCCTCCCTGTCTGCAGGAACAAGAACGGGCACGTGGGGCTGTGCCTGCAGGATCCGTCCCGCCCCGGCACCTGCACCGTCCACAGGTCAGAGTTCTGGAGCTCCTACCGCCTGAACATCACCGAGGTGAACCCCCTGGGCTTCAGCTACCGCCTTCTTGATGTCACCATGCAGGCCATCAGTGAGTCCCCGTCTGCCTGTCTGTCTGTCCCACTGTTTGTCCATCCCTGGGCAGTTACCTGTGGGTGACAGCCAGGAACCCTACACCCCTGTGCACGGCAGTGCGGGTGACAAAGGCTTCCTGTCCTTTCCCACACAGTTAAGCCAGACCCTCCAGAGGGCTTGGTGGTGGAGCCCATCCCCCTGGCCCCACGGCGACTCCATGTGAGCTGGAAGTACCCTTCCTCCTGGCCAAAGGAACCCCACTTCCAGCTAAGGTTTCGGCTCCAGTACCGACCCGTCATCCACCGTTCCTGGTCCGTGGTAAGTGTGCAAGGAGAGGCAGGGCAGCACAGGAACAGGGTATGCTCCTGTGGAGGGAGGCTAGTGAGGGATGCCCCTGCCTGCCCCACAGCTCCCCTCTGCCTGGCACAGGTGGAGACAGTGAATCTGTCTGAGGTTATCACGGATGCCTTTGCCGGGCTGGAGCACGTGGTCCAAGTCAGTGCCAAGGATTTCCTGGATGCGGGGAATTGGAGTGAGTGGAGTGCTGAGGCCCGGGCAACACCAATCAGAGGTGAGAGGGGAACAGGCTGCAGCCCCCAGCAGCCTACCACGTTGTGCCATCCCTCCCCAAAGTCACTCCAGAACCCTGAACTTCCTCTTTTCAGTCCCTTCCCCATGGCACTCATGCCTCCAAATATCAACCAGAGTGAGTCTCAGCTCCAGGGCCACTTAAGGTTGGGAGGCAGAGCTGCAGGAGGACAGAACACCTCCCAGCCCATGTCAATCTGCAACTGTGCTGGTGCCATTTGGGGATTGCCCCCCACAGGCTTGGAACAGAGCAGGGCTTCCAAAGCACCATTAGCACCTCAATGGCCCCCTTGGGCTCGTGGGACCTCTGGGGCACAAGGACACTCTTCCACACTCCTCCCTGTGGGTCCCTGGGCTGCTGCATATGCTTTTGGTGAGTGTTTCCATCCCTTCTGTCCTTCCAGACCTGGCCTCCACAGCAAGTGAAGAAACCACTACCGATGCCAGACTGGAGAGCCTGGCTGAGGAGCCATCCCAGGCTCCCAACCCTGAGCCCATCAGTGAGTAGAGCCAGGGGTGGTGGGCAGAAGTGCCATGTGTGTTGCTGAGAGCAATGGGAAGTGTCTCTTGCCCCAAGCACGTGTGTGGCTGGGCTGCTGGAGTGTCCAGGAGCTTGCCATAGGGTCTCCCAGGTGCTGGGGACTGTGGCATCCCTCAGCTGTGACAATCTCTCTGTCCCAGATCGCAGTGACCCCTTGGAGAAGATGGCCCTCCTGGTGTCCCTTGGGATCTTTGCCTTCTTCATCCTGGCTGCTGTTCTTGTCATCACCATCCTCATCTGGTAGGCTGGGTTTTGAGAAGGAGAGGCTGTATGATTGCTGTCCCCATCCTACCCTGAACCCTCAGCACAGAGTGCCCTGTGATCCCCCAGCCCTGCTCTGGGGTCCCTGCCAAAACACACTTGATGCCCCGTAGGGTGGTTTATGCTCCCCTTGCCCCTGTGCCACACCAGTGCTTCTTCCCAGCACACCCATTACTGCCCATCCTGCCTGGGCTCTTTCTAACAACCCCAGATCCAAGGGACCTTTCTTTGAATCCCCTCAAGATCTTCTAATATACTCCCAAAGGCTCCTGCTGGAGAGTCTCACACTCCAGAGTTAGCACAGACATCCCTCCATATGCCTTTGCTCCCTGGGAATCCTGTCCCCAAGTCCCCTCTCATCCTGCCACCACGGGATCTCCCTGCCATGCTCTATCCCATCCCAGTCCTATCTGGTGACCAGTTCTATCTGGTGACCAGTTCCTGCTGTAGCCCTGGAGCTGACCTACTGGAGAGGTTAAGCTGAGCTGGGCACAGTTAGGCACAGCTGGAAACACAGCAGGATCACTGGGAATCTGGGCAATCCTTATGCTCAGGGAGGCTGCTTGGGGTCTTCAGACACCACTGCTCTCATCCCCAGGCTCCGGGTGAGGAAACATGGCAAGGACAAGACCAAACCCAACTTTTTGGTTGCCGCCACTCACTTGAAGGGACTACCAAGTGAGTCGGGGTGCAGGGTGGGGAGTGGGGAGGAATGTGGGGCAGGGGATGCAGAGCATGGGGTGGGTCAGTGTCTCCAGTGTCCCCCTTGACCCCCTGTCCTCTTTCTTGGCAGAAGCTCAGATCCTGTAGCGAGCCCTGGCCGATCCCTGCTCCCTGCACCCGCTTGCCCACGCGTGGGACTTGATGCCACTGCTGGCCCCCAGGGACCCACGCCTCCTGGGCCACTCCACAGCTGTGGACATTGCCGGAGCCCCCAACACCCTGGGGTTGCAGGATGGATCCTGAGGAGAGAGGCTCTGCTCTCAGGAGCGTTGGACTGCCTGAGCCCACCAGGAGCCAGCTGGAGTCACTTCAGGCTCAGGGTGACAGGCCAGCTCCACCTCGGAGCGCTGCTAAACAAATGGGGATAAGACACTGAGCCAGCCCCACTTCACTGCCTAGTGTTGAGGGGGACCATGGGTGTAGGCTCCTGGGGGTGCCAGGCATCAGTGCCAGACCAAGGGGTGCTGATCCCTGCCTGTCACCCCCCACCAGCTGCCAGCAGGCAGAAGAGAACAACCCTGCCCCTTCCCTCTGCCCCAATCCCCCGTGCTGTGGCTGGATGGAGCAGAGATGTCAATAAAGGGGATATGCCAATGTTATCATTGGCACTGTCCAGGCAAAACCCCTTGGCAGATGATGCTGGGCCAAGGGAGGGGTGAGTGCCAGCTTGGGAATGGTCCTTGCAGGAGGTGCATAGGCAGCAGGGCTGCCTCCCAAACTGTTCAGCCCTCTCCCTAGGTGCATGGAGGGGCTGAGAGAGACCAAGTGCCAGAAGAGGATGCAGACAGGCAGCTGTGTGGGACATCTCCCCTGCCCTCACCAGCTGAGACAGGACCCTCTGCAGAGCCCCCTTGCTCTGCATGTGGCCCCCTTGCTGCACCTCGACCCAGCCCCTCTAATGGCTTCCATGTGTTGGCACCTCCCGACCCCGGTGCTCAGTGCCAGCAGCCCAACGAGATCCAGATGGAGCTGGGTGGAAATTCAGACAGCGGCAACGCGTGGAGCATGGGGAGCAGAGCCAGTGCATTGTGGGGACCCACCCGGGTCCTGGGGCTGCCCGTGAGCCCACGATGCAGAGGGAGCCTGGACTAGGCTCCCACAAAGGCTCCTTGTGTGGACTGGGTTGGAGGGAACTGGGGCAGGCTGTGCCTTTTGCAATGTGTTGTGTGCCCACAGGGTCCCTGCTGCTCTCACTGGGTGCTCTGGTTGTGGGGTCAGGAGGGCTCTCTGTGCTTGGCTCTGTGGGGTTGCAGCCCTTCACTGTCCCTCATGAGCACAGACACACTGGATGAGAGAGATGGGGGCCAGCCCTCTATCTGCAGTGTGCTATTGGCATGGCACTATCCCTGGACCAGAGCAGAGCTCTCCACAGGGCAGGTAAGGCAAGTCATCAAGCTGGGGAGGTGTAAGGAGCCAGATCTTGCCTGGACTTCCAGGCTCAGCAGCCACATCACCTGTCCCAGTGTATCCCATAGCTTGACAGCTCCAGCTATATCACACTGCCATCATCTGCTGGGCTCTGGTCCCCAGCACCCAACCTTACCAATACTAATTCTGATGTGTCACACAGTCACCCTTGTCTCTACTAAGCAGGTTTCCTCTTATCACCACCAGGTCCCACTCCTCTGCCACTATGGAAAAGATTAAGGCAGTGGTTGTCCAGAGATGCTGTGGAACACAGGCGATGTGCATCCCATAGCTGTGGCTCCAGTGTTTGGAAGCAACTTAGTAATTTCCCAGCATCTGGTGCTGGCTTAGAGACTGATGCCTGCTTGAGATGTAGCAGCACAGCAGCCAGAAAATGGGAGACAGCAGCTTTGGCCCCTGAATTCTGCCTGCTTTTAAACTCCAGAAAGTCCATGCATGCTCCAAATAGAAGTTTGTTGCTACTGGCTGGGAAACCCATAGATCTGTCCCCACATGCCAAGCCCTGTGTCCCTCCCCTTCCTTAGCTGGGGCTTGCCTGGCCAGGCAGTAGGGACACCCAATTCTGGTGACCGGGGCAGCTTGAGGGCAGGAGAGGCACATCTGGTCCTCAGCACTGTATCCTGCTGCCCATGGCCCTGGAGGGTGATCCCTTTCCTCTCTGATATAAGGAGTTGTGATCTGCCATCCATCTGGGAGCTGGAGATACCGAGAGCAGGCAGGAGGTCTGCATGCCACCGAAGTCCTGCCTGCCTGCACTGTGGCTTCCTGCTGGGATGCCCCATGGCTCAGCTCCCTGCCTCAGCAGCCTGTAAATGTGGCACACAGACCTTGGGGACCCAAAGAAGCAGCAAATTCTGTGCTTTGGGGAGTAAAGATGCCTGGTGCTGAGTGCTGCTCTCCCCGTTGCCACAGGGGAAGATGCACTGGTGCTGGGTGTGGGCAAACAGGGCTTTCCAGTGGACTGAGAAGATGCAAGGGGAGGGCTGGGGTGAGCACCAATCTGGAATAAAGGAGAGGAATCCAGATGCCAAAATCAACTTTGTCTTCAAGCTGTGGAGAAGAAAAACAGGAAGGGACCATGAGACCAGTCCCAGTGCCGGCACCTCCCTGTCCCACTGTGGGGCCAGGGCACTTCCTCCAGGCTTGGGCTCTCTGGTGGCTCACGCAGCTGCTGAGTGAGCAGGAGGCTTCCTGCTGCAGGCTGGAGCCCTGCCTGGACGCACCCTGCCCCAAGTAGGCAGAGGCACATCCAAACTTGCCTTTGCTGCCGTATCCCACCCTCCCCAGGGTGCATGCTGTGCCAAGATCGCCAGGGGAGCTGGTACAAGCCAGGCCTGGAGATGCTGAGAATGTGCCAGGTCAAAGCAGCCCATGGACTGCATCCACATGAGGCAGGGATGGGTCCAGCTTCCTGGCATGGAACAAGGACCAGCCCAAGCCCAGCAGGAAAAAAGTGCAGGAGTACATGGCCTGGGATATACTTGGTTTAAAAAATTTCCATCAGCCAATGCTACACACCAGGGAAGGTCCCCAGCACTGAGACACAGAGACGTCCATATCCATTGTCTCCATCCAGCACACAGCCAGATCACGTCTCAGGCAGGCGCTCGTTTGGGAAATCCATAGCTTTGGCAAAAGCCTTTGCAGCAGGGCACTGGTTTTGTGAGGTTGTGTAGCACTGCCTGGGATGTTTGAGTGCCACCAACCCTGCGAAATTTCTGAGCTAGCCCTCAGGATTAGCCTCCTCCTCTCCCTGCCTCGCTGCCAGGATCAGCCCGCATTTTGCAGGGGAGGAGGTGAGTTGCACAGGACTGTGAAGCAAAACAGTCTCAACTTACCTCTCATGGCTGCTTCTGCTGCCTTCTGTGCCAAATCCTGAGCCAAGGAAAGAAGTAAAAGCAGCTTCAGCAGAATAGTTGTGAAACATTCATCTATATGTATCACGAGATGATGCAGAGAGTAAGGGGTACATACACAGTGGTTCAGCAGGGAGGGAAGGATGCATGGATTGAGGGAAGGAGACATGCAGATGTATAAATGGATACGTGAATCAGTTGTCAGAGGGAGAAAGGGATAGATGAATTTATAGATTAATGTATGGATAGGTAGTTTGGACACTCAGTTACTGTCCTAAGCATCAAAGATGCTCACTTTGCAGGGACTGACTCGTGAAGAAGGATGAGAGACCCATGGGCAGAGAACAAGAACTATGTATGGGAACAAGTCTTGAGTGTGATCTATGTCCTCATAAAAATGGCATCACAGCTGACATGAGACAGAGCCTGAACTGTCACCAGTGCAGGTCCTGGGAGTACTGGGGAGAATGTGGGCCATCTCCAGAGGGATTGCATCCCCCTAAGGAGCTGCTTCCATCTTACACTGCCCAGACACTGAGAGAGTAAGAAGAGCAGGGACTGTGCCCAGAGACACAGTGAATCCAAACATGAATGCTTTAAAAATGTACTGCTGAGCATTCACCCTGACCATGTGGGTACCTCTGCTAGAACTTGCTAGAGATCCAAGACTCAGCCCATTTGAGATCCCTGCAATCCCCCATATTCCCTCTTCTTCGTCTGCCTTCCTTTCTAGCTGCCACAGGCTTGAAAATTCCTTGCTCTTCTTTCCTGAAACAGAAGTAGAGACATCACCTACCAGGCCAGATATGGAGAAAGGAGAGACCTGAGCCATCTCTTGCTGCTGCATTGTCAGCTTCTCCCTCCAGAAATGGGTTGTTTCTTTCTTTGCTTGCTGGGGCAGGCCCCTTCCGTGCCTCTAGGATGCTTTTGGTGTTTCACAGATGGGAAATGCCAAGCACCTGGCCACAGAGATGCTGGGAGGCAACAGCCAGCAGCACAGCTCTGCCCAAGCACTGCTGCTTGTGATGCTTTTGGGAAATGGCTGCTCCCTGCTTCAAGCAGCAGCAGCAGCCCACAATTTTTCCTGCTAGCTTTTTAATTTTTTTTTTTTTTTTTTTTTTTTTCAGCACTGGAAACAGACCTGCTGCCCAAGCAAGAGTTCCCACTGTTTTGTGTTCCTGCCCTGGAGTGTGGTGGCACTAGGGGACACGTGCTGTGTGCTCCCCATGCTCCCCATGCTCCCCATGCTCCCCATGCACACATTTCTGCTGTGCAACATGAGGACTACAGCTCCTCAATACTGCCATGTCTCTTGCTCAGAGGGGATATCTCCTCCCTTTCCCATGGCAGGAACTCCATCTTCTCCTCCAGCTGTAGGGACTAAGAGCAGAACACGCTTTGGGAGGTTCCCTGGGCAGCACCTCTACCTGCTCTCCTCCCACCAGCTGCACCTTTTCCTTCCCTTCATTCACTGCCATATCAGCTGCTTTGTCAGCATGGGCAGAATAAACAAGTAGAGGTTATGGGCAGCATGGCCCAGACCTATGCAGCAACTTCTGAACCAGCTGGGGCCCTCCAGTGCTCCCCATGTTTCCAGGATTCTATGGAGCAGGCACTGGGCAGACAGAGCTCTGTACAGCTGTGCCTTTGTCTGCATCCTGAATATGATGGACCCCAGTTAAATGTGCCTCTGGGAGTCTCATGTGTTTTTTACAGGGTCACATTACATTCAAGGAACTCCCAGCCTTTGTTCTTCACTGGGAGATCCACCAGATGTGGGAGCAACTGAGCTCCACATGAGTTCTAGGCACTGGCACCAGCACAGTCACCTCTGCGCTGATGGATCCGGAGGTTGTAAGGTGCCAAAAGTGTCCAGTCTGTCTGAGATACCCTCCTGGGATGATGGCTGATCCCCAGTATGATCTGCAGCTCTTAAAAGCACTGATTCCCAGGGAAAAGCTAACCTGGAGAGATGACTAGAAACATGCTGACCAGGAAGGCACTGGTGCCAGAGAGGATGCTGACTTGGAAGCTGCTGATTGCCAGTGGGGTGCTGGAGATGCCAGTCTGGAGGGCACCGATCCCCAGCAGGATACCAACCTGGAAGAGAGATGCCTGGAAGGATGCCAGTCTGGAAGGCACCAGTCCCCAAGGGTTTGCTGATCTGAAAGGCACCATTTATCCAGAACATGGTGCTTTTTCCCCGACTGCAGAGCACTTCTTTGAGCTCCCCACTTACACTGGGCAGCAGCTCGGCTGGGGTCCTCGCCAAGGGCTTGGGCTAGGGACCCACACTCGAGCAGGCATCTGGGGCTGGCAGCAAAGAGCCTGGCGAGCTGCCTGCAGGGAGCTGAACCAGCAGCCCCTATTCCAACTTCCCTCCTCTCCGGAACGCCCGGCTGGGAGCCGTTGCCCAGCTGTGGGCACGGGGGCCTGTGGCTCCCGGCTACTGCCAAAATAACCACAAGCCGCGTCCGTCCGCGGGCGAGGTACACAGACCCTGTTTTCCCACTAGATGGCAAACATTGCCTTCAAAAACAGCCTTCGGAGAAATTGTGTCCATTCGTCTGAGGAGGCTGAGAAAACGCTCAGGGAAAAGCTCTACGGGTGAGAGGCCTGAGGCTTCTTCAGTGTGGGGACCCCGGCATGCTCCTCATCTTGCTTTTTCTGACGTTTCTGAAATGGTTTTGCTTTCCCACCTGCCTGGTTTCTCCCTGGTCCTGGAGGACCAGCCCCTTACCCTATGCTGGGGGGACTGAGCACCCTTTGTGTGCAGGAGAATCATCTGGTTAACCCTGGGTAGCACTTGAACTTCCACAGCCAGAGAGTGAAGCCCAGAAGCTTTTCTGGGAATTAATTACGCTGTGGTTTGTGAACCAAATGAGTGTTCATTCCTCTTTGCAAGTGCCCAGGTCCACAGGCAAGCCATTATGCTGTGTGTAAATAAAGGAGGCAGGGATGAAGGCTGTGTGTGGGGATGTGCACACTTGTCTGAGGTCTTCTACCAGCTCAGAAGTATTTCCAGGCTTAAGTTTTAATTCAGACCCAGATTTTTTCATGGTGTCTGTATTATCCTTGTGCAGAAGTTTCCTGACTGTTTGCTGCTGGCCCTGGCATTGATGCAATATTGCTGTGTGGTTAAACATGATGTGTCATAGCTAATGAAGGAGCTAACTGTGGATGGTAAATGTTTAATATGGACAAATCAAGCCAATTAGGGAATGTCAAGAGAAAAGTGTGTCATCTCAGCTGTGTCAGTCCTGTGCAGAGGAGAGGTTCTGTGAAGAGTAAAACCTCTGCCACCGCAGGATCAGCAGCTCCTAACACCAGCTGAGGGTAAAGATGCTGGATGCAGATGTTCCTGCAGACCTCCAGTCCACCCTGTGGATACCTCCACCTGCAGGACAAGGACAGTTTCTTTAGAATAAGGCTTTCTTTCTGAAATGCAGACCTCTGGGTGGCTGGAGGGGATGGCAGCCATCTCCAGTGCTGAGCTGGCAAATGAGAAGTAGTAAATAATCTCACTTAAAGCATTCCTGGTAAACCCCCAACAGGACTCTTGGCCCTTCACAGCATGCTGCCTGGTTTTGTGGCAAGCCTGTGGCCTGGTTTTGTGGCAAGCCTGTGGCTCAGCAGTGCTCAGACAGGAGCACCATGGATCCCCAACAACGACAGCCCCTCACCAAGCATTAATTAACTAATGGCAGCAGCTGTGTTGCCTCCACAAAGCGCTCTGGAGCCCTGCTCCTCACAGATTCCTCTGCCCTCACTGCCTCAGTTTCCTCCTGGGCACATTGTTTGGTATCATTTGGGCTTGGCTCAGAAGGATCCTTCAGGTGCCCTGGCCACTTCCTTCAGGAAGAAACTATTGCCTCTTCTGCCACGAGGGCTGGCAACTCCCTCACAAGGCTATTTATAGTCACAGAGAAAACTCTGGAAAATGAAAGAAAGAACGTGACTGGGGAATAGAAACTGAGGGAGCTGTTGGGAGCCAGCCTGCAGCCTGTGGCTCAGGGCATCAAGCCAGTGGCGGATTGTGACGAGCCAAGCAGGTAGAAAAGCCCTTCTGGCCCTTTCCAGCTGGGCTCCCTGCCAAGCCTTGGCCTGGTATGTGCTGCTGGCTGGGGACAGCAGGGACAGCAGGGACAGCATGGATGGTGTGGGCTCTGGTGCAGCACCCCTGTGGTTTGAGGCTTCCCCATCCCTCAGTGAAACTCGCAGCCTCTGCAGGCAGCAGAGTAGAAGTTAAGCACAGATGGGACTGCTTCACTCCTGAAGCTGAGATTTGCCATTCCAGGAGGGTTTGACCTCTTGACCTGAGGACACCAAGGAATGGACAAGTCCCCATGTCTGGGACTGCCACATCTTTACCTTGATGTGTGCCTGATTCCAGCTTTCCAGTCCAGTCCTGGGAGTGGTTTTGTCCCTTCTCTGTAGGCTCAGGGTTCTGGGCGTGGTTTCCACCAAACAAATGCCTCCTTCCTCTGCATGGCATCTCTAATTGGTGACAGGCTGCCATGGGCAGCAGCCACCCTCCCACCCCAAGTCTTACTTTAGGCCGCGTTTGAGATCCCTGGAGCCTGGGCCTTGTCAGGAGTGGTCTCAAGGTAACAGCAAACCGGGAGCCATGTTCTCTCCCATCTGCAGCAAGGTGACACCATCCACATCCTCATCCTCGTGCTGCCTGGTGAGAAAATCCTCTAAGCATGAAGCTGGCAATGCTTCAGGAAGTCTGGCAGAGCTGTGCCGAGCTGCTTTAGGTACGGACCTGCACCTCTTTCCCAGCGGCCTTGCCCAGGGTTTTGGCATGATGTGGGGCACTGGTGGCAGACTCAAAGAGGCTGCAGGGGCCTGTGGAGCTGGGCATCCCCTTTGTGCTTGTTCAGATTCCCCAGCAGGTGATGGAGGAGCAGGCAAGGGAGCCAAAGGAGCTGGAGAAATGCTTTTGCTGTGTGCAGAGCTGAGGGATGAGCCTCTCCAGACCTGTGTGGCAGGGTAAGGGCAATAACCCACCACGGCACTGTGAGAGCCCCAGCAGAATCATTGTGCAGAAACCAGCACCCAGGCCTGCACAGAGAGGAGCAAGGATGGTCCCGCTACGTTTGCACTAAGAAATCAGCTCTGCTAAGGACTGCTTTCTCCTTGGGAACGTTGCCTCCCTTTGGGGTCAGGCTGACCTGGGCCAAGACCTGCCGGAAATGATGCTGAGAGTGTTCCAGCACAAGGGGACATTTGCTTCAGTTGCTGTCACCTGTGCAGCCCTGACGCCCTGCAGTGGGCACTGGTCTGTCTTCAGGGGCACTGGGACAGTCAAGAAGGTCAGACTCCTGCCTGTAGCCTGGCTAGAGAGAACTGCTGAGTTCAGGGGCCCACTGGAAGGGCAGGTGGAAGGAAGCACAGTACAATTTGTGTGCCACCATTGCTGGGAGGGCAGCCTGCTGCTGCCCAGCAGGAAGGGAACACAGCAGAAACCAAAGCCTCAATTGGAGGAAGGAGGAAGAAGTCAACGCTGTTGGTGTCTCAGATCCTGCAGCGGGTTAGTGGCCTTCCCTTCCTGCGGGATTTTTGCTGTTTTCTTATTCTTATTACATCAGCATAGGAGCTTGGCTCTGCTCCAGGGCCCAGTTCTGCAGAAAATAACCTTTTTCTTTTCCTTTTTGCACCACAATCCTTTAAAAGCAGCAGTTCCTAAGCTGTGGCCTGAGGATCCTGGTGAAGACCTGGCAGGTGATCTACAGACCTGCTTCACCTCTACAGTGCTCCTTGCACTGCAGGGCTGGAAACCTATAAAAGTGTTAGAACTGGGATATGGAGCCCGGAGGAAATATACTGATGCCCAAAAGGTCACGCTTTCATTTCTTCAGGAAGGCAGTCACTTCAAAGATAAAAAACAAAAAGGATCTGCCACCCTCACTGGAGCATCAGCTGCAAAGGGAAGCACAGGTTCCCTTTGCACAGGCTCCAGCACAGCCCATGGTGACTGGTACTGTGATTCCCCATGTACAGTAATTCTGATACCCTTCCTCAAAGCACATCTTGCAGCCAGAAAATAAGAAAAGCCAAAAAAAGACAAGGAGACTAGTTGTCAGAGTGATGGGCAGCAGCTGAAACCTCAGGAGGTGTGAGAAGGGGGTGCTGCCCACCCAGCTGTGGGATCTTGCTCCTGTCACACTAAGGGAAGCCCAGCCTCTTGGTGTCTCTGGGGTCTGGGCTGTTGATGTCTCTTATCTCTCCTGTGCTCCTCATCTTTGCCAAGAATGGCAAGGAGACAATGCAACTCCCCACTGCTCCTCTACTCGTGGCTCGGGCCAGGAGTGACAAAGTACCTCTCCAACCCACACAATTCATCAGCAGCAAAGGACAAATTACCGTTGGCAGCACAAAAAGAGAGAGGATAAGACCAAGGTGTGGAGCTTGCAAGTGCCTCTGCAAGGAAATGAACCTTCATTGTAGCACTGTGTGTGTTTACTGAAATGTACACAGAGCTGTGTAATCTGCAAACCTGAGCAGATTGTAAAAAGGGGAAAAGGAGCCAAGTCCTCCCTTTATCATTTAGATTTACCATCATTTCTTTTTTCTTTGAAGACAGTTGCCAGGCTAAGTTTTTGTATCTTGTACCCAATAAAGACACTGAAAGCCCTTTAATCTACTGCTGTGTAATCAGCAGCTTATTTCACTGCAGAGGCAAATGACACTGGTGTGAGACATTAGCTGTGCATGGCTCGGAGCTCTCTAGAAAACATCCTTGATTAGCTGGGAAGTATTCACTGGCATGCACCTGGGGCAGGCTAAGCAGGCTAGCCTTACCCCATCCCTGGCTGCAAACCAGGTGGCTTTCAGTGTCCTCTCACAGGTACAGGGGCCATGCAGAGCCTTGTGACACCATCCAAGGATGCCAGGAGGGTGCCAGGAGGGGTAAACCCGGCGAACAGCAGTATGGAATGATGTGATGTCAGCTCTGAACTGACACTGGCTACATGTACCAGCATGGGAACCTTGGAAAAGAGTAGCAGAGACCCACTAGGATTGAGATTTTGGCTTCTTCCCATGCTCACTGTGTCCTGTGCAAGCTCTTTCACCATAAGCCATGTGCATATGTGGCTGTCACCTGTGCCCAGCTCCCACTGCCTGCCTGCAGCCACTGCTGGTGTTGGTGGGAGTTTGGCAGATGCCTTCTCCTTGCTCTGTGTTTGTGTGAGAAGGGAGCTGTGGGGAGGAAGACTTGTGGACCCATCCCAGCACATCACAGACTCCTTGAGATGGCGTCTCCAGCAAAGACAAGCTCTGGACCAGAGCAGGGCTCCCCTGGCCTGGAGGAATGTATGTGTTTTCCTGTAATATTAGGACACTAGGGAGGTAAAGACAATGCTTTAGGAAGGGAGGGGAGGAGAGTGAGTGACACACAGAGACCTTTAGGGAAGGAGGAGGAGAATGAGTGACACACTGAGACCACGGCAGGGCTGAAGTTAAAGGATGAACTTACTGTCACTGTGGAGCAGAGCTCAGCAGTGCTATTCTCCCAAAACCCAGGTGCTCCTGGGCTCAGAGGTACAGCTATATATGTCTGATGAGCTCTCTGACATAAGCAGGGAGCTATCTCTTTCTGCTGGGGCTGTTCTTCCACCTTGGGGGATGCTGGTGACAAGGGGCATTTTCCCACAGCATGACCACAAACCCTCTTGTCCCTTCAGAAATGGTGTTTGTGATGCAGCAACAGCAGCTGCAAGAAATTTAGAGGAAGGGTAGGCATCTGTCAAAGCAGCTTCTTACTTTGTGCCCATCTCTGAGTCCTGTCATGTTCACCCCAAGTACCCCTGTCCACAGAAATCACTCTCCTTTTAAATAAAAGAAACCAAAACAACCAACAAACTGAATGAAACCCACAAACAGAAACCAAACCACAAAATACTTGAAATGTGTTGGAGTGACCCATCAGCATTTTTCAGTCAATAGTCAGCACAGATGGGTCCTGGATGCTGTTTCTCTACTGCAAGGAACTGGAGGTACCCATCAGTACCACTTGTGAGTTCACATAAAACCAGCCCAACCTTGTGCATCATGTCCTGAGCCCTGCGCCACTCCTGGATGGCATCAGGCAAAGTTCTCGCCAGCTTTTTTATCTCTGCTGCCAGTTTCTGTGGGTGTCCAGGATGTGCTGCCACACACCCACAGCCTGGAATGGCTCTGTGTGACAGCTAGCCTTGGACTTTGCCTGCCCGAACAAAGACAAGAAGAGACCCGCTGGTGCCTTCCTTCTTCCCAGCGGGTGGCTGCCGTTTTCTGCTGGCCGGGATTTTTCAGGGAGTCAGGGACATTGGATTAAGTTTTGCTAGAGCAGGGCAGAGAGCCAGGAGAGCTCTTGTTCCCGTAGCACAGGAGGTCAAAGGACCAGCATGCTCCATCCCGGACAGCACTCACAGCTCCTCTGTCTGCAGCCACTTCCTCAGGATGTGAGAAATGCTGGGTAGGTAAAGATCTCTTGGGGATGAAGGACAGGGAATAACCTCTGCTGGTACCCCTCATCCCAGCCCCCTGTAGGGTGAGGGGTGCCTCAGCAAGCAGGAGGCTTGGAAAGATCAGCTGCCCCAGTACCCTGTGAGGCTTGTCAGAGGACACCAACAAGGAAGGTGAGAACAGGTTAATGAGCCTCTTTGATCATTCAGAAGAGTGGCAGTATATACATCTTACAAGAATAAAAGGATGTGAAAGGCATCACATGAAATTTCACAGCACAAAGGGTGAAGGAAGCAGCCCAAGAGCAGCAGTGCTGGGTCAGGACCGAGGCTCTCTCATTCTCTCTCTCTTCTCTTCTTTGCTGTCTCTTCTGTCTCAGTGGTAGCTGAGACCACTACTAGGTATAAGAGAAATGAGACAGAGAGGAATCCAGAGTGATCCTTCCCTGCCAGCACCCAGGAGTCACCAGTGCAGGAGCCTTCCCAGGTGGAGCTTGTTGGGAACCACATGCACCTACCTGTGGTGCGTTTGTCCAGCCCTGGCTGTGTCCCACCAGCACCCTGTGCTGAGAGCTCAATGGATTATCAACAGAGGGTGTGAAAAGAGCACTGCTGTTGTTTTTGTACTTTGACCTGAGCATTTCAGGGATGCACATGGAACAGAAGCCTTTGGGTTGGCCCTGGCAATGCTGCAGTGGGCTGTGCAGAGGATGTTTCTGACCAACTTTGAACTGGGGATCCTGGGTCAGCCTCCCTAAAGAAGAAGGAGACTTTAAAGGCCTTTAAGGACTCCAGGGGATCACTTCTAATGCTGCAGGGGTAGCTTTGTGAGAAGGGAGAGAAGCTCACAGGTTCAGTGGTTTTCAGTGCTGCCCAGTTTCTGACAGCTCCTTTCCAACAGTTTAGGAGCCTGGTTAACACAATGGCTGTGCTTGGACTGGGACGCATTTTGTTTTCCCATCCTTCTGACTGTTATGTTGATTACTCTCCCCTCTGTTTCCAGTAAGAAAGGATGCACAAGCAAGTCCTTCCTTAGCAGGGCATGGAGCCAGTCTGCCTTATCAGGCACAGAAGAGTGAGCCAGGGACTTCCCATTCCTTGCTGCTGTGCCCCTTTAGGAATACCAGCCTAGTACATCTTACATGCTTCAGAAACTTCCCTAGCTCCCTCTGTGCACTCTCGGCAGTTCTGTCCCAGAAGACTTTAGTTTGACTTTCTTTGATGGCTTTTTCCTGTTCCTGATAAGCCTCTGCCTGGAAATCTTTGGACAGGGGTATCCCACAGGAAAATTGGGAAGGATTATGCTGTTGTGAGTAGTACAGGCCCTTTGCTCTGCAGGGAAGCTCTCAAAATCCCAGCCACTGTGGCCTTCTCCAGCAACCTTTGCAAGCAGCTGAGAAAAAGTCTGACTTTGGAATTTTGATGTTCGTCTCTTTGCCTGTGCTGTCCCTGATGGCCCATGCAAGCATGGCACAAAGCTGCAGACTCTCTTCACAACAGAGCTGTGCCAAGACTCCATCTCCTGGCTGTCAAAGAAAGCCCATTGCAGCAGCTCCATATCAAATCCCTGCAGAACTAGCTGCCCTCCACGTTGACCCACACTGTCCAGAACAGGAGAGCAGAAAGAGAAGGAGAAATGCTGGGCAGATTGAGGCTGTTCAGACTGGAAAGTACTGACCCAGAGGCTTTTGTGTGAGTACAACTAGACACAGTCAATGAGGGGCAAGATCTGGACCAGGAGGAATTCCTTCCCAGAGTACACTGAAGGGATTCTGGAAACAGAGAGGGCAATGACCCTCCTGAAGACCAGCCACAGTCCTTGTGAAAAAGCACCTCAGGGTCACATTCACAGGGGTGAATGCTCTGTTGAAAGAAGTTATTCCCTCCCTACCTTTGCCTGCCTGCAGCACAAGAAACGCTGCAGCCTCAGAACTAGTGGTGCAAGTGAGGCAGAGCCTTCTGGAAAGCTGGAAGGTTCTGCTCATCGTGGACTGGTCCCAACTGCCAGCACAGCCCATGATGAATGGCCCCAGCATGTTCCAGCACACCACAGCCCCCCAGCATTTACTTTAGACAGCTGCAGCACAAAGAAGACAAATGAGATCCAGAGAAACCCAACCTTCTCTTGGCCCCCTCCGTCTCTATTTACATGTCTGTTTTCTCCTCCAAGGCCATGCATCCCCTTTGTTTAGGAGAGTGTCTGGCTTCTGATCTTATTCCAGATGGCTTTTTGCTTGAGTCCTTCCTTATTCTGCTAGAGCACTGAGCACAGACACTTGAGGGCCTGCTTTGATTAGAGCTCCCTTGACTCCAGTGCTTCAGACCTTGCACCAACCCAAAACTATGGCCTCTGCTTGGCACTACCCTGGGGGCCAGGCAGTGCACATCCCCTGCCAGCCAAACTCTCACAGCTGCCTCCCGCTCCAAATCTTGGAAACATCACAAGGATGAGGATACACCACAAAGTGGAGTGGTCTCCATCTCTCTGAGCTCTACAGAGAGATTAAGGACCCTGCAAGGGCTTCCCCCTGAGCCGTGCCCTCGCTCCAAGCCTGGGCTGAGCATTAGGATGCTGGCAATACACACCTCCACTCCACCAGAGCGTGTAGCAGCATGAAAGCTCTGTGGGGAACCTAGCCCTGCAAGCACAGGTGGTCTGGGAAGTGTTTGGCAAGATGGGAACAGTGTGTTCTGCCAGCTAGCTCTCCAGCTTCAAACCAGCCTTTATTTATCCCTGAGCAAGGCTGCACAGCTGCTTTCAAAAGGCGTTTGATGCTAAACTCGCTGGCTTCACGTTCGCCCTGAAGAGCTCTTTTCTGCTGTCTCTTTGGGTTGCTTTCTTTTTTTCCTCAATCCCAAACTCAAATTGTGCTGGTGAAACAGAGCCAAGCCTGCCAAGGCCCTCATCAGGAGCACCCTAGCATGTGGCCCAGATGGTGAGAACAAGAGTGCTGGTTTTCACTGCTGATGGTTCACACTCTACTATTAGCACCACACAGCCTGCTCCACTTCAAAGGTACTTCTAATGGAAGACACACGAGATCTGTTTCTTTCAGTCTTATGTGGCAAACTCTCCCCATGCTCCCAAGGCACCTTCATCATTTGGACACTTGGTCAGATCCTAGATTTGCATCCAAGAGCAAGGGTTTCTTGTGACCACAGGCAGTCTCACATCAAATACCCAACAAGTAAGTGGGGGCTTCAGAGTGTAACTCCATCCTCCCTTCTCCACCTTTTAGAGAGATTCCCAAGGGCATGGGCAGTGAAGGATTCCATGTAGCCCTCAGAAGTATAGCATGAGGCAGAGGAAGCCCACCTGACCCACTAGGAACCTGGTAGGACAGTTTAACCAGGGGGAAAAAAGTATTAGGAAGGACTGCCTGGGGTCATCTAACCCATCCTGTGTTGAGCCAGAGCCAGCACCACTTCCAGCTTTCTGACAAGCTCTGCTCTCACTGTAAAAGTTTCCAGCAGTGCACATGCAGCATTTCTTCATCTGCCTCTTCCTGCTAAATGGAATTTCCCCCAAAGTCTGACCCCTGTGGTTTCTTGTCTTATCAGAATTAAACTCAGTACATCTTTTCACTTTCTCTTCGCTATGTCCCTCTGTGCACTTGGAGACCATGCCCTCCATTCCTGGAAGCAAGATTAAATCAAGTTCCTTCAGCCTGTTGTTTGAGGCCACATCATTCACACCTCTGACCAAACTCTCCACTGTCCTCCACAACCCTCCCAAGTGGCTGCACACCTTTCCAGAGTCCAGCTGTCCCATCTGGGACCACCTCTCCCAATGAGACTGATTTTTATAATTCATGCCCTACAGGACCACTCATGAGTGATGTCCAAAATCGTTACTAAAGAAATCTCATAGATAAATCAAGCAGCCACCCGTGCTAAAAGAGAATGGGACAGCGCCTGGATGCAGTGACAGCAAGCTGCAGGACATGTACCCCTTTTTTCTCAATCCAACACAACCCCTGCTTCTCCTATTAGCACTGCACCAGCTGACAAGTTGGGCTGGAGACCTGAGCACCTCTCAGTGAGGCTGACTCAAAAATGGCTCTTTGTGGAGATTTTTTGCTTCCGTCTGCAGTAACTCAGTTTTAAACACCAGCTCTATACAGCGCACAGGCATGCCAGGAGATGCTATTTTTTTGCAACAAACTACCTGTGCTGGATTTGCTGGCAGCAGGGCTAGTGAGTGGTTCAGCTGGAATCCAGATCAAGGTGGAGAGAACATCCCTCCTACCCTCCTTTGTCAAGCTGCAAAATATCTGCTGCTCCAAGTGTCTATACTGGGATGGGTGGCAAAGCAGTGCCAACAGGACAAAGCCTGCCTACCCAAAGTGAGAAGTGCTGAGCTGAGTGACAGCAGCTCCAGGACCTGCTGCCCTCCTGAAGCCAGCTGAATCCCACAGGCTCAGCAAAGAGCCATTGCACAGTGCAGACACAGCCTTCAGAAACAGCCGGGTTCCACACAGCAGATATCATCCCCGCTTTCACCCCAGGCAGGCAGTGAAGCCTGCAGCCTTATTGGCTCTGACACTGGGAATTCCCTGGGGTAGCTGTCCTTGGCAGGGTCAGAGGACAATGCAGCGCCTGGGAAATGAAACCAAGCACTGTGAGAAGAGGCTGAATCTGTAGCTGTAGCATATCCGGGACACTTCTGCTTTTGTTCTCTGCAGTACAGTGGCTGTCATCCATCACCATAAACACACACTGGTGCCTTTCCAAAAGCTGTGTCAGCTAAATAAAAAGGTGGGAAACTATATATTGCAGGTACTTTCAAGGAAAGCACTTGATTTATTTATCAAAGACCACCTCAGCAGCTCACATTTCTGGAGCATTGTCCCTCCCACAGAGAGCAGAAAGTCACAGCTTGATAATTTAAACAGGATTAAGGAGCGTCCATGTAAACAGAGTTGTGGGCTTGCAGTGTGGGACAGTCTGTGCACATCTCAGCAGAGAAGGGGCTTTCCCAGCCACAACATCTGCAGGAAAGAAAACGTTGCTTTCTGTGGGAAAGTGGGGAAGAATGAGATATGTTTGGAGCTAGGAACAACTAAAGGCTGCAGCAGGTGAACCTCCCTTCTTTTCACAGGGAAGCTTGTGAAACACCACACCTTGCAAATCTGCATTGACACAGCACAGCTGCCAGATCCTCTGGACAGGCACAGAATAGTCACAATGCCAGTAAAATATACCTAGGGTAGAAGGATCCAAGGAAACTGGGCAGAAACTGGGCAGCACAAAGCCAAGCAGACAGAGTGAGACACCAGGATTAGAGGTTTGTGCTTGTTAGATCTAAAGAAAGATTGCAGGAAGAGCCCCTGGGTCTGCCTTACTATTAGCAATCTTCTGGCTTTCCCTTTTCACCACGAACAAGGAAAGATTTCTCATGCTTATGGGTATAATGCATCCCAGCCAGCCTCAGGCTGCACGCCAGTTTCACAAATCCATGAGAACATCCAAAATCTTCTCGTCTTTCCTTGCCCCATGTCGGTCCCTCTCATCCCAAGCAGAGCTAACCAGACCTTTGCTAGCCCCCTCCAAGCCCCATCCCTGAAGTCTGAGCTGGTGGTGACCCCTCACCTCAGTCTCTGACAGAAACAGACCTTTTTTGCCCTGTGTCCAGGCCATTTTGCTGTGGTTCCAGAGCAATTGAGAAAAGAAGGAAGGATAGGTTGCCCCCAGCCTTCTGTGGCTGGGCACACAGCGTGGAGAGTAGAAAAAAGCCTTACCTAGAGGCACAGCTAAGCAGGAAAACAGGAGGGAAGGTGGGGAGGGCCACAGAAATGGCACTAAGCCTCCTGTCACTGCCTGCTGGGATGGGTAATGGGTACTTTCCAGAGCGTTCTTTCAGCAAGTTCAAGTCTTCTCTCTGCTTGCACTCCTGGTTTTGTCTTTATCTCCAGTTTTTAGTGCTTCTGTGCATAGAGAGAAGATGGGTGCATCTGAGGGCAGAGAGGATAGGTCCTCCCTCCCTTTCCAAAGGGAGCCCTGGGACCTGGGCAGAGCTGTGCCTCGCTTGTGGCTCAGCCCCCACTGCAATGAGCTTTAGTTCCTGCTGCTTCCAGAACACAAAGCTAAGTCCTGTCTAGGCACAAGGGTCTCCATATAAGACAGCTTCTGGACTCAATTTGAGTCCAGGAGCTCAGGGCAGGAAAAACACCCTGGTCTCATGCTCCAGTCCTGGGGATCAGACCATGGAGGTGCAGGCTGGGCAATGCCACCGGGGAGAATTCAGCTGCAGGAGGAGCATGGCAGGAACGGCACCAGCTTCTTCTTGGAACCACACAGCCTGGCTAAGAGTGCTGGCATCTTCCCACAGGACAAATCTTGGCAGAAAGTGTCCAGACAAGCAGCAGTGGTGATGACATGCTGGAAATGAGGGGGGAGCAAGCAGGGGCCTGAGGATAAGAGATGCCAGTTCTGGATCCTCTCCATCATCCACACATGTCGTTTAAGCAACAGCAAACAGTACAATGGAACAAGACTAAAGGGGCTTTTCCTCACCTGTCTTCCCACCCTTCCCAACCATCCACATGTCCCATCTCCTCACATAAACCCAGACAGGTCCCCGAGCCCCTGCCAGCAAGATCTGGCACTTGTGCCAAGGAGAGCAGCCCCTTGCCTTGGCACCACGGGGTGGAAACCACCAGAATGGGGAACAACTGGCCCCTGCACTGGCAAATGTGCCCAGGGCATGTCCACAACTCCTGTTGACTCCTGTGCACCAGGGAGTCACGTGAAGAACCTGTGTGAAGGTAGGGAGAGCGGGAACAGCTTTTAGCCCCCGTGGTGCTGCCCACCTTGCCTGCAGGTCCATGTGGGCAGGATGCAGTTGGTTCCTCCCCAGTCACTCCAGGAGCAGCATGTGCAGCACATGGGGGATGCTGGTGACAGAAAAAGCCCCTGGACACCCTCTCTTTGGAGGCAAGGGACAAAACCAGTAAATACTCATTCTGGAAAGGATATTATAGCACCAAGGGAGACCAACATAGCATTTCCCTTTGTGCCCTGCTTGCAGAGAAGCAAATGGGTGTTTTTTGCCATGGAACCTTCAATACTACCTCCCAGCTGGGTATGTCTGTGCCAGGTCAGACCTTTAGACCTCAGCAGATTGTGTCTGCTAAATCTGGTGCCCCTTGAACTCAGCCTGGGCAGCATCCAAGACTGCTTTCACCTTGCCAGGCAGACACACGAGTGCTCTCATGATCCCAGTGAGTGCTGGCAGCCAGGGAGTGACCCAATGCCTGCTCAGTTTGCTTGCTTAGATGCAGCCTTGTCCTTTCTCTCCAGCCTTATGCACTGGCACCAAGAGAGTGGCTGTTTTGTCAGCTCCTTGTGAAAGCTTCACATTACAGCACTTTGTTGCTCCACAGCATGTGAAATACAGGTCCCCAGGTTTGAATAAAGGGTTACAGGGGATCCAGCCAATGCTCCAGAGCCAAAGAGATCCCTGCACGTAACTTCTGGGCTACTGAGGGTGTGTCTGCATCATACTGCAATGGATTCTGGTCCTGCACCACACACCCCTGAGGATACAGTGAGGATAGGAAAAGAGCAAGGAAAACATATCAGGGGAGAGAAAAGCAGGAGGACTTTTTTACTGAAACTAGCTTTGGGCTGGGGACCAAGGTTTTTGACACGGCAGTGACTAGCTGCTTTCCCTAAGGAAAGTGGCTGCTTCCTTCTGAAGAGATCGTTGACATTTTGAATCAGAGAAACTCACTCCCTAGTTTACTAAGCACTGAATCAGTCTGGTTTTTGGCAGATTTCCAAGAGGAGTTGGCCTCTGGAGTGGGGAGAGAGGCTGCTGCAGGGCTGGCGGAGGGACAGGAGCCAGGACCACATACCTGGTCCAGGACAGCATCTCTTCTTGTCCTCCTCTGTGGGGATAAGAGCAGCCTGCAGCCAGAGCTGGGATCTGGATCACCATCCACTTGAGAACCACAGCAGGCAAGGACCTAGCAGGGATCTGTGGTGTGCAGCTGCATTGCTCTGAGGAGAACACATTTACTGCTCCCAGGGAAGATGGGAACCCTGGGCTTTGCAACCGTGCTCTTACAGGCTGGTTGGCTAAAATATCCCTGAAACTCTTATGGAAATGGATTAACCTGCTCCCAACATCCAAGAGATCAGTGCAAGCCCCTACTCCCTCATTTTCCCTGGTCCAGGACACTGTTCTCCTTGTCCTGGTAGCCTGCAGACAAAGATGAATCTGATCCACCCCAGGCTAAGCCCCTCTGGCAGTCCCTGCCCTTCAGAGGGACCTGCTCCAGCTGCAGCAGCTCAGCCTCGGAGCAGATCCATGCTCAGCATCCTCCCCCTCCCCAGCCACAGCCCCCTCACAGGTCACTGAGCGAGCAGCAGGAAGGCTTCTGTCCAAGCCAGCACCAGTTATCCTCATTTCCCACTCACACTGTTTGTCTTGGCCCCTCTTCCCATACCAGCCTTCCTCCTCTTCCTTCTTCTGCCCGGGATTGAGTTGCTGGGGCTGTCACTGTAGTTAATGATCTGGGACAGAGCTGGTGCTCTGTGAGAGTCATGCTTAGAGACATCTGAGCCCGAGGCATTGCCTGTGCACATACCAGGGAGGAGGACCCCAGAGGGGAGAACACCTGAAAGAGAAACAAGCCACCAGCCGAGTGAGGCAGGTGACCAGGGGAGAAGAAGGGACAGGATTGAGCTTGGATTCAAGAGGTGTCAATAAAAATCCATCAGGTACCTGAGCACTCCCTGGCTTGAACAGCCCAGCCACTGCACCACTGTGGACACCATGCCCTGAGGGCTCTTCCCTTTGCCTTCAGGGATAGTTCTGGGCCATTTCGCTCCCAACCTGTGCCCAGGCATGCTGACTAGCACCAAACCCGACTAATTGAATGATGTGGAAGCCACACAGCAGTGCTTGGGAGGAGAGGGTGGTGCCTGCCTGTTGGACACACAAATGCTTCAGTTGGACAGAAGACCTTTGCTCAAACATCACATGGCCTGGACACAAGGGGACAAAAGGACACTTGGAGACAGCAAGACGTTATTCAGAACGCACAGGAGACCTGAGGCTCAGGAGGAAAATGGCCACAGCTCTCAGCTTACTGTTGATGTGTGGCAGGAGCTGGGGGGCTGCCATCTGTGCCTTATCCATGGATGTGCCCAGGAGTAGGTGTCTTCAGCAGCCTCCATTGTCCCAGAAGCTTATTCTTCCACTCACCCCAGCTGCCAGCATGCACTGACCTTCCAGAGTAATCAACCACGCTGTGCCTCAGTTTCCCTTTACTGCAAGGACAAACCTCCTGTTCCTGCAGCACTTCTTCCATGTCCTCTGCTCCTATGGAAGCTGAGAGCTGGGGAGCTCCAACCCCATCTGCACTGGCAGGACTGGAGCGTTTGGGGCTGGATGGTGCAATACTGGCATGCTCCCTCCTACCCCATCCCTGCACACCTGTAGCCTGGCTGAGCAGTGCAGAGCAGGGCGCCTGTTTTGCCACGGTGCTGAGGGACTCCCAGGAGAGACCTGCAGCCCAGCTGCAGTGTCCCTCATCCCTGTGAACCCTCATTCCTTCTCCCCACACCCCAGCACAGTTCCCTTGCCACTGCAGCACAGTAGGCAGTGCTGTCTGCTCACCACACACTCCACGCTGGCTTTCAGGCTCAAACACGAGGCATGACAACTACCTGCTGGCTTTTCTTTTTATTTAACAAAATCACAGCACAATAAAAAAAAAAAAAGAGAGTAAAGAAGAGACATACACATGGAATTATTGCAATGAACAGATCTAGCAGCAAATAACCTGGGAGCAGCATGACCTCCAGGCGTGGGCACGGGGCAGGGTTGGATGGTGGTGTCAGGCTGAGGGACAGAAAGGGTGCAATGTCCTGGAGGAGAGCAGGGGCTCAGAGCCACATCTCTGCCTGCTCAGCATTAGTGGCTCTATTTCTACCCTTGCAAGGAAGAGCAGGAGGGAAACAGCGCAGGGAAATCAGGAGTGAGAGAGGAACCACATTGGCCACATATTTTCTGAGGGCATCTGGGTAGTGCTTGGCAAGGATCACACAATGTGTGGCCACTGTGGAACATCTCCATCACTCCCTCCAGCCCAACACTGTTCTATGCTGGCAGCCCTTCCCAGGGGTGCAGAAGGGCTCTAGGCTGGGGCTGACAATGGAAACCAAGGGGATCAGACTGTAGCTGGAGGTCACAGCAGCTGGGTTGATGGGAAGTCTGAGAGTCCCCAGGTCACCTCGCAGATCAGTCCATCAACCAGCTTCCAGGCTGCAAAGGTGATGGAGTCCAGCAGCCCCTGGCTCAGTCTGACACTGGCTGCTGGGTCACATTGGAGGCAGAGGGAAAAAGACAGAGCAGACAGGGCTCTGCCCAGCCCCACACACTGGCATGATTCTCAAGGAGGGTCAGCCCTGAGGCTGGAGGTGGAAGCAGGTTGGCTCCATTAGCATCAGATTCACAGCTGAGAGGTGGTCCTCTCCAGCTGTTGGGACCAGTCATGGCTTCTGCAGGACTTACTTGCCCTGTAGTTTGCCCTGGGAAAATGAAAAACCCAGCTGATGTTAGTGTGCTCCTTGGGGTATGAGCTTCCCCAGGGTCCCTTCCTCTGCTAGACAAGCCATGGTAGTGACGGACCTGTCAGGGCTTGTAAAGCACCCCCCAAACTCATCATAAGCCCTCTCCACGAAGATGCACAAGCAGCAGACTCCAAGATTGCGGGGCAGAAGTGGGGAGGGATTTTGCTCCCGGTGCCATTTGCCATGGCACACACCAGGCTCAGACAAGAGTGACACGGGGTAGACAAAAGTCCCAAGGCTGCATTTATCTGGGGTGGAAGAGGGACTGCTGAGGAGGCAGACTGGTCCCAGTTGGAGGCAGGAGGGATGGAGACCAAGACAAATTATCCATGCCTCGGTAGAGCATGTCCCTGCTCTTCCCAGCAGCCCAGTCACGATGGCAAAAGCCTGTTTGGCAGTAGATAAACCCATCCCCTGGGCTGATGTCATGCCTGGCTGAGAACAGGGATGGTTCTTACCCTCTTGGCAGAGCTGGCATCCAGCCTCTCTTGGAGACGAATCACCCACGGGGAATGGAGGGGTGCACAGAGGTGCTTGCCCTTTGTGGTGATGAATCTGCCAGGCCCATGAGGGAAAAAACCAAGATGTAGTGACAGACACCCCATGGATGCTCAACAACAGCTCAAGATCCCTCCACTCCCCACCTCACTGCCCTCCCCGATCTCTGCCTGTAGATTACTTTCTTCCCTGGCTTTTGTCCCATGCTCTCCCCTCTCAGCTATTCCCCCTCTCACTGAGCCTCTGGATCTCCAGGATCTCTTCTGCAGCTCTCCCTATTCCTTCACCCTCAAATCCAGCTCAACATCCCCCCACCACCCTGCTCTGCCTCCCACCCTGCCTCCATGCAAGGTGCATCCCTTGGCCATCACGAGGCCTTGTCCCCCCAGCCATCGGCACTTGGGCTCTTACACGGCAGCAGGGATGTCACAGCCATCCTGCCCCAGCTGGAGGCGGTAATCGTGCACGATGCGCCGCGGGATGGGCGTCTCGCTTGTCCGCAGGCAGCAGTCCAGGACGTTGTTCCCGCCGTGCACTGGAGGAGGAACACACCGGGCAGGCTGAGGCCAGCTGCAGCTCCCCCAGCTTCCCCGGAGGGTGACCGGGCTGCCTGCAGGAATGCTGTCACACGCTGCCCTGGCTGGGCACACGGGCACCAGCTTTATTGCGCTCACGCCCCAGTGCTGAGAGCCCTTTGCCGCCTTCCGACAGAAAGCAAAGGAGATGGGGAAGAGCAAACAGGCAGAGGCAGCCCTCCTGCACCCCAGCCAGCAAGGCAGGACACGGGGGTCTTATTTACCCCGCTTCAGGCTGCTGCAATACAGACACACGTTTCTGAGGGGCTGGGGATGACTTCAGCTTTATTTACTGAAGCAATCACAGGTTTGGCTGCTACCCCACCAGCAGCCCAGCCCACCCCACACAGATCATTCCTGTGACAGCTGAAGGACATAGCTGTCTGTGCTTCTCTGAAGGGAAGGAGATCCAGAGCCACCCTCTCAGCAAATCCTGTATTCACTGCTAACACCTGGCAGCACCCACGGATGTCTGTACCCCCAGCAGCAAGGTGTGGTACAACACCACAAGGCGTCTGGACCCCCCAGCTCCCCACCACATGCAGAGGTTCTGATGTCACCCACCCAGACAGCTGTGACCTGTGCAAACCCCACATCCAACACCAACAGCCCATCAAACATCAGCCCTGCCCTAACAGACACCTTCCCTCTGGCTCCCAGCACTGCCACTTGCCTCCAGGCTGCCCTACACCACAGGGTGACAGGAATGTCACCTCGTGGTGTACTGGGGAGAATGGGACCAAGACAATCCCAGCCCAATGTGTGGAAGCTGGTCTAGGGCACTGGGAGGCAGGATTGCTCCATGGCCTTTCCCAAACATGCCTTCCCAGTCCCAGAGCCCTGCAGGCTCCTGTCTGGACTTTGGGCAGGACAGAGTCCCTGTGGACAGGTTACAAGAAGAGGACGCAGGAGGGCTGTGATGGAGTGGCAGCCACCCGTCCCTCTAAAAGTCTGCTGGAAATGCAAAAGAGAGAAGAAACAGAATCCTTTCAAATCCCCAGGAAAGGCAGCCTGAGAGGTGCCATCTTACCATCCAGGACATGTCCCAGGAACAGAAGACTGAGGCAGAGAAGATGCAGCTGCTGCATTTTGCTGCTAAGTCTGGCAGAGGATGGCCTAGAGGCAATGGAGCTCCAGGCAGGAGAGGTCAGTTCTGCACAGCTTCTGTTCCCTGCTGCTGCTGCTGCTCCTCGCTGCTTATATATCCTTCCAGCCCATGGCTTTCACTTTCTTTCAGAGACTGGGAGGTTATAACAAGTCTTACAACAGGCTGGATTTTAATCTTTAATCTCTGAGCAGTTCCCGGATATCCCAGCAGCTGCTTTCCCTGCAGCCAGCTGTTCTGTGGTCCCATAGCCAAACTCTCTCTTGCCCTCTCTGCCAGCACTTGGGCCATGGCTGCTGCTGGTGAGGACCAGGGAGCTCCAAGGTCCCTTCACCTTGTGAAAGCACCCCAGGGCCCTAGGATGGCACTAGGGGGGCTCCCACCCCACACATTTCCCAGTGTCTTCTCTGAGACATCTCTGGGACGTTCACAATAAATATCGCATTGTCTCAACTCTCTGATGCTATGGAGGGTAGAACTTGTTTCAACCCCATTTTTGGGGCATATGTTGGTACTGGGGTGATGTCTGTCTCCACCCCAGTCTCCCCAGCTGGTTGCTGAAGACTGGCTTTCTCCCCCTGCCCTGCCCAGTGCCTGTGCGGGGGCACATCCGAAGCTGGCAGAGAGAGGAGAGCCCAGTCAGTGTGCTCCAGTCCAGGGCCAAGATCTCATGGGCCAAAAGACAACCTGATTTCCAGGTGTCCCAGAAAATGGGTTCCTGGCCAAAGGCAGCTACAGAGCTTCCTGTAAGCAGGTTGTCTCCACGCAAGAGCAGAAATTCCCCACGGAGGCTGTGTGCACTGCGCAGGGTGCCAGCACTCACCCGCTGCGTGGGCACTGCCGAGAGCGAGGACCAGCGCTCCCGCTTTGAATCTTCACAGGAGCACAGGGACGGGGGCTGTTTCTCCTTGGTATGGTGACTCACCACCGCGCCAGTGCCACCTGCAGTGATGTCCCTTACACCAGGCTGCTTCAGTGCCTTGTGGGAGGCGGAGAGCACCGGGGTTGTGCAGCCCGGGGAAAGAACGATGGGAGGCTCACTGCTGTCAGCATCTGCCCTGTAGGGAGTTGGAGATGCCAGAGTCAGGGTCTCCTTTGAGAGGTCCAGGGGCAGGACAAACGTAAAGGCATCAGATGCACCCAGATAAATTCCCACTGACTAAAGGAAAAATATTTTGCAACAGAGTGAACAAACCCTGGAGCAGTCTCTATGCCTGCACTTTTACCCTTGCTCCAGCTTTGGACTGTCCTTGCACCTAAGCAGAGAGCAGTGTACAAATCCCTTCCATGTGGACAAATAGTCACCCAGGGACAAGGCACACAGCTGGGACCTGGGGACCTCAGCGAGTCCCTCTGCTCCTCTCAACAGTAGGAGAGGCTCTGCCCCTTCCCCACTCCATGCTAAGAAGCAAGAGGAGACTCCAGCTATGCCACCAGACAGGGTGCTGCATCCCTGCGCTGGCACCAGCCTCACATGTGGGTGGATCTCCTCCATGAGGAAGGCATTGCCTCTGGCTGCTCTTGTGCCCCGGCAAGCCAGCGCTGCGGAGAAGGAACCAGGCAGGGACTGGTGGGCTGGAGGAGCAGCACAAACAGGATGTGCCAGCTTAACTTCAGTCAGCACCTGCTGACACTCGTAAGGCAGCAGAAGGCGAGTTTAGGTGGTGAAGGATTAGCATCCGTCATCAGCCCCGGGCTCCCTGCAAGTTGGGGGAGGCAGGCTGGTTCTGCAGCCTGGTCTCTACTTAATCTCCTCAGGACACTGCCAAAAAGATGTCACAGCAGGGAGGATGACAGCTCCTGGTTGCTGGTGGCCAGAACTGCTCCTAGCCCACAGCCAGCTCCTCACTGGGGGTTGGTCTGACAGTGTGGAGCCCTCTGCAAAGAGTGGGTCCCAAGAGCAGAGCCATGACCCACTGGCAAGGGGTGCTGGGGGGGCTGCCCAGCAGCAAGCCCTCACTTCCTTGCATGTTCCATGTGTTTGACAGATCCTGGAGCACAACCAAGGGCTGGGAAGGGGTGCTGGGAGTCCTGTGCTGTGGACTCCCCTCCAGGCACTGCTGGGTCCTGCACCCCGTGGCAAGCAGGGGTGTCCCTTGCCACCACTTCCCTGGCACAGGGTTCTCCTACCTGCTGCTGGCTCCCAGCTGGCTCTACACCAAAAGGAGCATGCTGAGTTGGGAATATATCCATCTGGGACTAAACCTCTTAGCCACCTCTGGCTGCAGGGGACCCCTACCCCTTGAGCTGCCCACAGCCCCTGCCAACAACACGGGCAGGAAAGGGAGGTTGCTCTTCCTCATGACAGTTGTCAGGGAGCCTAATGGGTCAAAGTACAGCAGCTTCACACGCCTCTGCTCCCCAGGAAGAGCACCAGAGTGAGGAAAGGGGCTTTCCACTTGCATTGTGAAAGGGGAATGTGGTGGGTTTCCCCCCTTTTACTGGGGTCAGTAAGGTTTCTAAGAAAAGTGTGGTCATCTCTGAAGTGCATCCCTGTGGCTGGCATTCAGGAAGGTCACCCATCCCCCTGGCAGGACTGAGCCTCAGGGACCAGAAGAGGCGGTGGGGGAAGATGGGATGAGAGAGCAGATGGGGAAGACAGGGATGCTTCAGGGTCCAGGGTCCCCAGAGGCACAAACAGGCAGGGGATATGGTGGCGATTAGGGAAGGGCATTGTTCACACTGACTCATTTAAGCCTCTTCCTGAGCAATTAGGGAGCACTGGAGCTCCAGCCCTGAGAACACCACAGGGTGAAGCATCCATGAGCACTCACTCCTGCAGCAACCTAGATAATACAGTTGTTAATTAAAGGGGAAATCAGAAGGGACTAATGATCCCTGTGGGAAATCCAAGCCATCAGAATGTAAACAGACCATGTTGGTATCACCTTCACCCCTGGGCTCTCCTCAGGGAGCGCTGACCATGCTGCTGCCTTCCTGGAGACCTGACAGCCACAGGAGCTGCCAGGACAGCTGCTCCCCAGGCTGTCTGGTAGTGGTCTGCCTTCCACCTCTGAGCTACAGAGCTGGAAAGGGCAAAGGGGAAATTTCAGAAAATTCCAGCTACAGCCAGTCCCCGGGGTGGGATCTGGCCTGGCTGCATTCATTTCATTGGGAAATACTGGGAAAGCACTGCAGCTGCTTCAATTCCTCTTGTAACGCCCGGTTCGTGGCAGCCTCACACAGCTCCCGTCACATTCCCAGTCCTGGAGCAGCACAAGGACTGAGGCCACAGCAGGCTATGGGGCTCAGGGCCCCACTGGCTCTCCTCTAGCTGACTGAACACAGTCAATCTGATTTAAATGGAGATAAGGTGAGGGAAATAGCAAGTCTCACAGACTTTGCCCAGAAGTAGCAAAGATGAACCTGAGGATCTGGTCCAGAAAGACTCAAAAGGTTCCAATTCCTGCTCTGTTTCTAATATTCACTGGCTTCAGTGTCACTGAGGTTGAGGTCACCATGAGTGGCAAGCAGCAGATCCAAAAAAACCTTCAGCTGTGTCTTGCTCTACACTCCTAGCCAAGCAACCATCTCCCAGAAACCCTGCAACACACATGTGCCTCAGCATCACCTTTGGGCTGCAGTTTCCCAGCCAGATGCTTCCTGCAAATAGCACCGAGATGGCAGTGGCCAGGTGGGATGCCCCCAGCCCTGACTCCCTGCCATCATTCTGCCTCTCCTCTCTGCAACCCCTCCAGGGATTTCAGAGGGGAGGGCTAGGGACAGCTCAAGGACCTGTACAAAATTGGCAATTTCCTTGACACGCCCCACATGGCTCGGCAGAGAAGGATGCCTGGTGAGGCTGCACATCCTGTGGACAGATCTACAAGCACAGGGGACAGGACAAACCCTTGGGGGCTGCCTCAGTGCTCTGTTGCTCTTTGACAATGGGCAGGGGGGACTGTGAAGTTCTTGGTTTGTCACAGCTCTGGGGCAGGGCTGACATTGGCCCCAACACAGGATGTCCTCAGAGTAGAGCAGAAGGTTTTTCACAGCCAAAGAGCAGATCTGCAATGGGGAGACAAGGATGGGAGACAAGCAGAGGGACCTTGGGTTCTAGGGAAATGGAAGGAGGAATAACGACATAAGACGCCCCACAGCCAAGGGTCTTCAGACAGCAAAACAGGCAAACAGGCACATCTTTTTAACCTGTTTTAGTCTTCAGAAGGTGGGGGAAGGAGGACACTTCGGAATTACATGTAGGCAACAAAAGGGTTGAGAGAAAGCTCTGGGCTATGCCCTCTAGGGCAGCATGAATGCCAGGGAATGGTCAGGGCTGGGAAATACCTTGTGGCAGGAAAAGTAAGAACCCCTGTTACCCATCAGACACCTTCCCACATTCTCTTTGTTCTCAAAACCATAGCAGACCTCAAGACAACGGTGCCAGTGGACAGAACACTAAAAAACATCTTGAAGCTCTGCTTGGAATCCAAAACCCCTCTAACACTTATACAGCCCCAAAAGCAGCCCTTGGCTCCTGTGGGAGACAGAGAGGAAAGGGACAGGGCCAGGATGCCTTGGGAAGATACAGTAGTCCAAACTAGGGTGAGAGCCTGCCCCATTTCCCAAGGTTCTCTGCTCCCCAACGCTAATAGACCACTGCCAGCCAACTGCTGGCCACCCCCTGTTCTGGAAAGTTCTGTGCTCCCTGCTCCCTCATTGGTGCCCCTTGTAAAACCACTCCCCTGGTCCTCTCCCGTTGGAGTTTACCCAGTTACCCCAGCTGGGTTCCTGCCCTGCCTCCCTTTCCCATTGGATGTTCTGTACCCTTACCCCTCCTACCTTTTCCCAGTTATAACCCCTGGACTCGCAGCTTTTCGGGGCTTCCTTGCCTTTTTTCTCCTTCATTTGTGGTTGTGACCCTGCTTGCTCCTGTCCCTCCTCGACCCTACCTGGACCTCAAACCTTTCCTAATTAAACCCAGCTGGATTCAACAAGCAAGGAGCCCTCTGGCGTTCCTGGTGCAGCATTGATTACTCCATCCGGGCTCGGTGTAAGGTGGGCTGGAGGAACCGTCACACAGCCCCGAAGCGGAGACGCTTTGGGTGCTGCAGGCACCCTGACAGAACCTGCCCGAAGAAACCCCACGTGGCCACCTGCACAGCCCACTCCTGCTGCTGAGCAAGGACCTGGGATGGAGGGATGGAGCTGGTGTGCCTGTGTCCAGGTCAGCCTTGCTGGAGCTCCACCTGGCATCACAGCCCAGAGCACTCTGCTGGGCACAACCCTGGAGCATTGTCTGCACCAGCTAATGACTTGAGCTAATGATTTGGCCTGGGCTCAAGACTTTCTTGGCTGCACTCTGTTTTCTGTCTCGCCTGGCTGCTCTCACTGAAGCCTTTCTGTTCCAGAGTGGCTGAGCTTTCCTAACTCTTTGCTCAGCTTTGCTTCCTTGTCTGCAGACTGATTCTATGTCTAGATGGGCTTTAATACAGCCCTTGCCCACCTGTTAGCCCAGCACGTACTTCATCAACGCTGCCTTATCTTAGGACACAGCATCCGCTTTGCCCTGCCCAGGGGTACAGCTATGTGAATTCCTTTCTGCTGCTTCACTGCTGCACCACCTTAGACCTTCATCTTCACATCTCTTATTCCCAGCTGAGGTGCGTGGATTCGGCTCCTTTGTGAAGAAGGAATTTTGGTGCCCGCTAAGTACTGCAGGTCGCGGCTCATTACTTCTCACAGGGAATCTCCTCGGAGGTGTTTCCCTGGTGCCATCTCACTGTAGCAGCACTGTAATCACCTGTTTCACACCTGCCTCCAGAGGCTCCCAGTAACCCTGCCACCTTGTTTTCCTGGAAAGCAGCATTCAGCAATAAATCTGGAAGGAGAGTGCAAACAGCTGTGTGTGAGCAGGCACAGGTGGGGTTACATTTGTGCATCTGTGGTCATGCTCACTTGTGCTTTCTTGAGCAAGGGACAAACTCCTATGTGTTTCCAGACCCTGTTTTTTGGTAAATTTTAGGGCAAATTAGAACACCACCACTGGCACGTCTTGTTAACCTGTTTTAGCCTAATGCCCTCCTCACATTTAAAAGGAAAAAAAGCCCTTCTGTTTTCTTCCACAGCCACAGAGACACCAGGGCACATTTCACATGCTGGCTCGCTCCTGCTGTCTTCTCATGCTTAGCTGTTTGTGGTTCCAGACACATTCGTCTAGACCTCATTTCTAGGGAATTTTTGCAACCATTTCACAATCCCCTGACATCATAACCAGCACAAGGAGTCCATCAGAGGCAGGGCCACTGGATGCAGTGTGTCCCTATCAAACACAGGTCCCTCCCAGGGACACCCCCGCCTGACTCCTTGTGTGCAGCTGTCAGTTCCCAGGCTCTCAGCAAAGCCCAATCCAGAGCACAGCCTCATTAATAACCTGGTTTATTGCTGTTGTCCCAAAGCAGCAAGGAGCACAGAGCCCCTGCTTTGAAAAAGCAGTGCACATCCAGCATGGGTCTGAGTTAGAGGGACAGGCTCAGCCATGAGAAAAGATGCTGTGTCCAAACCAGTGTTGTGCCCATGTTCTCTGGCACCTCAGAACCCCCTCACTGGGGACAGATGAGCAACCAGGATGTCTCCACCTTGCTGGGAAACACAGCTGCAAGAGAGGGGGCTTGCATTGCTCCCCTGTGCCAGCAGCTCCCAGCCCAAGCACCCCAGGGAAGCATTGCACAGGAGCACTGCAAAAGCCTGGGCCTGGGGGATGATGGTGAGTGGGGCAAGAGAGCACCCCGCCATGCAGCCCTTCCCACCCCACCAAAGCCCACCACAACAGCCAGAACGAGTGAGTTTGGTTATAAAGAATGCATTTTATTGCCACACATCCTGTCCAAAAGCCAGTCTGGCAGACAGCCGCGTGTTCAATGTGGAGGAGGCAGCAGCAAGGAGACAGCTCAGTGCCTGTCCCATGCTCGGGGCCAATATCTTGGACTTCACAGTTACTTTACACAGCCTTAAAATGATAGACCTAAATGCCCTATTAATAAAGCAGTCAAGCCAGATACATACTTGGTAGAAACACTCAGCTATAAGCTTTACTCCAACAAACACGCCGCCCGTGCTGATACTGTTAAGCTCTGCAAATCCTATTATTGCGTTTATATGATTTAATAGACGTTTACTGACCAAAGTCCACGTTCAAAATCTCTGCAAGCAGATAGCAGTGTGGCTCTAGCACAGCTGTTTAATTTGCTCCTTCTCAGCGTGCTGGGGAGAGCGGGTTAAAAGCACAGGGAGATGCCATTTTTCCCCCATCCCTGTCCCAGGGGTCTGTCCCACCTCCACTTGCAGTCTCACCTACAGGTGTCCTCTACTTAGTGACTTCTCTCACTAAAAGTTTGGGATAGAGCTGCTCTCAAATGGCTGCAGGATTTCTACAATGAATTTTACAAAATCTTCTATTCCCCCACCTTCCCAGCCTCACATGTGTTTTTCACCATGTGGGCTTTTCAGATTTGGTAAATTTGTATGAGAGAGTTGCTGGTGCTTTTTTTTCCCAGAAAACTAAGCTTTCGTCTTAATAGTGTCTGAATCCCTGACACAAGCAAAGCCAAGGGAAAGAAAAGGGTAAAATTCCACTAAACTGAACAAGTTGTTCTGATTTCATTGTAATTTTGTAGCCAGGGGAGCTAAAAGGGTATAATTCCACTAAATTGAACAATTAGTTCTGATTTCATGTAAATGTTGTACCTAAAAAAGAAAACGAAAAAACCAAAGGGACAAATTGTGGCTATCTTTATCCAAACTACAATGCAACAGTGGACCATAAAACTTGAAAGATTAGAACAGTCCAGACACAGAGCCACACTGTTACCACTGTTACCCCCAAACTCTCAACACAGCTGCTATTAATTGCTCTGCAAAGAAGCACCCAGCAAACAGCTAAAGTAGGACCATAGGACTTGGGACCTGCCTAGTTCTCTATGCCTTGCAAGCCAAGAAGGAACAAAGAGATGAGAGGAAAATAAAATGCAGACATGGTTTATTTGGTAGAAAAATAAGAGAAATCTTCCAGAAAATCTAGCCTTGTCCCAGCATAAAGGCTACTTTGTGAAGCATAAGGAGACAGAAGTAAAGCCTCTCAGGAAAACTGAATGAAAGCATAGTTTCCAAATATAAATACAAACGTATAATATCCCCCAAAAAAAGTCATAGGAAAAGCGTCCATCCTGCTAGGCTAAATAACTCCCCTTCAGTGGGAAGCGTGTCCACTTCCCTCTGAAGGCCATGGCTCAGCTCCCACGCCCAGGTCCCCACTGCTTTGGCCGTGGGACAAGTGAGGACCTGGCTGCCTGCTTTGCTGAGAGCACCCAGGCACTGCAGGTGCTGGGGGATCTCTGTGTCAGGCATAGCAGCAACAAAGAGGTTGTGGGGCAGAGGAATCCTCCTCAGCCTGCCCCATCCCCGCCCTGGGGCTGGCGGGTGGCTGGGTGTGTGGTTTGTGCATGTCCATTGCCATTGCCGGGCCGTGGGTCAGTCACCAGTGGGAAGGCATCCGTCCTAACGAAGGCAAGGAGGAGGGGGTGAGATGGAGAGGGTCTCAGTGAGATCATCCACCCCAACGGGGGGGCCATTCCCTAGTGTGACCTGCCCTGCCCATCCCCAAGCATCACTTTATCCCAGCAGCTCCAGAAATAAATTTAATTTCAAGGCAAGCACAAACCAGGAGAGAGTCGTTCCCTGAGTGCCTCTGTGCTCCAGCCATGGCTCTGACAGTTCTCCCAGGCTTTGCACCAGGAGCTGAACACCCACCCTCGCACACAGAAGGATCTAGAATGGGGTGCAGCACCCTCACTCTCCTGGCCCCCCTCACCTACCTCTTCAGGCCTGACTTAGATCCGCTCCCGCCTCTGCTTCTTGGGTCTGCCCCTGGGACGCTGGGTCTGCCCCTTCTTCTTGTTCTTGTCATTCTTGGCCTTCTTGTCCAGCTGCTGCATCAACTTCTGGACAGCGTCATCGGTGGGAGAGGCACAGATTTTCCTCTTCCTCCTGGTGGTGAACCTGGGGGAGCAGCAGAAAGATTTTCTGGGCGGGAGCAGAGGGAGGACAGGGAAGGGTTTGTCTGAAGCCAAACTGTTCTAGTGGTCCTGGCTGCCACAGGGTACTCACACAACAGCATGAAGGAAACATCCCGAGTCGGGTCCCTGGAGGCGGTAGGATGTCACCACGCCACTGGGGATGGCATTCTGGCTGTGCTTCAGGCAGCAGTCCGAGGCCGAGCTTCCAATGCCTGGGAGCAAGGAGGGCGTGTGGGATTTGGGATCGTCAGTGAGTCAGGACACCTTCAGCACAGAATGCCAGCTGACAGCACAGGGCTTGCTTGGTGTCACGGGTTGGGGTGATCCTGGGCACCATGTGGGGTTGAAAACTCTGAACCCCAGTGCCCAGCTACAGGTCAGACCTGTCCCCAGGAATACAAGACATCACATCCGAGTGGTGGCAAGGAAACTGAGGCAGAGATGCGCCCCTTGAAGAGGTACTGAACCTCGTTCTCCTCCTGTTTTTCCCAGCTTGGGGTGCTGCTGCCCCAGCAGCCACACGCACACAGACACACTCCCAAGCCAAGCAAGCACTGCAAGCCAATGCCACAGGCACACACACTCACAGAGCCCTACTCACACCCGCAAACCCCACACGCCAATGCGCTCCAAACAGCACCCTCAGCACCCAGCACACATCCCGCCGAGTACCCGCACACCCTGCCCCATCCCAGCAGGAGCAGGCAGGAGGGCTCCTCGCCCCTCACCTTGAGCCTGGGTGATGAGGAGGGCGGCAGCCAGCAGCAGCAGGAAGGGGCGGAGAGCCATGGTGCTGCCGCGGGCGCTGAGCAGGGCAAGGCTCGGGAGCGGGACAAGGCTTGGGAGCAGGACACGCACTGCTGCCTCGTGCTGAGGCTGCTCCTATTTATCTGTGGATTCCTTGCTTTCGTTTTCGGACAGCCTGGCAGGCAGCCCACCAGCCGGCCAAGGGCTGGGTGATGCAGAAGTAGAGGGTGGGGGATTCCAGTAAGCTGCAAGCCCCCCTTTACAGGCACGTCCTGTCTTGTTCCCAGCTGCCCATCGCAGCGTGGGGTGCCAGGTGGGGGACAGGCTGGAGATACAGCTCCCATCACAGCTAGATGAGTTTGTGGGCTCCAGTTTCCTACATAGTCTCACAACCTGCCACTACCTGCTCTCAGAGGGTCGGGTGTTTATTCCCATGAAAGGGGTCCTGGAAGGTGGCCAAGCCTTCAAAGAAACTGAGGAGTCAACCTGTTTTGCTCTTCCATTTTGTGATTGGCTCCCAAGCCAAACCACTAACACAAATAATAGGTGACAAGTGGCTCAGGGTGAGCTCACACCCCTTCCCTCTGAGCCCCCACCCCTTTCCCCTGAGCCCCCATCGGTGTCTGACTGCCTTGGGGACAACCCCAGCTAAACAGAGATGAATACAGCTGTAGGGCTGGGATGTGTAAGGGCCAGACTGCAATGGGGCTAGGGAAAACAGCACAGCCCATCATATTTTGGTGCTGATACCAAATTTTGGGGAGCTGAGGGTGACTGGGGACCTTGACTAGCTGAAGGAATGTGCTGACAAGGATGTGAAAACCCACAGCAGCATGACACGACCCCGTGCAGCTGGACATAGCTGGACAGATGGGGACTACGTAGAAGTGAACTCAGAGAGCTGAACAGGACCCCACAGGAAATTCCTGTGGTGACAAAAGCCATCCAAAGGGATGGCCTTTGTTACTGGACCAAGCCCTGAGCAACTAGTGTGACACCACTCCACCACTCCAGTGGGGAAAGGACGGTCAGACATTTTTCAGATAATCGCCAGAGCATGGTCTGGAAGAGACCAAGGATGGTGGTTTCACGACTGCTTTGGACAACCCGTTCCAGTGCTTGATATGTCCCCACGTTGAAAACATTTCCCTCACCATTTAATTGGAATTTCCTGTGATGCATCTGGTGTTGCTGCCTCTCACCCTGCTCCAGAGCCCCCCTGAGAAGAGATGATGTCTCAGCACCACTCCAGCCCCCCGGACAACCCCTACCAACAAGAAGTCCCCCTTGCCATCCTTTACCACCCACTGCTAACAGCCCCTCTTCGCTCACTGTGGCCTCCAGCTCTTGGATAGCTGCAGTCCCAGTGCTCATGCCAGCTGTGGAATGGGAGCCCCAGTGGAATGGGCAGCCCTCAGGGCATCTAACCGGTTGATAGTGGGGGTCAAACCCCTTCGAGGGCCCTGCTGCCTGAGAGCTGGGCTGTAACACCAGGACTTTCCACCAGTTTCTGATTATGACCCTGATAAACAGTCATCAAGGACAATGAGTAGCCCAGGAGAAGACCAAAGTGCCAGCACCTGCAGAAAGCAGAGCTGTGTAAGGTACCCCACTCTTGTTCCCCTCAGCAGGGAGAAGGCAGTGCTGGAGTCATGGATCCCCAACAAGTGCTGTGCAGCTGTCTCTTGGGCCAGGAGATCAGCATTCCTCTGGGACTGCCGGGGGCAGTGTGCCAGGGCTGCACTCCTGGGGCTTCCTCCATCACTCATGCAAGGAGATCCCATCCAGGGGGGTATCCATGTACGCAGATAGGGGGAGGCAAATCCCCACACACCTGTGCGACACCGAGGCTGCTGTGGAGTTGGTCAGCAGAGCCTGAGGCAAGCAGCAGGCGTGGCGCATGGGCACTAGCAGGTTGTCTGCAGGTGCATCTCCCCACGGTACTTGGCAGCACAGGAAAGGCGTCCCTGGAGGCATTGTGTGTGCTGTCACCCATCCCCCCTAATCCCAAAGCGTTGGTGGCATCGGGACAGTGCAGAAAAGGGAGAGCCATGCTGGTAGTTAGTGCCTTTCCAGCCCTTACTTGTGCAGCCTCCCCAGACAGCAGTGCCTGGGTGCTCGCAGAAGAGCCCAGGGGAGCTCTGCAGTCCCTGCACAGAGCCCAGATTCCTTCCTTGCCCAGTCTATGTCCCACTAAGGCAGCAAGCTCCTGGAAAGTCCCTGGCTCTCTGAGTGTTTTGAAGACACCGCAGCAGCAACCTCTGGCCAGAGGCCAGCCCCAAACACAGTCTGAGCTGCTGAGGAGAGTCAGGGCACGTGTTTCCCTTCCCAAAGGCATCAGTCTCTGGCAATTCCCTGTTGCTGTGACTTGCACCTCTAACAAGTATCTGGATGAGCAGACTCTCACTCTTTCCAGGGAAGGTGTTTGGAGAGGTCCCAGGAGGGAAAGGGGTACTTGGCAATTGCAGACACATCTGCATGCTTGAGCAGCAGGGGCCCTTGGAAATCAGTCTGGGAATCAAGTCCACGCCTTGTCTCCCCTTCTGCCTCTCTTCCCTCAGTCACCTGTTCCCCCAGTCCAAGGAGAAAGAAGGGAACTTCTGGCAACGAGAGATGAGTGAGCATCCCTGTTCAGGATGACCAAACTTTTGGGATACAGAGGAACTGATAGCAGGGGGGGAGGGGTGGAGACAAGGCTTTTTAGGGGTCTCAAACACCAGCGGCCTCCAGCAGCTGGCCAGGCACAATTTCTTGTACATAACCCATTCCTCATTTACCTGAGTTCCTGCAGTCACCACCATTTTCCATAGCTCGTAGGTGCAGAATGGAAGCAGACACAGAGGGGGATACACAGCCAGGCAGGATGCTCTCTGGGGTGTCTCAGCTGCAGAGAATCCCTCTCTGACCACAGGGTCTGTGTCTGACACCATACAGAGACATTGAACAAGGCTTCGTGCAATGATGCCTGCAGCTGCCCCCATGCTCAGGCAGCCCAGATCCAGCCCCTTGCATCCCTGTGGTGGAGGAACCTCCACAGTGTATGAGGAGGGGAGGGTGTCCTAGGCAGAGACTGTGGTGTCCCCACATACAGAGTGCACAGAAACAGTGGGACCATAGCAAAGGTCACTTCACTGCCTTGCTCATGATCCCTTCCCAGGCAGGAAAACCACCATGGCAGCTTGTAGCGGCTCTCTCCATCCCAAATGCTTCCCAGGTTTGCACCCTGCAACCAGAGCTCCAGGGCCTCGAGTTCATCTGTAGGTTACTTCCCTGGTTTCTAGCATCACAGTTGCCTAGCATCTCAACCCATGTTGCCAGGAGATCCGTTCTCCTGAGCACTTAGTCCTCTGCTGATCCACGCCTGGGCTGACCACCAGCACTGGGGAAGCCTCCAGCTCTGTCCCACTTAACCACACTGCAGGGGCTGCTTCCCAGGCAGCTCAGGGCTTCAGTTCCTCAAACTGAAGGCATCAAGAGGGGCCAACCAATGGGACTGGGAATTTCCAAATCCTTGTGGATGCTGCCTCCAAATTACAGTCACTACTGACAGGAACAGGGTCGCACAGCTCAGTTCAACCCGCTGACCAGCACATTCCTTCCTGCAGAGGCCCCGATTCCCAGGACCCAGCAGAGAGGTAGTTTGCAAAGCCCAGCGTGGAAAACCCCCGTGTCTGGGAAGGGGAGCTAGCTACCAGGCACAACGTATAGAAATGTCAAAGAGCGACACATTCCCTGGGATGCGGGAAATAATTGCTGGAAGCCGGCGGCACACGAGCCGGGCAGGCTGCCTGCTGGCTGCTGCACCATCCCCGGCCTTCAGGAGGCCAATGGGAAGAGCAGGATAAGCACAACATGCTGAGAAGGCCGGGGAAACAGCTCCTCGAGAGTGCACGGGTGCTGAGGCCAGCTGGGCTGTGAGAGGGTCTTCAGCCTTGAAAAGTTTGCCCCACACATGCTCTTCGTTTCCCCAGATGGAAACTTGATTTCCCAGCCTGGTGCGGGTTAACCTTTGGTTGCAGCATGAATGCAGAGCAGCTCAGGTTCAAGGCAGGATGCTGAAAATGTTCAGGAGCTAAGTGAACAGGATAAGAGGGACCTGAGCAGATCCTGGAACAGTGCTCTCTTCCCTCTGCAGGATGTGCAGTGCTGCACGCAGTGCTTGCTCAGACCCAAAATGAAGGGAATAGGCGAGTTTTGTGTCCCCATGGGAAATGCATGGTCAGCAATGCTCAGTTCTCAGCTCCCTGATCGAGGCACATGGGATCCTTTGTGGCTGTTGTGGCACTTTGCCACCAGAATGTATAGGGGAGATGGCTCAGAGCCTGCCCCTCTGTGGCATGGTGGAGACCCCCATGGGGTGGCCAAGAATTGTGTCAGAGAGGGGACAAGGCAGAGAGTGGAAGACACTTCAAGCAAGAGAGGTTTAACTGTTTGCAAAGTCGTCCAAAAGGATTCTCAGCTAGTCCTCATCCCTTCTACCAACCACAGGTACAACCCTATCTTTTCCATTAATACGGGAAGTACATCAACACTCCATCCAGAAATCCCGTGGGTCCTCATATGGAAGCATAAAACTGAGTTGAAACTACTGGCACCAACCCAGCCTTCACTGAAAGTGGAGCTGTAACGAGTCATAAATGCTCTCAGGCACAGTGAGCAGCAGCTCCCAAAGCAGGGCACGGCGTGTGCCAGCCGAGATGGAGCTCTGGGCGGTGGGAGATGGGTGGGTTGGACAGGCGCAGTCCGGGATGGATGCGTGCGTGTGAATTCACAGAGACTTGAGAAGCTGCTGGGAAAAAAAGCTGTCTGCGTGTTTTTGGAGAAGAAGCTGCTCCTTCTCTCTTGGGGTGTCGGACGTTGACACGAGGCAGAGCCTCACTGCAGACGCCCGGCAGCCCACTCTGCCCCACGCTTCTGGCACGGGCTCACCTCCCTGTGAGCTTGAACCAGAGGAAACAGCAGCTGACACATTCAGTGAGTTCATCAGTGGGGTTGGCAGGGGGCTGTGTGAGTGGCGACAGGGATTAAAGACAGCCAAGGGGAAATGAAGCAAAAACATCGAGAAGGCTCTGGAGATTTTGCAGAAGATATTACAGCAAGCCATAAACTAGGAACTAAACATGCTTCAGCCACGACTGGAAAACTCCAGAGAAGGGGTCTGCTCCTTGTGGTGGCTCAGCCAGACACCCCAGCCACGGAAGCAGCTGCCAAATGCCCAGGCAGCAGTAGAAAAGGCAAACAGCAGAGAGAAAGCAAAGAGAAAGGAGATGAAACCCCACAGTGGGAGGAGGTGTCAGGCACCAACACCAGGCAGAGACCCACCGTGTTGCTTGCCCATTTCATGGGCCATCAGCATAAGGACTTGGCATCAAGGAGCACCAGTGCCAGGAGGGCACCCGAATAGTCATTGGCCAAGTTGGTCCCAGCAGCCTGCATGGAAAGGAGACAGCTACTGGAAGAGAGGGAAGTGGATAGGGGGGCTCTGGGAGCTCAGCTATGCAGGGACAATTCTCTTCCTGTGTGGATATAGTTAAAAGATAAGAAGAAGTTACAAATTCCGAGTTTAATTATAACTGGCCATGAATAGTTGATTCAGAGCAGTAGGGCAGAGCGACAGAGCCTTCAGAACTTGTCAACAGCTGGCTCCACCACGAGGCCAGCACTGGAATACATGAAGACTGGCTTGAGAGACATTTTGGCACCAGCCAAACATGATTTACACAGAGGGCACACCCTGCACCGCCCAGGAGGCCCACACAATGCACAGCAACCTCCTCCCAAGCACCACAGAGCAGGGACTGACCCAGGCACACCAGGGACCTGGGGAGTCAAGACTGGCAGTGTGACCTGGGCGTCATGGAATGGCTGTGTCCAGGAGGATGCAGAGGACACATGCCTAAACATGGGGAAAAACGCTGTTTGGAGCTGGGACACTGCTCCAGACGCCGCAGCCAGCCAGCATCTGTGGTTCAGCAGGTGGCTGCAGGCAGTGTGTGAGGGGCTGGGAATAGTGCGAGGGGCTGGAAATTCCCCTCGGGCATGGGGATCAGGCAAGCATCTGTTTACAGCAAGGGAAGAGCTGCAGGCCCAGGAGCTGTGACACCTCCTGGCAGCAGCTGCCACCAAGGCCCCACAGATCCTGCAATGGCAGCTTGGGGAAAAGTCACCCAGACAGTTTGAGAGATTCTGTTTGGCAGTATCTGTCGCAGGCATCAGGTCAAAGGGCAGACATGCCATCATTCCCACCGATGGGCTGCATCCCAGTGCCTCGGCAGCAGAGCAGACCATGCTCGATGCAAAGAGGGGTTCATGGCTGCCAAACTGAGAATAAGTGCAGGCCTGGTTCCATGTCCTCCAGAACTGACTGACTGTGGTCACAGTCACAAAGGGGAAACTCCCCACCAAGAATACCACGAGGGCTACAGCCCCAGTTGCTAACTGTGCAGGACTCTGCTCAAAGGCTGAAGATCCCTGTGATAGTTGCCAGCATTGTAAACCCCACATGGTGCCCCAAGGCACAGCTGTAAAGGCAGTGAAGAGGTTTGTGAGACCAGTTGGTATGGTTGGCATTTATTAGTAGACGAGGAGAGCATCCTAAGGACAGGTTGCCCAGAAAAATTGTGGATGTTCCATCCCTGGCAGTGTTCTAGGCCAGGTTGGATGGGGCTCTGAGCAACCTGGGCGAGAGGAAGATGTTCCTACCCATGTCAAAGGGGTTGGAATGAGATGTTGCTAAAGGTCTTTTCCAACTCTGATTATTCTGTGATTGTATAATTCTGTGCTGCTCTCTCCATTGCCTACAGCTACCTCCCATGGAACAGCAGATCCCTTACACAACCACAGCCCCTGAAGCCCCTCAGGACACAGCTCTGGCAGATGTGGCCTATCCCATTCCCTTTGGGTTTCTCTCTCCACTCAGTAGAGAGATGAGGCTGGGTCAAAATCTCCCCATGGGTTTTCAGACTCAAAAACTGTTCTGCCTGTTCCCATATCTTCCTGCTCTTAGGTTCAAGGTTGAGTTGGGCAGAGCATGTCCCACCAACAACTGGGGACAAGGGGGAATGGCTTCAAATGGATAAGATACTAGGAAAAAAAATCTTTACTGTGAGGGTGGTGAGGTACTGACACAGGTTGCCCAGAGAAGCTGTGAATGCCTCATCCCTGGAGACGTTCAAGGCCAGCTTGCATGGGGGTCTGAGCAGCCTGGTCTGGTGCAAGTGCAAGGTCCATGGCAGGGGAACTGGAATGAGATGATCTTTGAAGTCCCCTTCCAACCCAAGCCATTCCGTGATTCTGTGAACTCACAGCAGTGGCTGCACCCTTCCATCACAGCCCTGGGGTAACACAGCCTTAAAATAGGCTGATGAGCTATTGTGGGTTAACCCCAGCAAGCAGCTAAACACATGGCTCACTCACTCTCTGCCAAGCGGAGTGGAGGAGAGAATCAGAAGGGTAAAAGTCAGGAAACTCATGGCTTGAGATAAAAGAAGATTTAATAGGTAAAGCAAAAGCTGCATGCACAAGAAAAACAATATAAGGAATTAATTCACTTCATCCCATCAGGAGGCAGGTGTTTACCACTTCCAGGAAAAGTGTTCATCATGCTGATGGAGTAAATACTTCCTCATGTGTGGTGGCTGTTTGGAAAGGCAGTTCGAATGCTGTAGCACCAAAAACCCACCCTTCCTCTTTCTTTTCCCCACATTTTATTGCTGACCACAACACCACTGGTATGGGGTGCACCTTTGATCTGTTGGGGTCAGCTGTCCCAGCTGTATCCACTCCCTACTCCCAAATTATAAGAAAGGCATTGAGACTATGCAAACACTGTTCAGCAATAACAAAAACATCCCTGTCTTATCAACACTGTTTTTGACTGCAAATGTAAAACACAGCACCATATGAGCTACTATGAAGAAAATTTACTCTTTCCTGGACAAAACCAGTGCTATCTTCACCCCTTATTTGATACCATTTAGGTTATGCTCACATCTCACACCACCCAATACCTCCTCATTAACTGCCTCCTCTCCCCTTTCCATCCTTTGATTTATAAGCAGGCATTGATCCTTAGTCTGTTAGCCATCCCAGTAAAGCATCTACAAAATGACCATTGAATTCACTTAGTCCATGACTTTGGGCTCCATCTCTTACGCTGGTCACTGGGGCAGGAGAGGCACTGTGTTGGGTGGAGTTACTGGGCACCAAAGCCAGCTCGGGTGAGGTCACTGCTGCACTTGCACTGCTTCTTGTGAGCCTCATCCTCCACTGGCTCAGGGGCTCCTGACACAGAAATTCCCACAACATGCAACTCAAATCCCAGCTTGCCACAGTGCAAGGTGACAACTTCCACCCCTGGTCTCTCGAGGCATAACACTGTGATTTACCCCTCCCCTTGCACCTGCTCTGCCATAGACTCATCCATGGGCTGCAGGGGAGAGCCTGCTGTGGTGTGCAGATACTTTTGGCCCCAGAGGCTTCGAGGTGTTTCAGCATGACCTTATCCATGGCCACAGATGCTTCACTGGGTACCTGCTGCAACATGGACACACTCATGGCCACAGACACCTTGGGGTGCCCCACATCCAAGTCCAGGGACTCCATCTACAGGTCACATTCCCTTTTCTAGGAGCTCACACTGGAGTTACAGCCTGCCCAGTGCAGCACAGGAACAGCAGTGCTGCCCTGGCCATCTGCCAGCCCAGGCCCATTGGCATGGATGTTATCAGAATGTTCCCAGGCACAGGACAGGAAGGTGACAAGCTGCACAGCACTACAGCAAACTGCTAAAGCAAAAAGCAGCCACTGAGAAGCACTAGGGTCCAGTATATATATGTATATGCAGTATATATATGATACTCTAGCATCAGGCAAGCAAGCCCATGGCAAGCACAGGAGCTCTGCCCACTGACAGCTAAATAACAATACAGATACAAATTCAGTCTAACATTATTCCAATCAAATCTGTCATTATCTCAAATGCTTTGAGTGGGTGCCAAAAAGGCCTTTATGGCAGACAAAACCAGTACATCTGCCACATGTCACATGAATACCTTTCCATTCCATGCTTAGTGCTTCACACTCCAGCTGTGCCCATGATGTGGAAGCCTCAGGTAAGCACGAACTGCAAGAGCCAGCCTTCTTCTGCCACTGAGGTCAAATACAACAGTCAGGGAGATTTAATTTGATAGACATGAAAGATGGGAGCTGCATTTAGGGTCAGCCTGTCCGACCGCAGGCCAGGAGCTATCATCTGCATGATCGATCAAATCCAGTCCTCTGCTGTGAGCACAGCCCAGAGAGCCCTGCTGTCCGTCAGTATGTTTATATTAGTAATTTCAGTGGCCAAAATAACCTGTACTTACAAAATGTGTGTCTGCCACAAGCACTGGGGAATCACAAATAGGGCATTGGAGCTGATGTGCCCTTCTGCAGACAGCCATCAGGGGAGACTCACATCACCCAGCTTTGGAGTTGACCTTTCAGGGAAAAAAAGGGATAAGGCATTGAAAAGTAGATGAGGAGGAACACATCTGAAGGATGGGATGCCATCCAGAGGGACCTAGACAAGCTGAAGGAGTGGCCCATGGGAACATCATGAGGTTTGACAAGGCCAAGTGCTGGTGCTGCACCTGGGCTGGGACAGCCCCTGGTATCAGCACAGGCTGGGCATGAACAGCCCCAGAGCAGCCCTGCCCAGAAGGGCTTGGGGGTGCTGCTGGCTGAGAGGCTGCACATGCCCCGGCCATGGCACTCCCAGCCCAGAGAGCCAAACGTGTCCTGGGCTGCATCCAGAGCCCCGTGGGCAGCAGGGCAGGGAGGGGATTCTGCCCCTCTGCTCTGCTCTGCTCAGACCCACCTGGAGCACTGCACCCAGCTCTGGGCTCCCAGCACAGCAGGGACAGGGACCTGCTGGAGTGAGCCCAGAGGAGGCCACCAAGATGATCAGAGGGATGGAGAATTTCTCTTATGAGGAAGGAGCTGGGATTTTTCAGCCTGCAAAAGAGAGGGCTCCAAAGAATTGTGGCCTTCTAGTACCTGAAGGGAGCCTACAAGGAAAATGGAAAGAGACAATTTACAAGGGCATGTAGTGACAGAACAAGAGAGAATGGCTTCAAACTGAAAGACAGTAGGTTTAGGTTAGATGTTCAGAAGAGGGTGGTGAGGCCCTGGCACAGGTTGCACAGAGAAGCTGAGGGTGCCCCATCCCTGCAGTGTTCAAGGCCAGGTTGGATGGGGCTCTGAGAAACTTGGTCTAGGGGAAGGTGCCCCAGAAAGGCCAGAGCAGTTTGTCTCTTCCTAGGAGTCACAAAGGTCACAAAGTTGGGGAGTCATGGGGGAGAGTGTTTGGAGTGAAATGATCCTTAAGGTCCTTTCCAACCCAAACCATTCTATGATTCTGTGCTGCTGGCTCATATCCAAGCAAGAACCTCTGTTTATGGCACCAGGGAATCTTTAATAGATGTCTCCAATGGGGTAGGAGACTGGTGTGCTGCCTTCACAGGCACTCAAACACATAGTGTCCCACCAGATTTGCCCCATGACAATATTCATCAAGCCCATTTGCCATCTTGAAGCTGCAGGGGCAGGCCAGAGAGCTGTAAGCAGTTCTCCCTCACTGTGTTTGGCCATGGAAAACAGTTTGTTCCCCACAGTTACTGTGGTGATGAGCTCTCTCACAGGAGTGTTTGTGCCCGTGACAAACACTCCACAGAAGAAGAAATATCAGGTACAATTTCCATTGAGTATATCACAAGAAAATACTACAATGGGCAGCTAGGACTCACAGCTTTCCCAGGGAAAGCGAGCTGATGTCATTTGTGGAGATGGAAGAATATTTCCAAATCCCTGGACAGCCCGAGGCTCCTTGGGTGGTGCCATCATGTCAGAGATCAGGATGAACCTGACCCAAATGTCCATTGCACCCCTCTCCTCCCAGATTGTGAGCAACTTCTCACTCCACAGGACAAAGTTGCCCTGGAAAGAGGATCTTACCTGGAAAACAGTGAAGAAGCTGGCATCTCTTCTGAAGAAGTGCCCAAATCTTTCTCTCTAAACTGTAAAGATAAAAGAGAAATCTGCTTTGGCCTATCTGGTACTTCCCACAGCCCAGAGCTGCTGTGTGCTGATGGACTGGTGTGTTCTGTCTCCATCCTTGTCATGTGTCTCCAGAGCCTTGGCAGGCAGACACTGTCAGGAGGTCACCCAACTTCTGTCCCTGCAGCTCTTGCCTTGCTGTAAACAGCCACTCGCGTGATCCCCAGCCCCAAAGGGAATTTCCATCCCCTCGCACTGCTCCTGCACCCTCACACATTGCCAGCAGCCGCCCACCAAACCCCAGAGCTCAGCTTTTGGCTGGCTCAGTGTTCTCCCTGTGAGCTGGTGGGTGCCCCTTCTCTTCTGACTCCCCTTAGCAAACCGCTCCATGGGACACAGGGGGCCCTTTCCCCTTTGCTGAGGGTGATGGAGGCAGCATGGTGCTCTCAACACATCCAGGGCTGTGCATTCCAAGCTGGTCTGTCCCTGGTGGTGATGGGTATTCCTGAACAAGCCCAGGGGGCTCTGCACTCTGCACTGAAGGTCCAAATCCACGCCTTAGGAACAGGGGTCCCATTCCTGCCTCCCCCATGGGTCTTGCCGCAACACCTTGGTTGCAGAGCAGACCCTACAAGTTGCAGGAGTCTGGAGGAGCTCAAGGTTGCCAAGATGAGATTCAGACCAGATTATGCCCCCTGCATCCCACCAGTAACTGATTGTGGTTGTAATCAAGATGGGAATTTTGTACTCCTAGAAAGATCACAAAGGCCATGGCCCTAATTCCCATCTGCACAGGGCTCTGCTCCAGTGCTGAAGGTCTCTGTGAGAGTTGCCAGCATTGCAAAATAGCCTCCCTGGAGGGAGAGCGGGAAGATGTACAAACCAGCAGAGGACTGTGTGCCAGTGCAGTGTCGAAAGCTTTGGGGCTGTTCCTGCTCTCTCTGAATTCAGCTTGTGCTCCCACCTCTGGAAGCAGGACTGCCGAGGAGCCTGCAAGCCCAGAGCCCACTCCCCTGCTGAGCTGCATGCCAGCTCCCAGAGTAAGGACATTTGCACTAAAATCCTGGGAAACCAAACTTTCTTCCCTCCTCACTGCACAATGTAGCATCCCTTCATGATTCAACAGCCAAAGCTTTGTGGCCAGAGATGGAAACTCCATGTTGGAGAGAAAATCCAGGGGGAGAAGAGGCAAGGAGAAGAGTTCAGAACATCTCCTGCTGCTTCTGGATGGGCATGGACAGAGGGTGTGGTTATCCGTGATGCTGGCAGTGTTGTGGGGTTTAGAGCTCCAGATAAGGAGCTTCCAACCCCACACAGACACACCCACAAACATCCACACACCCCAATTCATCTCATGCCTCCAGAATCATGAAATGGCCCCACGTGCTCTTTTGACAGCAGAATTCCCTTTGGAACACTACCTGTATTTCCCTTTCCAAACAGCAGGACCCCAGCAGCACCACATCTGCTCTTGCCAGAGGGGTGACAGCACGGAGGAGAAGGAAACGAGGATGCAGTTTTCAGCAGAGCCACACCCCCATCTGACAGCATACCCCAAACACACCTGGTGTGAGAGGCTCCCTCCCTGCTGCTGCAGAAGTTGTGTGACCCCCTCGGCTGCCTCACCCTGTGCCAGGACAGCACCAGCACGTGCAAAATTGGTCAGATTTGGGGAGCAGGATTCGGAGCACAAATACAAAGGTGCTTGAAAACACACAAAACACTCTCAAAAGAGAGACATCCAACCACACACCTCTGCCTGTTTCCAGCTTCTCAGGAAAGTAAACTCTGTTCAGGGGACCCCAAGAGGACCCCAACATACTGCCATCAGCCCCATGACACTAACCCAATCTCCTCCCAGTCTCTCACTCAGTGCCTTTTCACCTTCCATCCCCATGATGTTAGCTTCTCACTGCCTGGGATAATAGATCTTCCTGGAAATTAATGAAATTTCCAATTGCCCACATATCACAGGGAACTAAAACATGAAGCATTTCTTAGGGATAATGAGCCTGAGTGGAGTGCACAGCTGAGATTGCACACAGCCGCTTTGGCAAGAGCTCTTCAAAGATAAGGGTAATGCTCCAAACATCCAAGCAGCTCTTGGAGGTCAAGTTGTTCTCCCTTCCCACTTGATGTTATCTGCCTTGGGATCTGCTGGGTCACACAGAGACTTCCAGAAAAAATTCTGTCCTATTTAAAAAGTTTTGATTTACAGAGACGTCCTGCAGCTTGGGTGAGTGTTGGGGACTAAGTGCCTCACCAGACACATGCACCATCTTTCTAGTCACCCCTGTACCCCTGTCAAATACTGGCATAACATCTTCTAAATCTTCTGGAAATTCCCACTGTCCTGAGACTTGGCTGGTGCCTGTCCTCATCAAGTTTTGCTGAAACAGACATTTTATATATGCTAAAGAGAGTGATGTGGGACATTAGAAGAGCTTTTCTCAGGTGAGTGCAGCCTGTCTCTGGCATTGTAGCCCCAAACTCCCCTTTAAGGACCTCCCTGAAACACTGTGCTGGGTTCATCCACCCCCACCACAGTCCCCTGACTCTGAGACACTCTAAAGTGCTTAGGCTTGCCAAGAGGACATGGCTGCAGAAGGTTGCAGCTGATGCATCTGCAGCCCAGGCCCATCCCAAGCCCACTGAGAAATCAGCAGCATCCCTTGTGGGTCTCCATGAAGGCAGCAACACCTCCTGCCCCAAAGCAATCGCAGTGGTCTGTGATCTGCACTGTGCAGGGCTAAGATGAGCAACCCAGTGGTCTCTCCCAGCTTTAAATACCAACTCATTTAAGCAGAAGCCCAGACAAACAAGAAACAATGGGAGATGTGGCACCCACACCTTCTTCTGTCCTCACTTCCCAGCCAGGGCTCTCTTGCCCCTCCATGGATGCCAGAGCATCTGCTGGGCAAACACTCTACCTGCTCCCTTCTCCCATTCCAAGGATGCCCCCATAAAGAGCTGTCCTTCCAGTCCCTCGGCACTAAACTCTACGCTGCAATTTCTGGGAAGCTTTGGATCTCACATATGTTTGTCCCGATTCCCCAGCTCGCCAGCTGCCCAGCTGTTCCTTTCCATTTGAGCTAATCACAGAGATTAAGGCAAAGACCCAGCCTGGAAGGTTTGCAAACAGTTCCAGCGTGTTTCTGCAAGCAGCTTTTGCAGTCACACTCAGGCACAAAAGCACATGGGCTAATAAACACTGTGGCATCTGTGAAGGGAATTCCCAGGAAAGGCTCAGTGCTAACCCAGGCAAGTTAGCCACCAGCCTGGGGACACTGCAAACCATGGGGTCACCAGGCACATGCCCTTCAAAGGGGAAGAAAAGGGAGACAGCAAGGCTTGGGGAAAGATGCCCAGAGCTGGCATCATTGTTATGGATTCATGTCCATAACACATTTCACCAGGAGCCTGGGCCCCAGTGTCCCGTGTCCCCCGCAGGAGGAGCTCTGCCAAGCTGTCCCCTCCATCCTCCTGAGCACATTAACACACTCAGCCCTCAGGGAGGGTGCAGCCCACCATCCTCCAGGGCTCAGTGGAGCTGAGCAGCCAGCTCAGGGCAAAGCAGAGTCCTTCCAGACTGTCCCTGTGCTGCCTTGTGCCTGGAGGCAGTAGATGGTGCCTGGAGTTGTTCATTATTCGATCAGCTCTGCATTTTGCAGCCTTCAAACCTGTGTGGCCCAGAGACCCTGAGCCAACACGACAGAGAAGCCATCCTGCATCTGTCCAGCTGTGTGCTGAGGCTTCTGCAGCTTCCCCCCAAGCCAAAGCCTCTGTCCTGTCAAAGGAAATAGGCTGTCCTCTCTCTACTCACAAGCTCGAGGGTTCACTCTGGACCCCCAGACCATCTGTATGTTTGCCACTTCACAAAGCAAGCAGCTTGCAGCTGGCCTTGCTGTGATTGCACAGAGAAAGAAGGGAGTGCAGCCATCTGGGGTTCCTGACGGACTGCAGTGTGGGATGAATAGTAGAGAAACATCACCCTGGGTCCTGAGGAACAGGCACGAGGGTGAGCTGGGGAGGAAAGAGGAGATCAGTGCTCCCATAAGAGGGACTTGTGGTTGAAGTGTGATGTTTTCCCCCGGTGTGGTGCAGAAGGTCCCTCGGTATTGTTGGTTTTGGGGTGAGGGAGACATTTCTCTGGCAGTTTGCCTGTAAGAGCATGACAGTGGGATAAAATGTACTGGCCTGATGCCCACGTGCTTTAGGGACACAGAGGGGCTGATGTGCCAACACCAGAGCAGGAGCAGAGCTCACAACCCATTTCCTGCCAGTGCAGGGACCCGAACAAGCCTGACAAGCTCCAGGCATGGGAAGGTCTGTCCTTCTCTCCTTCCTCTCCCTGCCACCAGCCCCCTCACTCTCCCCAAGGCCAGCACAACCCAAGGGTGGGGGAATTTACATTTGGCCTTGACTGCAGCCATGCCAGGACCTCCCCTGCCTGCCCGTGGGTAGCTCTGAAGGCCGGCAACAGGCAGAGCTTGTGCTGTTGCCACACACGAAGCTCAGGCTAAGCATAGCTGGGTTTTGGCAGGGCACAAGGTGACCAGAGATCTCAATGACCCGAGTGCCCCATCTGCGGTGTCTCAGATAGAGAAGATCCCATCCCCTCTTCAGCTTGTCCAGCTGTTCCCAGTGTGATGTCTTCCAGGCACGAGAGCCCAAAGTTTTGCCGGTAATACAAACAGAACTACTTGGACTCAAAACCTGATCAGTTCAACCAGAAACATAGCTCAGATTTAGAGGGGAGATTTTGAGACAAACAGCTTAATTAATTAAACTGAGGAATACAATCAGAGGAAAAAACATTGTAAGTACTTGCAATTTTTTTTTTTTTTTTTTTTCTATTTTTCTCATTTTCTTTTTTGTTTTGTTTTGGTTTTAATAGGAATGTTCCTGAAAGCCATATGGGTGAAAGTTGAAAAACATAGAAAGCTTCCAGAGGAGCACTGAAGACCCTAAAATGGCCTGGGGACATTGGGAACCCACAGCACACTGATGAATGCCCTCTCCCTGAGCCATGGCAAGACAGACGACAGCTTCTTGCTAGCTGGGAGGACAAAATCATCCCAGAGAATCACATGATCAGATCAGACAGATGATCAGATAGAGTAGCTTTTTGGGTTACTAACTGTCTGTGGATGAGGGGCGGGCAAGAATAAAAGTAGACAGAGGAGAGCACGCAGACACAACTTCCCAACTTTGTGACCTTTGTGACTCTTAGGAAGAGACAAACTGCTGTGGTCTTTCTGTTTGTCCCTCTTCCCTGCTGGTTTCTCCATAGCTGCAGCCCCTGGTCCTTCAAGAAACCAGGGATCACCTGTAGCTTCAGAAGATTCTCTTGCATTGGTTCCTCCTGTTTTATTACTGCAGAGTGGTGGTGTTGTCCTGAAGTGATGCTCAGGATGCAGTAACATCTCTGCATGTGCTGGCAAATTGTCTGCACGCTGTGCCACAGGCCTCTGAGCCAGGCCAGCTAATGCCAAGCTAAGTGCATGGGGGCGAGCAGAGAGCCAGAGACCATCCTCCAGGGATGGGGGAATGCGGCCACTCCATCCAGGGATGAGAGAGCTCGGCCCAGGGCTCTCCCTGCCAGCTGGCCATGGTGCCTGGTGGCTTTGTTGTGTACATTTAATCACCTCATCCAGACACGGCGGTTCCTTCATTAATCACTGATGAACACGGGTCCCACCAGATGCTGAGACAGCCCAGACATCTTCCTCGCCCTGTGCACCCTACCATTCCCTGATTTACAGCCTCCTTCCTCTGAGGCGTAGGCGTAACCTCATGCCCTGCTCCATTCCTGATGTGGATGTCAGCATCCCACTGCTTTTCCCCCTAGAAGGTAGTTCTGGCTGCCAGCACCCGAGCAAGTCAGCCCCCAGCCCTGCTCGGGACCCCCGCCCCACATCACTCTCAGAGCCTTGTCCCACAGCCCTCTGCATAAGGCCAAAGCATTCACAAATGCTTTCCAAGCAGCTCCATTAATTTCCCCTCTCCCATCTCCTTTGGAGCTGGCAGAAGAGCATATTGGATGAGTCCGAATCCAGGAGGATATGATAGAAGTTGGCTTTATTTCTTGTCCAGCTTTTCTGACTCCTTATGCTGTTTGGTCCTGCTTTTCTCCACCAGCTCCAAGAGTCTTGTGCTCCAAGCAGGTCCTTGCCAAGGCCAGTTCTTCTCCAGTCCCAGAGCAAGCACCAGGGACTGGTGGTAGAGCAGGCCTGAGCTAGAGCAGGTTGTCCTCCCAAGTATCCAGCTTTCCACTACCCTTCCTTCAGGCTCGCTCTGAGCAAGACCACTTCCAGTTGTTGATCTCCCCAGTCTCCTTCCTACACCTTCATGGAGTGACAAATCCGCCTCAGGAACTCAGAGACCAAACAAGGTCTCAAATCCAACCTTCCACCAACCTTCCACCCAAAACAGGGGCAGCAGTGGGATCACAGAATCACAGAGAATCACAGAATCACTTTGGCTGGACCAGGCTGCTCAGGATGCCCATCTGCATCTTGACATCATCTAGGGCTGGAGATGATCCTTCCAGCTCTCCAGGCCTCTCTTCAAGCACGTGACTCTGCCCGTGGGGATAATTTTCCTGTGCTACAAGTTAGATCACTCTCTCTCGTGCCCTGCACCGTGCACTTCCATTAAACGCTTGGCTCCATCAATAATCCACCCACAGATGTTGGGGAGCTGCTCTTGGGTCTCCCCCAAACCATCCTTTCTCACAGGTGGACATGCCCAGTTCCCCAGCCTCTCCTTTGGGGCAGAAGCTCCAGCCCAAGCCATTTTAGTGGCTTCTGCTGAACTCACTCCAGTTTATCAGTGTTTCTCCTGTACTCAGGGGTCTGAAACCTGAACACATTACCCAGATGTGGCATAATGAGAGGTCAGCAAAGGAAAGCAATCACTTCCTGAGATCAGCCCAAAGGAGTTGAGCCCTTATGCCTTTTAGCAGCTCAGTGGTACTGCCAAAATTATTGCTCCAGCAGCCTCGAAATGATGGTGGACTTTTGTGTGTTCAAAGAACCTGTGAGTGATGCCCAACATAGCCGTAGCCCCATGTTTCTGTGTTGCCCAAAACTTCACAGGGCAAAGCAGTGGAGGAGGTCTTTTGCAGACAACAGATTCAGAAAATAACCAGGTTTCCTGCCTCTTTGGATGTCCACAGGAATGAAGCAGCTGCAGGCTGCGTTCTCCTCAGTCTCAAAAAGCCTCCAGCCTGAGGGAGCCATCAAATGAGCTTCTCACAGCCCCAGGTCTCACTGGTGGCTGTGTAGATGCCCAGTGCTTGCAGCATTTTAACTTCTCACTTGTGTCCTTGTGCCTGCAGATTTAATCTACAATCATTTAATATTAATTTCCTATCATGCTGAACGTCATCAGGTCCAGAGCTGGTCCCAGAGGAATACCCTGGAAGGTGTCACTTCCTCACAGATGGCTACAGATGCCTACTGTCCCGAGCCACCTGCTCCTTCTCCCCAGCTCAGGGAAACCTGACATCTCCAAATTCTCACAGGGACTCCCACCTCCACTACATTTTCTAGCGTGCCTGGAATACCTTTCATAGCACAGGAAATGACCAGAAATGGCCGTAAAAAGCTGTGGGATTGAGAAAATAAGTTGGAAGTTATTCTGGAGACCTGTTTTGTGAGGCAGGTTGACAAGAAGCAGCAACTGAGCACTGTTAGGATGTTTTCTTTGTAGGAGCCAATTCTGCAGACTCGTGGTCAAACCTCCAGAGGGCTACAAAAAAGAGAAGCCCCATTAAAATCCATGCACACCAAAAAGAGGTGCTATCTCCCAGCAGCAAGACACAGGGTGTCCCCATGTCGAGGGAGAAGCAGTCTCTCTGCACAGGCTTTTCATCACAAGGATGGAGGAGGCAGAAGTGGGGAGCTGGAAAAAGGGGGTCCCTTCCCATGGGATGTGTTCCTATTACCCTTTAAAACCTCATGTGAGAATTGCATTGCCTTTGCTTTATCTGCTTGTGTTTTTCCCAGACGGAGGAAGCAGCAAGTCTTCTTTCAAGATGTTTGTAGTCAGAGCAGTGCCATCTCTGTGGGCCTGACTCACATGACGGATGTTCTGTGCTGCGGGGAACGTGGATGCCTGAGCAGAGATACCCAGCAGAGGTCTGTCAGCCCCAGCACCTCCTGGGAGCACCAGGGAAATTCCAGTTGTAAAAGAAATAAAGACTATTGCAGCTAAGATTCCCTCAGCCCATTTTATAGGGCTCTTGGGTACAATTTATGCAGGCAGCTACTTTTGAAATATTTGCCCTTGGTGTGTGTCTTCTAGCATCCCCTATAGTGCCTGATAAACTGGAAAATATTTCACAGTCTTCCTTACTTCTTCCCAAACACTGAATACAGACATTGCTTGCCTTTCTGCATCTTGCATAACAGCATTTTCTTTCTTTTGGGAAATAGATTTAAAAGATGAGGATGTGTTTTTGCAGTACCTCCTCATCATCATCATTGCTGTGGTCAGCCATGCGTATTTCCCAGAAGCATTCACAGTTTTATACTTCTTAACTTCCCATTTGCATCTGCTCATGCCAACCAGCTCCTCTCTGGCAGGTGTTCCTCATCTTTTGCTGAGCACACCACTTAATCCATGCACCAGCACAGCCATGACCCACAGCCTCAGTTCCAGTCTCTCCAGCCCAGTGCCTCCTACACTGCCCAGGCTCAAGGGGCTGTGCAGCCATGCAGAGATCCCAGGGAGCAGGCAAACCCCAGCTCTGCAGGGGCTTCTCTCCCTGGGTCAGGTCTGTGTTGCTCAGGCTCTCAGGGGAGTCAGGCTCCATGGGAATGGCCAGGCTGGGGGAAGGAGCAGGACAAATTCTGGAGCAGTAAGGGCAGAGGTGCCCGATGCCCCGGGCTGAGGCAGCAGCCCCACTGCAGCCAGAGGAAGCACTGCCATGGTAGCCACCAGGTACTGGGTGGGCAAGCATGCAGTGCAGGGCAGGAGTCATCCTCGCAGGGATGCTGGCGTGTCACCTGCTCTGGCTTAGCCAGGCACTTTGGACATGGGGGCCAGTCACCACCTGCAGGAATTTGGGCAGCAGCCAGTGGAACCTCTCCATGAACCACTGCACTGCTCCAGAACCGTTCACAGCTTCATTTCCAGCCTTTTTCCTGCTCTTTGCTTGCTACTTTGTCTCCTGGCTCAGCTCTAGATTTGAGAGGACAACAGGCACGGCTGTGTGAAGCTGGTTCCTGTCCTCAGCTGCACATGAGCATGATGTGGTGGGATTGGTCTGATGGTCATGTTCCTTGGGAATGATCAAAGCTGGTCCTGCTGCAGGTTCTGCTTTGAGAGGGGCTGGGAGGACCAGAGACAAACCAGGAGACCCTAGGCGACTTCCTCTCCATCTGGAAGAAGTATCTCACACACAATGTTCCCCAGCGATAGTCACAGCTCTTCAAGCTCCACTGCCTGGCTTGCAGCCCCAAATGTCTCAGTCCTGAAGGGCTTGGGGGCAGTCAGGACCTGCAGACAATTGGCCATGCCTGCAGAGCCCAGCCAGCATCCTTGTGTCACTGCCAGCAGGCTGGGAGGGAAAAGTCCAGGTCGTGAGCGCTCACTGAAAGGCCATCAGCCTTCTTTTGCAGGATCAAAGCTCATCCTCTTGCCAGTTCTGCTACCAGTCCTGCTGCCTGTTGGCCAGGCTGGGAAGGGCTGGGGGGGCCATGGACAAAATGAGAGTGCACAGGGCCTCTTCCTAGTGCCAAGCCAGATCCCGTCAGGGCAAAGGAAGCTCTCGCACACAATATTCCCCAGCACCAGCTCCTGGCTGTCACATGCAAAGCAGCATGGGCCCTCCAGGCAGGGGTCCTGCCTGCCCACAACCCCACAGAAGCAGTAGCCCCCCCCTCCACAAACTGTGGCAAGGAACCTGCCAGCCATAGCAGATGGCAGCTCTTCCCTTGCTAATGAGCCGGCAGGATTTAATTCCTACCTCCCATTAACACTCATTAGAGTGTCACTTGGCCATTCTTCTGTGTCTGTCACATCTCTGGGCATCAAGATGTTAATTTAGGGCTGCCTCTGGGGCGGCCACCATCCTCCCAGCCATCCTCAGAAGGTTACTGCCTCCCTGTGCCCCAAACCCCGCCTAAACGTGGGACTTAAGAGGAGGCAGGAACAGGTCAGCAAACTGACACTCGTGGAACAGATGGATAGATACGGTCTTAACCTGCAGACCAGCTCTGGCCTCGGGGTTTTCCTGTGGTGTCCCGACCCTCCCTGAAATCCCGCAGCCCCGCTGAGGGCACAGAGCCTCGGGAATATGCAGCCAGCCCTACCACAGCTTGTTAGGGGACAGAAGTAGGTTACTTTCTGCCACGCATAGAAATGATGTGATGCATATTCATCAGTTACAGTTGTGCGGAGATTACAACAGTTGCATAAATTGCAGGTTTAGGGATCATCAGCTGCACTCCATGACTTTTTCAGGGCTTCCTCCCTTGAAAAAGAGATGGAAATTGGAGTCATCTCAGGAAAAATAAAGGTCAGAGCTTTAAGTGATGTCTTAGAAAAACACTGTTTACTGTACAATTTTTGCATCCCTCAGGTGAACAATTCAATGATCACAAGTCTCATCTTATATTTAAAATTATATTTATCAGCTATAATCACTGTCAATACATTTTTATTCTCAAAAATCAATTTACCGAACTGTTCACATATATGATGGAAACAAATTTGAAGCTCTGCCTCACAGGATCGATGCTAAGCAGGTCACTGCATCTGTTTACAAAAGGAAAATATTCTTTCACACAGCTGCCTTTGAGCATAGTAAAGCCCAGGGAGCTTAAAAGCTTTGAAAAGTGGAGCGGATTTGGGGATTGATGCTCTGCAATCACCCATGAAGGCAGGAGCTTGGGGCAAAGCTGTCCCAGGACATCCACTACCGCCCTCGATTCCCTGTTGAAGGAGGCTTGCCACCTCCAGAGCCACTTGTCACAAGCCTGCCCATGCCACTGGCTTGAAAGCCTGCCCCAGCCACTTGTCACCAGCCCACCCACGTCACGGTCTCTCTAGTGTGTGCCTCCTTGCCAGCCTTGCCACGTGGTGCTGGATCCCTCTGGAGTGTTGACAGCGTGGTGATGGCTTCACCCAGCAGCGAGACCACTCCCACAGAACACAACACCCAGTGCAGAGACACCTGTGAAAACCCCCAAAATTATTCGGGTTCCTCTCGACCACAGGGTATTAAGTTAACCCTGTGGGGCAAATGTGGCTATCCGTGACAGATGGGTCTCATCTGAAACACCGCATTTTGGACAGAGTCTGAAAGAAAAAAGGACTGAGAAAACACTGATGTGAGTATTCCCCGTGCAACATACTCTGGGCAGTCAGCCCCTGGCAAATACTGATTTCTGCTGCCTGCTTCCTCAAAGAGCTCCAGCACTGTCAGCTGCACGTAGCAATGGTCAGCCAAGCTGCTGACCACTCACTTTTTCACACTTTCAACTACAGCTGAAGCAGTTCCCTATCCTGAAAGCAGTACAGCAGATGAAGTATTAGTGTCTTTCAGCTGGAGAATGACTGCACAGCAACTCAGATCGACTGGAAGCATTTCAGTCTTCCTATGTTTTGGGGTATCTGTTATCACAGAAAAAAAACACCAGATTCTTCACAGCCAAATTTTTCATTAATTTTTCATCCAAAAGACAAGTTAATATCCTAGTGTAAAGGTCCTTGTTTCCCCAAATGTGTCATTTGAACTATATGGCATTTAGGAAAGACTATGTATTTCCCACGCAGGTGTTCCAAATGCCTTGGGATAACACTACAGTTCTTTTATTGCTCCTGCAGTAACCCCTGTATCATCGTCTGTATTTTCACCTCTCGGTATCAACGGAGGAAGCTGGGTGAGAGCCACTGTTAGCAGCAATTCAATAATAGCTTCTGCGATCTGTGCATCCCCCCCCAGGGCCAAGGATAATAACTTCCCTCAATCTGCTGGACACTCTCCTCCTGATGTAGTCCAGGATGTGGTTTCCCTTTTCCACGGCAAGAGTGCTCTCCTGGCTCTCGTTCAGCCCGGTGCCCACGGTAACACACAGGTCCTTCCCACCACCGCCGCTCTGCTCCCTGCCCGGGCTCGTGGCACCTCAGGGCTGCACTCTGCATCCTCCTTGATGAACTCCAGGGTCTTGGTGTCCACATTTGACTAATCCCTTTGCAATGAGACTGTGTCAGGTGTCAGCCTCCCTTGTCTAGTGGCAGCTGAGGCTTGGCTGAAGGAAAGGATCCCTGTTGCTGATGGAAAGCCCTGCGTCAGCCTCCAGGTGCTTCAGTCATTACTGGCCATCCACCAGCCTTCGAGCTGTTGGTGGTGACCCTTGGAGTCCAGCACAGCTTTCCCCTGGGAAGTCCTTGCTTGCCCTTTGCAGGCTGAGAAATGGTTTCTGAGATGCTGCCCCATCATGGGTCTTACAGCAATTCCCACTTTCTGTGCTGATCCTCACCAAGTCACATCTCTCTCTCCCCCAGAGAGCATAGAGACCTTTGACTCCTGCATGGATAATCCCCACCCCCCAGCCCTCCTCCTGAGCCCATATTGCAACAGAAATCACAGAAAGTGGAGGTCAGAGACCACAGGATGTCTCTGTGCACCCTCTGCTCTGGCTGAGCGCAGGCAGTATGTCCCAGGCAGACAGCAACATCCAAAAATCTCCTTCAGGATGATCCATCTCCAGAATAGAATAAAGATTTGGGTGATCCAGCTGCGACGTTTCCGCACAGGCTGGAGCTTTGCATCCCAAAAGCAGCCTCAGCTAGTTTTATACAAAGACGTTAACGAAATTCAGGATATCTTGGTTTTGAAAGCACTGCATAATTGCAAGCTGTTATTGTCTGAAACCGCATTTGCAAGATGCAGTCTCAACAGCCAGGCAGCTTGGGGAAAAGAAGCACTTGTTCAGTGTGGGAGAAGCTCCTGCAGAGGATACAATACCCTTGCCAAGCATTCACAGGCCTTCAGCTGCCCAAGCACCACAATTTGCAAGCAGAAACTTGTGGACGACATCTTACTCAAATTACCCCCAGCTCTTGCCCTAAGCTCAGTGGTTTTTCTATTTCATTCTTCTCTATGCCATACAGAAGCCTTCATCACACCCTCAGCATCGAGTAACAATGTGGTTTTTTTGCAAAGGGGCAGGACCACAAGGCCCCCACTCTGAATCACGACACCCAGAAAGCTCTGGCAAAGGCTTCATGCACACATTTCAAACCCACCCGTGGCACTGCTGCAGACTGAGCCCTTCCATGCAAGCACTTGTGACTCCTTCTTGACTCCTTTTCTTCATCTGCCTTGAAAAGCAGAGACAAGACTGGACAATGCTTGGTTTGATCAGGCATTGGCAAAGCCACGAGGGTGAGCATTGCTTCAGTCATAGGATTCGGTGAGGGACTGGCACACCCCAGGAAGAGTATGGCTGGGTGTTGTCTTCAGCTTTGTCGTCACATTTCATCCAAAAAGCTCAGCTGCTGTGGGCAGGATCCTGCATCTGCTCAAGCTCTGATTAATGGCTCGGCAAGGATTCAAGTGACATGTTCAGTCTTTCCCTGCAGGACATCCCTCAGTCAGGAGAGGGGACCGCATGCACTCCCCATCACTATCCTGTCAGAAATAGAAAATTCATGCATATCCCTTCCCTCGGTCTTGTCTTCACTTATCCCACCTTTGGAGGACTTGTTAAGTCATACGAAACTTAGACTGTGCCTTCATGGTATCACTTGGACTTGGGAGCCAGATTTTGCAGTGCATCCATTTTTTGTGATGCATGGGACAGTCCTGCTTGAAATCTGGCCACAGACAGATGATCCAGTATTTGTGGCCAAAGAGCCAGGAGCATCCATAGACTGACTTCACTTTGGGGCATTCCTCCTATGGCCTGTAGGTGAGTGTGGATTTTCTGGAGTGTCCCAGGTCCTCCAGGACGCCTGAGGGATCAGGATAGCTCAGAGTCAGACAACATCCCTGCCAAATGATGCAGTGGATGCTGCAAATCTGCTCGTGTTCAACAGGACATCAGGTTATGGGGGAGAGACCCTCTGCTAAACACAGACCACTGAAAATTCACACAGTGGCCAGCATCCCCTGCCCCTGGCCACCAATAACCATAAAGGAGGGTGGCTGGGCTGGTGGCCGGGTACAGCTTTGCATGGCCTGGCAGCATCAGTGTTAACTGGGCTCTGCCCTGGCCTGCCGAGAGTGCACATTTGCCTGCAGAGCTGTGTTTCCAGAACACTCCTTGCAATTACATGCCCTGCCACGGTTATTAATATTTATTAGGCTCAATTATTCATGGCCTCTTTAGGATCCTGTTGTTTAAGTCCAGCTTGAGATCTCCAGGCTAGCAATCACAAAAGTTGCTTTCCAGAGGAATTACAGTAAATCAAACCGTTGGAAATGTTGCAAGCAGATGTAAAACTCACAGAGCTGCCCAGAAAAGAGCCTCATGTCCAGCACTCAGAGGCCCTTACGTGCTACAAGTGAGCTTCCTGGGGTGGGATGCAGGGTCGTGGGACAGCACATTCCCTCTCCCTGCCACCTGCACAGCGGTCACACTGACCATCTCCTTCTGAATCTGCCAGGGAGAGCAGCCCAAGAATAATGGCTTGGAGGCTTTTCCCTGTCAAAAGGACACATGGTGAGGATGGAGAATGAAGCATGATGCTTGTGACAAAGCAGGCAGCAGCTAGGAGGCTGCAGCCTGTCCTGGTGGCTGTGGTACAGCTGTGACCAGGGAAGTCCTTGTCCCAGCTCCTGGCTGTGTTTGGTCCATGGTGGGGAAGCCATGGGCAGGGTGCAGGATCCAGAAGGGATCCAGCAGGGTATCCTGCCCAGGAAGCATAACCCATGGCACGGGGCATCCCACTGAGACCTCCCAGACTGCTCTATCCATGGAGCTAGCAGTACACACAGAGCCCCGAGAGGGAGGATTTGCCTTCCTGCCCTGTTGATGTCCAGATTTGCACTGTGGCCAGGTCTGGGTGAGCCCCAGAACCCAGCACTGAGCACACCAGCCCCTGAGGGTGCACAGGAGGAGGCAGGGGGTCTGCCCACACAGCATCTCCAGGAGATGAGAGCTTCCGGGGCTGCACTCTGTCAGCAGAGAGCCATCTGGGCTACTCAGAGGTGCTCAGCACGGCTGATAAGCTAGCTGTGATGGCCGAGCTGTCTCAGGCTGCTTGCAAAGCCCGAGGCAGTGCAGGCAATCCCAAGCTTGCCCTGCAAAGCCTGGGCTATGCTCCTGCTGCTGACCTCTGCATCTGCTCCCAGCCTGAGCTCGCATTAGCCATCCCACAGACCGTGGCCACTTCAGCAGCTCTTGTCAGCACAGAAATAACAGGTGGCACAGGGAGCTTGCAGGGGGTCCACCGGCCATGGGAAGGAGCTGTGCTGTGGGCAGGGTCCCCCAGGCCATTGGGCATGGCACAGGTCCCTGAAACCCTTGTGACAAGTATGAGGAGACAGTTTCTGGTGGTGCTGGCTGTTGGGACATGTGAAGATTGCATAGGTGCCTCAGAGAGGAAGGAGAGAACTCATTCCAGAGAAACAGACTTCTTGCAGCTCCCTCCCTCCACAAGCACTGGTCTCCAGAGAGCTGGGGCCTCTGAGGGGCAAAGCATGGCAGGGAGGAGGTGCATGCCCAGGAGGGAGCAGGGTGCCACGGGGTCTTTTCCAGAGACCAGGAAACTCCTGAGGAGCAGCCTTGCCCACAGTGATTCACAGCTGAGCCACGTTGCCAGCGTGAAGGGATGGAGCAATTCGCTCAGCACAGAGGAGGAGAAGCAGGGGCGCTTCAAGGGAAGCAGTCCTATGTGTTGAAGCCTTAGCAATGGAAAGGAAAAAGGGACTGTCTGCCTCTGCTCCACAGCCAGGGCCATGCCCCTGTGCCACCAGGCTCACATAACACTTAGGTGGGTGTCAGAGCCCAGCCAGGGAATGCTGGAGGGGAGAGGAACAGGAGAGAGGCAATCAGATGCCAGAGCAAGGCCCTTCCCAAGGGACAGGATGCCAAAAAGGCCACAGGTCACCCTCAAAAACTTGGTTTCCTTGTATGCCATCCTTTATCTGACCTGCCCTGCCTCCTTAGCATCTCCCCTGCGTACCTGCAGCAGCTGATGTCTCCTGCCCATGCTGTGGCTCTCTTTTGCCCAAAATCTGCAAGTAACTAAAATCTGCTGTGCTGTGGGCTCTAGCATGGCTCAGAGTATAAAATTTTGATCAGTTAAATGGGTTTTCAGAGGAAGCTGGATGAACTGGAGAAGGAACACGCATCCTCATCCATTTCCCTTCCTGGGACAGTTCTCTTGCCTGCATCATGCAGGCCACTGCTCAGAGGCTGCAACAGGGCTGGCAGGCAAGGAAAGGCTCATGCCATGCCTGTGTTGGCATGAAAAAGCAGCCCAGAGCCTGCTTTGCAGAGCTGGAGAAGCTGAAAGGGCTGATCCAGCTCACAGATAGGTCAAGCGGGGCAAAAATGTGGATTTGGAAGAAGAGAGGAAGGACAGGGTGACAGCCAGGGAGCAGGGTAGACAGTTAACCCAGCTCCAGAAAGCAGGGCAGGCACATGCCAGCGGGGGCCAGTGCTCCTGGGAGTGGGGGTCCTGCTCTTTACCCTGGGATGACAGCAGGCTGGGGACAAAGAGGGAACAGACCCTCTGAGCTGTAAGATCTGCCCCCCATCACACCCCAAGCCACCTTTTTTAACCTCCTCCACCGAGCCATCCCACCAGCTGCCTGCACCACCAGCCCAGCCAACTTTGGGGCTGATAGCTCCCCAGAACCAGCACCCACCACCATCCCCCATCCTGCTCAGGGTCCTGGGCATCCTCATCTCACAGCCCTCCCCTCACCTTGCTGAAGGAATCAATATGATCCCATCCCCAGTAGTGCCCCAGACAGTCTCCAGCAGGCAGGGGCATTTTTTTGTTCCCCAAAAAGCCTCTGAGTCCCAGCAAGAGCTGTTTTAATCAGAGCTTTCTGCCCTGCAGGACTCAGCGTGGGGTAGTGAAAGAGGCACAGGCACAGCCCTTTTACTCTCTCCCCTCCCATCAACCCTCTGTTTGGCTTCCTCTTCTCTTTTAATTCACCCCCCACCCCCCCCTCCACATTTCAAGCCTGCTTGGTAAATGTTTGAAAGTGAAGCTGATGTGGTTGGTATGGCAACACCAGGCTGGGGCCCTTGCCTGAAACCCCAAACACACAATTAGCTGATTAAGAGGAGAGGCAGCGGCGTGCTGGGGCTCTGATGCTCTGCAGGGCTGTTCCAAATTACCCCATCAGGGGTGCTTGGAGGTTCCCAAGAGGGAAGACAGAGAGTGTGCACAGCCCCTCACATGGGTAAAGGTTTTCCAGGTCTGGAGAGGGAGCTTTTTCAGGAAGCCAGTCTGTAGGATGCTGCGGTACAGGAACAGGGCTGATAGAGATGCCAAAAGCAATGTGGAGCCTGCTGGACCACTTGCAAGCGCCAGGTCCCTGTCCAGATTGCAGCATCCAGAAGTCTGGGATCACTGCAGGTCACACCAGGTCCCATCTTCGTGTTAGAACAGGACCCAGCTGTGCCCCAGGAGGATTCAGTGGCCAGATCCACCACTCACAGCTCTCAGCTGAGAGGAGAAGATAGGAAAGGAGCTGTGTGAGAGGAGAGGGAAAAGAGAGGGAGAGCCACTCTCCTCTGGAGACAGATGGGCTTTGCCTCCAGCCCTGAGGGCTGCCTGCTTGTGCCCAGTTCCCTAAACATATCACGGTGCCCTTGCTAGCAGGGNCACAGAGTGGCTCAGGAAGGCAGCAATCATCCCAGTGACAGCTCTGGTTAATGAAGTCGGCCTTCATTAGGCGTTTCCGTTCCACTTGAAAAGCTCCTCTGTGAGGATGCTCCACGGCCTGTGGCAGAGATGGAGGATGTGGGGATGGCTGACGCTGCAGGGTGACAGCCAGGCTGCCGGCTGGGCAGCAGGAAGGGCTGGCATTCCTCTGGGACTGAGTGCATGTCCTGCAAGGTGCTGTGGGGTTACAAACTCACACCCTGCACCCACCCACAGTCCAAACCCAGCACTCCCCCCAACAACACAGCCTCGATCCTTCTCCCCATTCCCAGGGGTCATCCTGCTCTCCAGAGCCATCAGTGTCCTGGGGGACAAGTCCCTGCACCAGTCTCCACTATTTGACTGCACCTGTGTTGTGGGGTCAGACTCAAATTTTCTGGGACTTACAGGTGGAGCAGAGGGGATAAGCTGGGAGGGATGCCCACTGTCTGGGAGCTGGCTGGAGTGGTCCTGTGAAGAGGCTCATTTAGCTGATGCCTGCAAGAGTACTCCTAGATTAGAGAGCTCTAAATTGCTCAGCTATTATCTGTCCAGCGGGAGCACCCTCATCTCATCAGGGCCATGCTCGCCGAGCCTCCAGCTGCAGGAACAGGATTGAAAGACCCATGACTCCCTGCCCCAGCTGCTCTGCAGGGACTTGCCACTCCAAGGAAGGGCATCCCAGGATAAGCACAAGCTTGGGGAACACCTTCCTGCAGATCAAAGTCCTGAGTATGTCCTCTGGGCAAGATGGGTTGCTGGTTTCCTCCCACCTCCTTCATGTCCCTGTTCCCTCACCCCTGAACCCTCCCCCCAGCTCTTCATGGGGAATTTTAGCACTCAGACTCTGTCAGACTACATCCTTTCTCTCTACTCCCTCCCCAGGTCCCAACAGTTGTCTCCATCAGCTTTTCTCCCTTACTGTGGGGATGAAGGCAGCTTATGGAGGAGCAATGTGGGCAAATGACTGCACAAGGGAACAGGTTACTGAGCACCTCACAATCTTTCCAAGGCTCCTCAGAGCCCTGTCCTGTAGGATAATGGAAGAGCCAAAATGTGACTGCAGGACTGTAGCATGGAGCAGAGAGTAGCATGCAGCTCTGGAAGAGGACAAGCGAAAGGATAGATGGGCTGGGCCTAGGCTGGATCTTCTCCTTCCAGCAGCTGGAGAAGCTGGTAGGATGCACTGCCTGTTCAGAGATGCAAATCCAGCAGATCTGGGGCTGCTATGGCTCAGCCCAGCTGATGTGGAGGTGTGGCAGTGAGGTAGGAATGGCAGCAGACACAGATGAGGATGAGAAAGAAGCAGCACTCAACTCTGTACCAGGTCAGGGCCCTGGAAGGAGCTAAAAACACCCTGGGAAGCACAGTGTGCTCATGCTCCAGGAGAGGTTGTTGGATCAGGCTGGAGTGAGGCCTCAGACCAAATCTGTGGCTGGACAAAGGAGCAGTTCCTCCTATCCACACAAAGTGGTGCGTGGCCATGCTGCAGCTGGAATTCTGCTGTGAATCCAGACAGACCTCCTTTGCAAACTCCCTGTTCCTGTGTGACTGACAGTAGATAGACAAGTTCTACTCCAGGCTTTTGTATTGGNGGGGGGTGTGCAGCAAAACCAGCCCTCGTACCCTGCCATTGTAAAGGAGGCTGCTCAGTAATGATGTCCAGCAAGAGCTCTGCATTCTAGGGTAGGAGGGAAAAGCTCAGAGCACAAAAGCTTGGTGCCACAGCCACGAGGCACACAGCCAGCATCTGCAGCATCTTAACCTACTTTTGGTTTGCTACTGCGTGGCTGCTGATGGGGGCCAAAGGAGGGGCTGCACCCATGTTGGGCACCATCGGGCAGCTCCTGCTTAGGGCACTCTGGCTGTTGAGGGAGGGGAAAAGCCAGGGTGATCCCTGTCCCCATCACCATCCCAAAAAGCACAGCAGGATGAATGCATGGAGCAGGAGCCATGGAGCAGTCACCACCCCATCACCAATTTGCAGTGGCAATGGCACTGCAGCCTCATACACACACACCTGGCAGGGGGGGACATTGGTGGGGACAGGACCGGGAGAGGGAACATATCAGAGCAGCCTAGGATTCTCCAGGATCCAGCTCCCCAAGGGAAGCAGGTTTAAACCTTCGGGGTAGGTGGCACAGGGCTACAGCTGCCCTCCACCCTGAGGTTTGAGCTGCAGGGAGCTGGAGGCTGTGGGGATTGATGACTGAGCTGTCAGGGTGTGGCACCACCAGAGGACAGCTGCATCAATGTCGGGACTGAAAGGCAGTGTTGATGATCTGGCCTTGATGTGGGAACATGATGGACAGCCACCAGCATCCTGCACAGCCCTGACTGATGACCAGGAGTGCACTGGACGGCCATCAGTGAGCCTGTGGGAATGTCCAGGGGCAGGGATGGACAGCTGCCAGTGGACATGAAGGACAGCCATTGGCAGGTGGCCTTGAGAGGTGCTGTCTGCAGCCAGCACCAGGAGGTTTCCTGTTTGGCTGCCAGTGGAGAGCAGGATCATGTCTGCAACCGGGACCAGCTCCATGGGTAAGATCCTGAGCTCCTTTCCCTGAATGGACCCCACACATATGGGGGGCATGGGCTGTGGAGGGAGCCAGGCATGGTCTGCCTTGCTCACTGGCTTGCTCTTACACCTTTTGTAAGGCGAATGCTCTGCCATTCTCTGCCTGCAGTCTGACACGGCAGCCCTTCAGGCAGCTAGTTTTTATCCAATTTCACGCTGATTTTGGTATCATCCTTCCCTCCTGAAACAGCTGCCACGAGGGGAGTCGATGCCTCTCCGAACCCTCCCTGCAGCGCATCAACACTATTATCTCCATCAGCCAAACTTGCAATCTCCTGAAAAAAGATATCTCGCTATTTTGACAAGTTCTCTTTTCCATCACCCCCCCGCCGACTGGCAGGAACGCCGGCTCGCGCAGGCGCGCCGAGGCCGCTGTTCCTGCCAAAACTCGGGGACCCGCTCCCTCCCGATCAGAGGGCAGAGCCCCCGCCCCGTGTGCCCCCGGGGCTGCTGGCAGCTGCGGGCCGGGGGCCGGCGGGCGGAGGGGCGCGGCGGGGCCGCGCTCGGCGTTCCGCAGAAGCAGCCGCAGATGGTGAGCCCACACGCCGCGGCGCCGCAGCAGCCAGTGACCTACACGCGGGCGTCATGCGAGATTTCGGAGCCGGGAGAGGAGCTGACGAAAATGCACATTCCCGCTGCAGCTCAGCTCTCACCTCCGCCCCTGCAGCCCTCCTCCGGCAGACCGGCGCTGCCGGCTCCCTGTCAGGAGCTTCCCCAGCCTGTTGCCGGTTGTGCCGCTCCAGCGAGCAGCCAACCGCGCCGTGGCTTTTCAGAGAGGACAGGGGACTGTGTCCTCCTCCTCCTCCCCAAAGGGTGCGAGACGAGCCTTAATCCGGCACAGGATGTCCTTGCAGAAGCGGATCTGGGCCGTAGCTCTCATTTTGGGGGACAGCGCACCTGCCCGCCGCAGGATCCCCAAGGCCTTTGGCAACTAAAGCAGGAGCGGAGCTGCAGCTCCTCCCTGCCTCTGCTTTTCCAGGAACCACTGCACTCGGCCCCGGGACTGCCAGGGCAGGGCCCTACCCACAGAGGCACTAAAAGCTTTTACAGCCTGCCCGCACACTCCTCTCCGGTCCTCTGGGGCCGAGGTTCGTCTGTGAAGATGTTTCCCGCTGGCCTCCCTTACAGCTGGCATCCACTTTCTCCACCCCACGGCCATCCCAACACCTTTCCACCATGCTCCCCAGACCAATTAATGCAAAATGTGATTCACCCTAAAGGAAAGCATTCTTGAGGAAGGATGAAGCACAGAGAGGCATCTTGGGCCAGGGCAGGGCACCCAGAGGCTCCTTTAAGGCTCCTGCAGCTGACAGAGTGAAGCAAGACAGGACCTGACAGCCACAAGCAGAAAACAGATAAATCCTGTCTCCAGCCTGGCTCTGTGCATCCCCAGCCATGGGAAAGAGAGCCACGAACTGGCTCAGATCCCAGCTCAGCACCCAGATGCTGCCTTTCCCAGCCTCTGGATCTGTTTGCAGGTGACATGAGCTGCAGATGGTCTCAGCTTACTCCCAGGTGAGCCATGGGAAGGGCCTGTAATAACGATATGGGATTGTGGGATCAGTGTCAGTGCCCTTAAGTCTGTGGAGGGGTGGCAAAGGGCATGGAATAGCAGTCAAGGGTCAAGAACTATCCTGGCACCAGCATGTGGCACAAGCACCTGGGAACCTGGTCCCCTCAGGGCTGCCCTGTCCCACTGACCTGCTCCTGGGGATGCAGAGCACTCCCAGGGTATTGGATGCTGCATCCACCACAGGTTTTTTTGGGGTGTAGAAGACCTCAGGAGGGTGCTGTCCATCTTCCAGAAGCCAGGAAGCTTCAGTCGTCAAATGCTCTCTGTATGGTGACACCCCTACCTCTCCACTGATGCTCACTGCTGTCCACACATCCACTGTGGGGCTAGCAGACCTGGAGCCTGATAGGACCTGCCCAGTGGAGGGCACAGGGCTGGCAGGGCTAGGATGTCAGGCTGGGATGAGGAGTTCCCCCCAGGCAGTATCCTGGGAACAGGAACAGTGCAGTGGGGCTGAGCAGAGTTTCCCTATGTCCTAGTCAGAACAGGACCTGCTGTGTCCAGCCTGGCCAAGGAGCAGGGCAGCCCTGCAGCATCCCCACTGCTCAGGCTCCTCCACTCTCACTTTCAGCATGATTCCCAAGCCTGGATGGAAGCTGCTCCTAGGAGGCTCAGAGTCTGTTTCACCCTAAATCATCCCCATGTAGACCTGTCTATTCCTGAAGGGGAAAGCACAGCCCCTTACCAGTGACACCCCCTTCCAGTAAGGTGTAAAGGGGCTGAGTAACCATCTCCACCAGGCTGATGTGGGGCAGCTGGGGATGCATGTGGACCAGATACTCTGCCTTCAGAGGTGCTGCATTAGAGCTGTGCTTTTCTCTCCCCACTAGCATCCTCTCTCTGCCCCATCACCTCCTTCCAACCCTCCGTGAGTCCCCAGCCCTGCTGCAGCCCTGTGGTGTCCACCCAGGTGATATATCAAGTCCTAGGGACTGGAAGAACAAAAACCCTGGGTTTTGCATTGAACTGGGCACACAGGGCTGCACGTAGCCAGCAGCCACCATGCCCCTGCTGTACCATAGTGTGGGAAGGACAGCCTGCCTGCAGCACTGCCCGGCAGGCATTGGGTTAAAGCAGGTGCAGGTAGCCTGTGACTGAGGCACTGGTCTGGGGAAGACCCCGCAGCGGGGGTAGATGAGACCTTTGCTCATCCTTGGATGCAGTCCCACCTCTGTAATCCTTGAGGTTTTTTCTGAGAAAGGCGGTTCAACCCAGGGGGCCAAAGGAGATGCAGGGAAAGCTTTTATTGGTATCTTCCAGCACACGTCAGCCTGGTTAAAAAAAATCTTCGTTTCTCGGAGAGCTTTTTAACACGGCTTGGGCAGCAATTGGTACAGGGACAGCAAACCAGGCTGCATCTGCTCAGCCCCAGTCACAAGCTCCCTGCTTCCTCTGAGGGGGGTGTGTGTGTGTGTGTGTGTGTGTGTGTGTGTGTGTGTGTGTGTGTGTGCGCTAGACACAGGCATCCGCTCCCAGCATCTCGCTGCCTCCTGCATCCTCCAGCAGCAAGTGCAGGGCTCTGGCTTCCCGGGTACCACCCTCGCCGCTCCATCCCCGGACAGGGATTTGCACGCGGGGCACGGCATGCGGTGAGCACCTGCGGGTGGAGCGGGGCTCGTGGCCAGAAGCAGCGGGGATGGACACCGTGTGGACTGCTGTCTAGGGCTCGTGTTCCCAGAGCGACCCTGATCCTGGTAAGTGAGGGGTTTTTTTGCCATTGTAGGTGCTTTGGTGGGTGCGTAGCATGGGCTGTCCACACAGTGTGTCACCCGTCGGTGGGTTCCCCCACTGCCCCTGGGATGCTGGTGCCAGGGACTAGAGCTCCTGGGATGGGATGCCTGGGAGTGGGGATGAGGACAGGGTGAGAGGGTCCTGCCCAGGCACTGGGGTCCTAATGTGGGTACTGGGGAGAGGGGCTGGGGAAGGAGAAGAGAAGGAGAAGTGCAGGGCTGGGCAGGAGCTGTGTCTGCTGCAGAGGAAGGGACTCTGCTGTCACGGCATTTTCATCCCCCTCTGGGAGATGAAAGAGTGCGACACACCTATAAAATCTGTCATAGCGCGGCAGGACGGGCAACCTGATCCAGCAGGGAGAGCAGCCACCGGCTTGGTGTGCCCAGGACCGGGACACAGCACCCCGCTGCCCAACATCCCACAGTCCTGCAGAGGGTGGGAGAGTACCATCAGCCACAGACCTCCCTGCCCCATGGCAAATGGATCCCCTCGCAGCAGCAGTCCCAGCAGTGCCACAGTTCTGGCACGTGCTGTCTGTCCAGGAGAGGGGACAAGGGGATGCTGCCAGACCCCCATGGCCATCTGCAGCCAGCTCAAGGAGGTGGAATGCAAAGTCCCCTAAGCAGAGCCTGCTGCCTTCGCAGCCTGGTCCCCCTCACCACAGGCAGGCAACTGGCAGGCTGTGCAGAGCTGTGCAAGAGCCATGTCAGAGCCGTGGCAGCTCCTCCCAGCCTTGCTTCATGCCCTTCAGACTGAGACCTGAGACCAGGCTGCCATGGGCTCTGAGGTCCCAGGGTTCTCCTCCCTGTTGGCACCCCACCCCTCTGCCCCCAGGGTCCCTAATGTTGCTCAAAGTAAGACACAGCACTGCGGGGCAAAAGACCAGCAGCCTGGTGAGGGCAGGGAGGAGGCCTGGCCCCCTGGCAGCCTGTGGGGACAAGGCACATCCATCCCCCTGATCGGGGAGCCCACTCCTGGCACGTGAGGGGGTTCTGCTCCACCCACACCCCTGATGCATCCCCCTGAGAGTGGGTGCCATGGACCCCACTCAAGGGTGCACTAGCCCAAGCACCCGCTGACCTTTCATTTGCTGGGAGGGCCTTTCACTGAGGACACACTGGGGCAGGTAACAGTCAGTCCTACAGACCCTGTGGTTCCACACCCCATCTCCCCATGCCGCCGCTGCACATCACAACAGCTCACCCTGCACCCACAGCCCTCGAGAAGCATCCATCCCACATCCCCAGCTGCCACAGACACTACCCCACTCCCAGCTGCTGCAACATCCCTGCACCCAAAGCCACCACCCACCCCATGCCCACAGCCTCTGCAACACCCTCCGTGGGCCGTAGCACCCGCCCCGCACTGCCAGCCACGCCGTAGCACATCCACCCCAAAACAACGTCCATACCTCATCCACCCTGTAACACATCCAGTCCTAGCAAACACACCCCCCTGTGCTGCTCCCCAACACATGCATCCTGCACTCCCAGCCACCACACTGCCCCAGCTACGCCCACTCTGTGTCACCCACTGCCCACACCCACCTCTAGCCTGGCACCCCATAACCCCAGCACAAGCCACGTGTGCTCTGCCGTGGGAGAGAGATTTTGCAGCCAAGCAGGGACCACTGACTCTGTTTGCATCTGGATGCTCTGCCCTGTTTCCTTCTCCTGGGGTGCCTCCGTGTTAGCCACCAGCTCCCTCCCCATTCACACCTAACACAGGCTTAATCCTCACTCCAGCTGCACCAGCCTTGCTTCCATGCCTCAGTTTACCCTACGCAGAGAGGAGCATGAAACTGGGAAAGATGTGTCCATGGGTACTAAGAGGATGAAGTGCTTTCTGGCTCAGTGTTTTGCTGCAGGAATGAAGCAGCAAGGAGCAAATCCAAAGGAGAAGAGTGAGGGGAACGGGTGTTGCCCAAAGATCAGAGCAGGGGTGCAGGGCACTGGGGGCAGGAGAAGGGAAGCAGCTGGGAAGCTTCCCACCACCCACTGTAACAGCCCCCAGTGCTGGCAGGGCTCGGTGGAGCCGAGTGTTTGCAGGCACTCCTGCCTGTGCCCAGATTTAGCTCCTCTGTGGGGGCGACCTAAAAATAACCCCACGGTGCAGCCTGGCAGCAAGGTCGAGGCCCCCACACCTCTTAGGTCATGATGAGACAGGTGGTGGTTCTGTTTGCCTCGGGGGGTGGACACAAATAGCACTGGAGATACCTTCCCCCAAGGACATGTGGGGACGCAGGGGCTGCTCAGGTTTCTGGGCTGCTATGAGGCAACACTGCCCCTGGTTCTCCCTCCCCAGGAGAAGTGGGACTCCCGAAGTCTGGCAGGACCCCAAGTCATCCCAGGTTCTATGTGAGAGTGAAGTCCCACCCCACAAAGCCAGGTCAGGCGGGGCATGGGGCATGGGCAAAAAGGGGTCTGGACCATGCAGAGCAAGTTTGGGGTATCTGGGGAGCAATGGAGCCTGTGGAAAGGCAGTGGGGTGTGGAAATTGAGTTCAGGGTGAAGCCATTCAGCCCTGGATGTGCAGGCAGGGTCCAGCTGTGCAGCACTAGCAGGAGCAGGGAGGCCAGCAGAGCTGAGAACAGACACAAGTTGTGATAGAAGTGACACTGTCCAGGCTCCAGGCACACAGTAGACGGTGGCAGAAGGCACTTAGGGTAGGCTTGGGAGAGGACAGGAAACAGGGAGGTGGGCTGGGATCCTGCAGCAGCAGTGCAGTGCAGGTGGGTGACTATGACATGAACACACAGGGGAACAAGATTTGGGGGGGAATACAGCAAGTCCATACACCAGCCACCCTTCTATTGTCCAGGCTGCCCCACTGCACTGCAGGGTGGCTGGGATTGGGGCACCCAGAGCTCAGCAACATCGTGGGGAGAAGCTGCCAGCACGCTGGGATGAGGAACACTGGTGGGTACCAGGGATACTGGCATGCTGTGGGCCACACACCTCTTTTCACTCTTCTCTGTAAGCCTAGCCCCTCTGGACCCTCTCCTCCCCACTTCTACCCAAACCTTGGGCAGGAGTAGGCCTGGATCTGGCCAACACTCAGTGGCGCAGGGACCTACAAAGGCAGATCTTGGGGGGATTTCCCTGTGACTTCTCCGACTCTCTCGCTCGCAGGCAGAGCTGCAATGCTGCCCAGCAGCAGAGCTGATACTGACCACGGCAGACCTGATCCTGAGCCAGCCAGGCAGAGGGTGGTGGCACGGCGAGGAGGTAGAAACACCCAGGTGTTTTCCTTCCCACTGGCACAGCCACAGAGATGCTGTTGCTGTGCTTGGACACGTGCCTCCAGCTCTGCCCTGCTCCCACCTTTGCAAATCCCCGGGAGCTGAAGAATGCCGGGCACCAGCTCCGAGCCAGGCGCTGCGGCCAACAGGTGCAAATACCCCAGCCCACTCAGGCGCACGCTGCTGGGACCCCCACGCGCAGGACGGGACCCACGCGTGTTGCATACCCAGCTCAGCGCGTGGGAATCCGCAGGCAGATGGTCCCGCGGTGGTGGGGAGAGGCTGGGAAATCACATGCGTGTGCACGCAGTGGTGTTTGCCGCCCGCCAGCACGCTCTGCTCCGCTCCGCTCGGCCCTGCTGCTGCGGGGTACCTGTAATTACCCTGACCAGGCTCCCTGCCACAGCAGTGCCCGCGGTGTCGAGTCCTCCCGCAGGCGGTGAGATCCCGGCGGTGTGCACACGTGCTGCTAATTATCCCACTGCCTGTGGACTTCCCTGCCGAGCTGGCGGGGCGGGAGATTGCTGCTCCAATCTCCCTGCTTTGCCTCCCGGTCCCTGGGCACCAGCTGGAAGTGCCTCTTTGCTGCAGCATAGAATTAGAGAATAATTAAGGCTGGAAAAGACCTCTAAGATCATCGACTCCAACCATTAACTCAACACTGCCAAGACCACCACTAAACCACATCCCTAAGTGCCATGTCTACACGGTTTTTAAACACTTCCAGAGATGGTGATTCCACCACTGCCCAGGGCAGCATCTTCCATAGTGTGATGCCAGCATGGCACGAGGGAAAGCCCTTGGATCCATGTGGGGTGGTGCTGTGCCCCACGATGCTGGAGGCCAAATTCTGCTTCTCCCCAGCTTCAGCTCACACTCAGTGAGAGAGAGTCCACCTTGTTATTGCTGCTGCTGTTGGCCTCCCTGCTTTATCGTAAGGTGATCTTCCTCCAGCACTGAAGCCAAACATCCTTCCTGGGACCCATGTGCCCCTGTCCCGTACATTGTTCCCCTTCCCTCTTGCACCCTCACAGTCCTCCTACAGCTGGCCCAGCCTCCCCACATGGCTCCTTGCAGGATGCAGGATGCCCAGTGATCACAGCAGCAGCACACACACAAACATGTGAGTGCAAGAAGAGGCAGCTGAGTGAAGAGGAATTTAAGGAAGGTGACGGGTCAGCACCAGACCTGCTATGACCTAGTCCTGGGCAGAGCTTCAGGGAGGACATCTTTCACCCTTGACTGGCCACAAAGACTGTCTTCAAGGCAGAAGGGAGAGGCACGCAAGGAGAAGAGTTACAGCTGGTCCTAGCCCCTCTGGGTTTTACTGATCTGGCATGGGAAAGGCTTGGATGTGTTTCTTGTTAAGCTGGAGTCTATAGAGCAGGGGTGGGGAGGCACCCCCAAACCATCTCCCTGGCTTCTGTCCCACTCCCCCACCCACTCAGACCCTCCATGGCCAGGAATCCATCTCCCCACAGCCACCATCATGACCCCAGTGTCAGTTTGTCACAAAGACCCCACTTCTCCCTGCCCTGAGCTGTTCCTCATGCAGCTGGTGGAAAACCACCAGGACACCCTTTTGGGGGTCAGGGACATAGCACCTTCCTTCCCACCGCAGAGCCATGGGGGTGCTGATGTCCAGGAGGCAGACGGTGGAGAGGGTGCAGAAGGTCAGCTTGGCCGTGTCAGCCTTCAAGGACGGGCTGCGGGAGCAGCCATCGACACGGCGTCGGGCGGAGGCGGGGACCGCACGCCAGGGGACGCTGGAGCAGGAGGTGCAGGAGGGAGAGGAGGAAGCGTTGGCAGGACCTTCCCAGCCGGAGGAGAGCAGTGCCAGCAAGGCAGCCTGGGAGCGGCTGCGGGACGGCCGGGGCGTGGAGCCAGAGGAGTTTGACCGGGCCAACAGGTTCACGCCACCAGCCTTCATCCGGCCCAAGAGGGAGCTCCACGATGATGAGCCCCCGGACATCAGCCTGGAGCAGAGAGAGCAGGTGAGCTGATGGAACCACAGAGACAGTGTGGGAGGAGGGATGGGGACAGGGCTGGAGGTGGACAGGGCTGTAGAAGCACCTGTCTGCCAGGCAGTGGCAGTCTGGCAAAGCCCTGCGGAGGTGGCTCAGTGGGGTAGGGTGCCAGTGGCCAGGCTGGGCAGGTGGAGGTGCCACACTGGGAGGGGCGTGCAAATGTTCAGATGTGCCCTGGAGGCACCCTGGGGTGTCTTGAAAAGGAGAAGTCACTGCTGGGCACAGGCAGTTCTAGGTCTAGGGAAGAGAGGACAATTGGATCTACGTGTTCGTTCACCTACAGTCAACCAGCTTGCAACTCAAGCCACCCCTCCGTACCTGCAGCCCTACATCCCTGCCCATCTACAACCCAGCTGCTTATCCAGCCATGCCCTCAATCCCACAACCCACCCATCCACACCCACAAACTTACCCATACAGCCACCCACCTAACAAGCCTACACCCCAGCCCACCTACAGCCTTATACAGCACCGTAAAGACACAGAATATCCTGAATTGGAAGGCACCCACAAGGATCATTGAAGTCCAACTCCTGGCCATGCACAGGACACCCCAAGAATCACACTATGTGCCTGAGAGTATTGTCCAGGCTTGGTGCTGTGACCACTGCTCTGGGGAGCCTGTTCCAGTGTCCAACCATGCCCTGAGCCTAAACTACCCAGGGTACCTAGATAATATACCCAGGTTAGTATCTCTTTGGAAGTGGAAATGAAGATGTGTGGAAAACATTACAGCTTATCCATCGACACTTACATCCCTAAAGACCAGCCAATGTACAACCCTACAGTCCAGCCACCCACATGTAACTTGCTGCACAGAACGTACGACTCCACAGCCCCACTGACCCTATAGCCAGACCCATCCACCCACCATTCATCCCCACAAACACATCCACCCTCCTCTAACTTGACCAGCCATGTCCATTACATCGACCTCTTCCCTCTGCCAGCCCCACACATTCCCATCTTCCCATCCTCTCTCTCTGCCCCTCAGCATCCATCCACCACCTGCAAAGCACTGCCCAGATCGAGAAGCCAAGCCCCTGCCCACACTGTTCTGCTGAGCATCTTCCCATCCCCCCCCAGATCCTGAACGACGAGATGTGTGAGATCTGTGAGGTGTGGACAGCCGAGAGCCTCTTCCCCTGCCGCATCTGCCACCGGGTGTATCACGACGGCTGCCTGCGCCGCATGGGATACCTGCAGAAGGACAGCGCCGTGGAGGTGACAGAGACGGCGCACACCGAGACGGGCTGGAGCTGCTACTACTGCGTGAGTGCCTGGAGTGGGGGACACCAGGCTGCTGCTGGGTGGCGGGTGCTCCCCAGGCAACTGTGCCTCACATGGACATGAGCAGGGTCCCACCTCACAGCCTGCTCTGGGGCAATGGAGGATGTGCTGCTCTCCAGTTCCCACCACCCATCTTGGCCTGATAGGGTCACCAGACACAGGGGACAGTGGCCCTTTGCCACCCCCTCACCCCTGCAGCCAGCTTCCCAGGACCTTGGTGCAGGATGTGACACCATGGGCACATGAGATGCTGTAGCAGAGCTGAAATGGCCAAAGCCTGGGGGCGTGGAGTCATCCCACTGCAGCGTCCTTGGGTGACACAGCACATCTCTCTGGGTGTCCTCACCCACTCACCTTCAAGGGGTGCTGCCATACAGAGGTGTGCTCCCTCACCCCATGACTTTGCCTCATGGCTTCTCTTTGTCCCCCACCCCAGGACAACCTCAATCTGTTGCTGACAGAGGAAGAGATGTACAGCCTGATGGAGACCCTGAGGAACTGCAAGATCATTCCAGGTGTGTACCCTCCATGCGGCGGGTCCCAGATGGCTGCGGGAAGCAGCTGGGGAGGTGGGTCCCCCCCTCCTTCCTGGGCACAGCACAGCCAATCTGTCCCCTGCAGAGAGCTGCCTGACCCTGGATGACTTCCTGCACTACAAACACCAAGTGCACAAGCAGCAGTTCGAGCGGACCATGCCTGAGGCACAGGAGGAGCAGGCAGCCCTGCAGTTCAACGCCCTGGACCCTGACAAGAAGGGGCACATTGAGTGGCAGGACTTCCTCTCCCACGAGTCCATCCAGCTGCTGCAGAAAATACGGCCGCAGGTAGGGTTGTGGCATCCAGGGCTTGCTCTCATGGCTGTCACACATGGTGACAGCACCCTGGGCTGGCTACCATGGCCAGCAGCTGTGGCATTGGCACCTGGGTCCAGGACCCACAGCACCCAAAGTCAGCACCCATGACCAGCACTCATAGTCATGGCACCCAAAGCTGGCTCCTACAGCTGACATCTCTGGCTGTGGCACCTGGGGCTAACTCCAGCACCCCTGGCCATGGCAGTCAGGGTGGAGATCCCTACAGATTTGGTTATATAAGGAGGGAGGTTCCCACAGAATGAGCGCTCCACCTCCACTTCTCTGACCCCCTAGAATGCCCTTCTGCGGCTGCTGACACCCAAGGAGCGGGAGCGGGCACGAGCAGCCTTCCTGGCCCTGGACCAGGACAACGACGGCTTCATCGGGGAGGGCGAGTGCCGCCAGGCCCGGCACAGCTGGTTCCGCAAACACCAAAAGGAGATGCTGTCCTGCAATGTCAGGTGAGGGGTGCCCACCCTGGTGCAGGCATGATATCCCAGCTGGGACTCCCAACACACTCCCAACACCTACCAAAGGGGCTCAGCACACAACTGGCTGCCCCCACCTTCTCGCCACCTCCCCCTCCATCTCCTCTCAGTCCTGTGCACCCTCTTCTCCCACCACCATTTGGGGTGCAGTGAGTGGGGATGAAGAGCATCCTCCTTCCTGCCACAGCATCAGCCATGTGGGGCCCATATCAGAGGGCAGCCCTGCCAGCAGCAGGAACAGCAAGAGCCCGGAGAAGATCCTGCCAGCCACAAAGCAGGAGGAGACCAGGTGAGGCAGGGATGGTTAGGGCGGTGGTGGACACCCCATTTTGCGGGGAGACCGTGGGGGAGCAGTGTTGCCAGGGTGTCCAATGAGCCCACCTCTGCCCACAGGGGCATCGACTGGCCTGGATTCCTGCGGGAGAACGTCGCCTACATCCTGGCCGCGCGCCCCAACAGCGCAGCCCTGCACCTGCAGCCCCTCGCCTAGGCCCGGCCATGAGGGCATGGTGCCACGCCCGCCACGGTGACCTGCCCCGCCCTCCCCTGGGGGCACAGCTGGGCGCTGATTGGCTGGTGGGGAAGCAGCCATGCTGCCCTATGCCCCGCCTCCCCCTTGGATTGGCTGTGAAGAAGATGGGTGTCAGGCTCTGATTGGCTGAGGGAACAGGAGTGGCTCTTGGATCTCTGATTGGTGGGGGGAAGCAGGGCGGGGCAGGGCGTGTCCCCACTGTTTCCTGCGCCTTGCAGGGACCATGGTGGGGAAGGGTCCCGTGCCCAGGGTCACCATGGGGCACAAGGGACAGGGAACATGCTGCCCCCATGATCCCCGTCCCCACAGCACCCAGGAACCTGCAGACAGAGCAGAGTGTGCCCTGGGTACTTGTGGGGTGACAGCGCAACCCAGAGCTCCCGTGTGTCCCCAGCCTCCCACAGCATCATGGGGCAGCACGGCTGAGCCTCTGCATGCAACAGGCGGCACCCACAGGTCTGCAGCAAGCAGTGCCGCAGCTCATCAGCATGGTGGATCCTCAGGGGGTGTGGCTGACTCTCTTTGGGGTCTTCCACATCCCTGCCCTACTCCAACAGGGGTTGGAACCCAGCAGATCCATTCTTGCATGCACAGCTCGTGACTGGAAGAGGCCATTTCCTGGCATGGCTCAACCCTTCCCTGCTGGCAACCAACTATTTAATGCCAACAGTGATGGTGTAGGAAGGAGCACTGGTAACAGAAAGCATCAGAGGGATAGGAAGGCAAGGACAGATCTAGGGGGACCCCCTATGCCTCTGATCTTGCCAGCAGCACTCCCCTGCATCCCTCATCCCATCCTGTACCCCTGATTCCAAGGGATGCTCTTCATTTGCTTGCCATTCCGGTCCCACACCAACCCTGTTCAGTCTCGCTCTCTACCCACCACATCAAGTGGGCAGGCTTGCCTCGCTGGGAGCATTAGGGCTACTGCTAAGGAGGAGGAGGCAGAGCCCAGAGCCCCCCCAGGTGTCAGCTGAAGGGATGAAGCATTCACTGGGCCCGTTGGCAGCCCACAGTGACAGATGCTGTCAGCCCACAGATGAAGGAGCAGGAGGCCCATAAACCTTGCCCCAGGCATGCCAGGAGTTGGGATGCCCAGGTCCCGTGGCAGTCACAGCAGCTGTTCCTGCCCCTCTAATCCCTCTCCCGCAGTGCCCTCAGCCTCTCCCTGCTTCTCCTCAGCCAGGAGGCCCCGGGATGTACACAGGCCAGGGGTACACTTGCAGCAACCTGGTCACTCCCTCACCTTCATCCCCGATGCCCTGTGAGCATCATCCCAGCCAGCTCCCTTCCCCCAGCCAGGGCACAGTTCCCCTCTCCCGGGTCTCCCCCACTGCAAGACCAGGAGGCGCACCAGTGCCACGACATCTTCCTCTACCACCCTGGCATGCCAGGCCAATGGGGATATTTTGGATGCCAGGTCCGAGATGTGGCCAGAGCGCCAATGGGGATATTTCGGATGCCAGGTCCGAGATGTGGCCAGAGCCATGGCGAGGAGGCGGCCGTGGGTACGTGGGTTGCAACTCCCTATCTGTACTGAGATACATTCATTAAACAGCTGTGTCCAGCTAGCCTCTGTCTGGTGTGCTTACAGGGCTTCTGGCTTCTCTGCGGCCATTTCTGGGGACCCACAGCTTCCTATTGTCTAAAATCCCACCCCAGACTCAGGTCTCTGTCCCATCAGGCAAGCTTGGCCTCCTGTCCCCAGAGTGTCCCACAGCAGTGACAGGGGCCAGCCAGCATGTGCACCTAGGACCCAGCAAACTCGGGATGCTGCATGTTTCCCCAGGAAAGCAGGCAGTAAGGAGAGTGTCTGGCTGATGGTGGAACCACCCCAAACACTGCAGTGAAAGGGACACCCCTCCACTGGAGTGACTGTGCCCCCCACTTTCAGAGGCACTGGATGATGAGAACAGAGCATTGAGCACTGGAGACAGCTGGATACTAGGAACAGGCTGTCTGCAGCAAAATAACCCCACAGAGACACCAGGGTTCCCCAGGAGAGTGGTTCCCGTGGCTGGAATGCTCCAGCTAATCACATCCACAGAGCTCCCAGGAAAAGCTGCAGCAATTGCTGGCAGCACACGGCCTATGAGAACCAGGCTGCCAGTAAAGGGGACTCGCCAGCCTTGGGGGGACTTTCCTTGCACAGTGCCCATGCTGCAGCTGGAGGGGGGGATGGGATTTGAGAAGAGGATCTGGGAGAGAATTAGGAGGGGGGATGCTGTCCTGACAGCATCAGTTCAGTCTGTGGGGCCACAGAGCTTGCTGCTAAAAGCTTGACTTGGACATTTGAGCTCATTCCCACGGTCACAGTGGGACACCACTGCGTACAAACCGCAGCAGGGGTGTCCAGCTCATGCACAGAGAAAATCCAGCAAGCATTTCAGGCTCTGAGAGCTAGATAAGCCTTAAAATTACCTGTGTCAGCTGGGAGACGCACTCATCACCTTGGGGAAGAGGACGCACATCTGCAGGAAGGGGGAGCTGACGGTGGTTTTGCGCCTGATGGTGGGATGTCATGTATTGGTGATGCTGCGGGCTCTGCCAGTGGAGGGAAGCCCAGGGAAGCCCTCGCCTGGCGAGGTGGTGTTAAATCACTGTGTTATTGCTCCGTCTGCTGGAGATGAAGAGCAAGCAGAGCACAGGCTTGAGAACCCTGTGAGTGAGGCACCCACTGCCGGCGCCCCAAAGCTCCTCACCTGGGGAGGAAGACACAACAGCTCTCCCAGCCCCAGCCTACCCTGTCGCTCCCTGCAGCAGGCTGGCACCCCTGCCAGGACACACAGTGGGCGGGTGTCCCCAGGAAGCTGTATAACAAGGGCCACAGGTGGCCGTGGTGGCCTGTGTCCTGCAGGGCTGTGCTGTCACCACTGCAGCACCAGCTTCACAGCTCTGTCACAGCTGCAGATCCCCAGTGAGTGACCACCACGCAGCAGAGTGTGCCCCAGCCACGTCTCCACAGAAGCAGCATCGAGGTCTGAGCAGAAGCGGGAGGATGTGGTGGCAGAATGGGCAAGGTGTTGCTGTGGCTCCTCTTTGATGTCACCTGGTCCTTCAAGACTGCTGACTTCTGAGACACTGTCCCAAGAAAGCCTCTGTTGCCTACACACCACCCTCCTTAATGCTGGGGGGCAAGCCTGTCTCCAAATACTGGAGGATCCCTTCTTCTGCATTTGGCACAAACACCCGAAAACTGGCACAAAGCTCTCTCTGGACACTTGTGCAATCTGCTCACCTCACGCTGGTACAAACCTCTCTCCAGATCTCTCTGAATGCTGGTGCAAACTGAGTGCTGTTGCAAACCTTTCCCTTATCAGCAGTGCAAACATCCCCATGGTGATGCCAGAGGCCCCAAACCAAAGGATCAGGATGTTCATGTGGGATTTAAGGCTGGGGCAAGAACCAGCTGTCCAGCCCAACCCTCCCAAGCCCTGCTGAAGTCACAGTGTGCAGCTCACATGCCTGTTGTCCCACATCTGTCACCCACCACCAAGTGCCATGCAGTGCATCCTGTGCTCCCCACTGGGGGTTCCTGGGGGTTCCCAGCCCCAGGGCTTCAATCCAGCATCACCCTGCCTGGAGCCAGGAACAAAGTCTCATGGTCCTGGGGGGCAGCTCTGGCTCCTGTGTTTTACAGGAGGCAGTGGTCAAAGTGTTGTTCACCCTTTACCCCGGTGGTCCTGCTGTCTGGGAGGGGGCTGGTCAGAGCCCCATCCCATCATTGGACCAGTCAGAGACCACTGGCAGGAAAAGAGGATTCTCTGGGCAGCATGTAACAGTGACAGTGAAGCCACAGCCCGTGGAGGCAGTGACACCGTGGTGGCCCCAAATATCCTTCCCCTCCCAGGCCAGAGCAGGAGTGACCATGAAGAACAGGGATTAATGATGTCCCCATTAAGCAACATCACTGCAGATGCAAGCAGGAAAAGGAGGTGGGAAAGCTGAGACGATTTGGGAGAACAGAATTGCGATGAGGAGATTGGATTACCCAGAAGTGATCCCTCTACCCCACATCAGGGTGCCTAGGGACACCAGGGCACTTTGGGGACACTTGAGGGAGGACTGGGAGTGAGTGGGCTGCGGAGAGGTACAGGTGCGGTAAGAAGCGTGCGTCCCCTGCAACAGAGAGGTGACCGCGGGGTGTCGCCCCTGCTCCACGCCGGGAGCCGGCGGTGCCACTTGGGAACCCGCAGAGAGCATGCGGGGAGCAGGGATGCAGGGAGGGGGGGGGGGGGGGGGGAGGCAGGGACTCGTTTCAATACCCCGAAATAATTGCGTAGGCTGTTTCGTGACCCCCTTCTCCTCCTGCGCCAAACCCAGCTCTGACTCTTACCTCTGCCTCACAGTACCTTCCTCCTCCGTGATTATGTGCCTGTGGCTGGTGAATGCAGCACCTACTGCCCGAGGAGCTGCGACTGAGCCCGGGCAGCCTCAAGCTCCTGCAGGGATGGTCTCCATTCTCCACAGCCCCTGGAGGTGGGAGACCCTGGGCCTTGGAGAAGAGAGATTGATTCAGAGCTCCCTCAGGTCTAACATCCCTTCCCCATGAGTTGCCCGGGCAGGCCGAGCCCCCTCCTCTCCTTGTCCCCGGGCAGGACCCCTGGACACCACCTCCTCTGTCCAGAGCCACTGCACCCCCCGAATAGCCACAGGGTCTGACCACACCCAGCTCTGCGACCTGGCTGGGAAGGGTGTTCAAGTGGTGGAAATGAAGCCTAGCACTAGGTGTGGTGGTATGGGTAAGGACAGCGATGCCCCCCTGCACCTGCTGGGACCAGTCACAAGCTGCTCAGATCCACAGGGCAATCTGGAGGAGCCATATGGGACCTGAGTGAGGAAATGACATCCTCTCCCCAGCACATACCCAGCATATACCCAGCCCACTGCCAGCTGTTGGATGAGCTGCCCCAACTGGACACAACCCCACAGGCACTCCGAGATGGGGAGGGTGTGTTCCTCTCCAGGGAAATGCACATGACCTATGCCACCTGCAGGAGCCTACGCAGGGCCTATGCGTGGTTCCCAAGCTGCACACCGTGCCACCAGTTCCCCCCATGCCCACATTGCTGGCTTGGTGGCCCTGGCAGAGTGCAGGGCTGCCAGACACTCCCTCCTGTTCCCAGCACACTTTCTCCCACTTTCTCCTGCACAGCACAGCTGCGGGGTTGGGGG